>CM042252.1:51769961-51864961 GCA_023566225.1 Romanogobio albipinnatus | reverse complement strand
AAATTAAATAAACCATTAAACATTACTAAATATCCCACTTTACATTAATCTTGCACACAAAAACATTATATAACACTTAATTTGAGCATTTACTGTCCCTTTTGAGTGTCATGGCAAAGCAAATCCCAGGCCAGTTTCGGTTAAATTTAAGTTCGTCTAAATAAAGTATTTAAAGGACAACTCCGGTGAAAAATGAACCTAGGGGTAATTAACACATGGTTACCGAGTGGATCGTTCTCTGGGATGCGAATGTAAAGAGTTTTATCTCTAAAACAGATTAGCTTATAACGCTAGTATACGGGGCATAGAATAAGTCAAATTAAATGGCTAGTTAATACCACTAACAAGGCTCAAAATAGCCTCACACTAACACGGTAGCATAATGAGGGTCCCTACATGCAAACCGAAGCATTGAGAACTTTGTAAGTGTACAAACAGTTTAATAAGAAGATACTTTATAAAGACGGAACATTACGCGTATACAGACAGGAGCCATCTTGGAAAACAGTCTCGACAATTCGAGCCACGGTTGAATAATCCGCCATATCTTTAGTGTGCATCCTTTGGAAGCGCTAGTCTCTGTTGCGTTCAGTGCTTTCTTCCGGAAACAACGGACCATATGAGATTCCAAGTCACAGTTCATCACTCAGCACAGCGTTCGTGGCTCGACTTGTCGAGACTGTTTTCCAAGATGGCTCCTGTCTGTATGCGCATGACGCGAATTCACGTCTGTTGTGAAGTGAATGTCACGCGCGAATGAAACGAGTAAACTCAAAATGTTCAAGCATCCAACACGCGAATAGCACGATTTATTCGCACAAGTCTGGTGTGAACGCAATACAAACAAAACATCTCCAACTTCAAAATCGCCCGACATCGTCGTTTAACCTTTTTTTGCTAAAGGATGTTTGTGTTAGTCTTCGCACGAGGGGTTTTTAACACTTGGGGCGGTACTTCCTCCTACATCACGTGACCTTTCCCTCGTGATTACGCAATCTGTGGTGTCACGTCGCAGCGTAAAATTGAGTAATTTAGGTTAAAAAGTATATAAATGTGTATTTGTGTTGTGTGGGTTTGTCTAGATCAGACTCTATTCCTCTGGGATCGGTCAGAGCCTCTGAAACTGCATTGATTTGGACCTTCAACCGTTGGTTCCCATTGAAGTCCATTATGTGGAGAACAATCCTGGAATGTTTTCCTCAAGAAACTTCATTTCTTTCCACTGAAGAAAGAAAGACATGAACATCTGATGAGATGGAAGTGATGAAATCATCAGGAAATGTTCATTTTGAAGTGAACTAATCCTTTAAAAGGGTCATGAACTCAGAAATCAAAATTCCCATGATCTTTTGACATATAAGAGGTCATTGTACTATAAAAACATCTTGTAAGTTTCAGATCTCAAGACGTTCTCATTAGTCTTTTATTGGAGCCAATCTGCCATAACGACAGCTCTAGTAATTTATTAAGTAATAGTGTGACTAAACACAGAAGAAGATCGACGCCTGCTTCTACATCAGAAACCAAACGCCCAAACAGAGACACGAACAACACCAACCGAACTCTCTCAGCTACAGCTAGTGTTTGAGGGCGGGGCAAAGAGACACTGTTCAGCCAATCAAGACCACAGGATAGCATTATGCAAATTAGTTACATTGTTACCTAGGTATGGACCACTCGTTTCAGGCAGTTCAGTGTTGATTCTTTCTTTTTAGAGACAATAACTTGCTTACACACTGCTTGAAAGGGCATATTCAAAAAAAGCATAATAGACGCCCCTTATTAAAGACAACAAACTACTGTTTGAACTGTTTCACATACTCTTTTCAAATAGTCCATAATAATGATTGCTTGTCATTGTTAGTGGTGCTCTTTCTACTTAATATTTATATTTTATAATGACATTCTCTTTATTTGCTGTAGTCATTAGTATGTTTAGTCAGGTGTGTCCTGACTAAACATACTAATGACTACAGCAAATAAAGAGAATGTCATTATAAAATATAAATATTAAGTAGAAAGAGCACCACTGCTTTGTGTTTGAAGGGTACATAACACACACACACACGAACACACACAGTTTCTGCCAGTTACTCTTGAGAATCTATAGAGTAGTGTTGATCCTTCATATCTCCCAAGAGTCTTTGGTTTATCATATTTATAAAAGACAGATACATGTACCGATTTTTTCGGAAAACAGCCAAGCTCGTGGAGGCGTGCAGTGGGCGGAGCTAAAGAGTCACACACACACACACACACACACACATCATGGCATTATACCAGGATAACTCTTGATTCTCTATACGTTAGTGTTGTTCCCATTATATGCACTTACACGCCAACTGCCAACAAAACACACACACACACACACACACATTTGATCAGTTTCACTCAATGGCTGGGAACAACAAACACACACACACACACACACACACACACATCATGGCATTATCCCAGGATAACTCTTGATTCTCTATATGTTGGTGTTGTTCTAACTAAACACACACACACACATTTGATCAGTTTCACTCACCGCCTGTGGTTTCCACTCATGACAGGGAACACACACACACACACTTGCAGAACTCCGGAAACACAAACTGCATCCACTGTTCCCTTAACGCTGGGTTATTGTGAAGCTGAACAAGGTGATCTTTCCCTCACACACACACACACATCTTTAGTGTCATTGTTGATCTTGTGTCTAAAAACACAACGCTGTCGACGGCTCCCATAACCCGAACAAAGCTCGCTGATGTGTGTGTGTGTGTGTGTGTGTGCCCATATAAGGAATTCCACCCTTTATGACATCATACAGGGCCATACTTGAAAAAAACTTTCCGAAACGTGTTTGAATCCTGAAGGAGTGTGTTTGGCATAGAAATATGCCGTCATACATCCAACTCGTTTAAACTTTGTCCATGTTTAGCATGAGAATCAACTCTTGAACAGTGCATGAAATAGCATTAGACCCTCCCTTTAATAATCTTAAGGCTTCATCAGTCTCTCAGGCTCAATGGAGAGAAACTAGAAGTCCGTTAATTGCGTATATATCGGCTTAAGGTGTATGTGTGTGCATGTCCTCAAAACGAATAGACAAGGACTACAAAACCACCAAACTCTGTGTTCGGTTTCATTATAAGCAACTCCATTCAGGTGTTTCCCATGAGGAAAATGATCTGTCTATTTTCTCACGTACCACCTTAATGTGGTTCTTACGCCGCTGTTTTTCAGTTTCCTTCAGTCAGGGACGGCCTCATCCTGTGCTTGTTTGGCAGAAAGCGAGCAGAAAAAGACCCAATTAAAGGCACACTAGATTACTAAATAAATAAATAAGGGCTTCAGCTCATCATGGAAGCCCAATCTCTCAACTGGCAGGCCGGGAATTAACACGTCCAGCCATGGAGAGGCCAAAAGTGCTCTCTGTTCGTCAGCCAAACCTCTCTTTTCCAAATCTAAAGTGACAGGCGGCGACAGTCGCGAGCGGATCAGAAGGGTGCAGGTAATATCCCATTGTGACCAGCTGATTAAACCTGGGGTGGGCCGTTGATGAAGAATACTCTCTATTATGTTCCTGTCTAATTACACGGCGGGCGAATAATCTGAGAGGCGGCGACGGCCGAGGGTTCTAGAGAATCCACGGTTAATGAGGTGGGCCGCTCGAATGAAAAGGTGAGAATCAATCACAGAAAATCAAGCAGATTGTTCATTAGGAGTCGGGATAATGCACGGCGAGCCGGCAGCTCCGGCTTTAATTAGGACCCAGACGAGAGGCCATGCAGATTTATGAACGCTGTCATAAGAATCACTGTTTCTCGTGACACGGACATGAATGGATGCGTTTGGCTATCCGTGGCTGAATCCAATCGGGAGAAATGACATCTCCAGTGCAACAGTCATGCATCAGCAATCGGATTTTTCTCGTCTGATCGATTGAATGACACCCGGGAAGATCGTAGAGTTGACTTCTAGAGTTTTTCCGGGCGCACAACATATTATAATGTCATAATCTGATGTATTTCTGAACTAAACTGGCTATATAAAGGTTTTAAAAGGGGGTTTTGCCATAGAAGAACCATTTTTGGTTCCCCAAAGAACCTTTCAGGGATCAGTTCAAACCTTTTTTTTTCTTAGTATGTAAAATATTAATATTTTAATATTCTAAACAACCTTTTTCCCCTTTAAAGAACCTTTTATGGATTGAAAATATTCCATGGAAACCATCGATGCCAATAAAGAACCATTTATTTTTTTTAAGAGCGTAATGAGAACTAGAATTTAAATTTTCCTGAAGAAAATGTACATTCGCCGGTTGCTAAGATATTCTGGGTGGTTACTAGGGCATCGCTATGCGGTTTCTACTGTGTTCTGAGTTGTTTCTAGGGCGTTGTTATGGTATTATGGGTGGTTGTTGTTTGGGTGTTTCTAGGTGGTTGCTATAGTAACCTAGGTGGTTACTAGGGTGTTGCTAGGTGTTTGATACTAAAACTTGAACGTTTTATCCAGCAAGGATGCATTAAATTGGTCAAAAATGAAGGTAAATATATTTGTTATATACAATTTCTATTTTAAATAAATGCTGTTTTATTGAACAAATATTCATCAAAGAATCCTGAAATCCTGTTTTATTCATCAAAGAATCCTGAAAAAAATGTATCATGGTTTCCCCAAAAATATGAAGCCGTTTTCAACATTGATAATGATAATAAAATGTTCTTGAGCCGGTGATTTGATTTCGCCCTCCAGCTCAGGCTGGAAACCTGTACATATTTCTATCCTGTTTCTGTTACAAATTTGCGGGGACCAATCACAAACCGGCTTATCCACCTGGCACGCTATTGGCGGGTTTAACACAATGACAGATCGATGGAGTGTTGGTCTGATTGGTTGAAGGACTATCCAATTGCGTACACAGTCATTTGAACTATGTCCGTTGATCACGCCTCATGTGCAGTAGACTAGATTTTCAATCTTCAAAGATTAAGCTTGGTCTGGTGATAGCCAGACAACAGCACATCAGCATATTTCCACACCTGGCTCTCAGTCTCCGCTCTAATTCATCCCAAAGGTGTTCAATCGGGTCGAGGTCAGGACTCTGTGCAGGCCAGTCAAGTTCCTCCACACCAAACTCGCTCATCCATGTCTTTATGGAGCGATGCTTTGTGTACTGGAGCGCAGTCATGCTGGGACAGGAAGGGGCCGTCCCCAAACTGTTCCCGCAAAGTTGGGAGCATGAAATTGTCCAAAATGTCTTGGTGAAGCATTAAGAGTTCCTTTCACTGGAACTAAGGGGCCAACCCCTGAAAAACAACCCCATCCCATAATCCCCCCTCCTCCAAACTTTACACTTGTCACAGTGCAGTCAGGCAAGTCCCGTTCTCCTGGCAACCGCCAAACCCAGACTCGGGATTGTCAGACAGAGAAGCGTGATTGGTCACTCCAGAGAACACGTCTCACTGCTCTGAGTCCAGTGGCGGACCGCTTTACCCCACTGCATCCCACGCTTTGCACTGCACTTGGTGATGTAAGGCTTGGATGAGCTGCTCGGCCATGGAAACCCATTCCATGAAGCTCTACACACTGTTCTTGAGCTCATCTGAAGGCCACAGAAGTTTGGAGCTCTTGAGAAAGTTGGTGACTTCTGTGACCCTCAGCATGCGCTGACCCCGCTCGTGGCTGAGTTGCTGTTGTTCCCAATCGCTTCCACTTTGTTATAACACCACTAACAGTTGAGCGTGGAATATTTAGTATAATATTTGGACTAATGGCACAGGTGTCCACCGATCACTTGAGTTCTCTGAGCTCCTGAGAGCGGCCCATTCTCTCACTGATGTGTGTAGAAGCGTCTGCAGGCCTAGTGCTTGATTTATACACCTGTGGCCATGAAGGGATTGAACACCTGAACTCAGTGATTTGGAGGGGTGGCACAATACTTTTGGCAATATAGTGTACTTTTTAAAACTATATCTTTATCGTTACAGGTGAACAGCCCTTAATTCGTCCTAAAAGGCAGGACAGCTCACTTTCAAATATTTCTCTTTTCTGATATCTTTCCATCAGTTGGAAAAACAACAGACCGCTCCAAAATAGCCGTCTTTCACATAACAACTGTCTTCTCCAGACATGGCTCCATGTGTTGAGCTCAGACACAGGCTCTCTGGAGGCTACAGGCTAAGTGCGCGCTTCGTCGGAGAGAGAAACCTCGCAGAATACGTGAGGAAAACAAAGTTGGTTGGAGGGGCTGATATTTGCGTAGCTGATGGGAGGGGGGCATGAAACGAAGCGGGAAGGTATTTTTAGAGCTGGCGGAGGAAGTGGGAGATGTTTATGATTTCAGAGAGACTACTCCCTCCCCGAGGTTCTGCTTCACGCTACGAGCTTTTGGCAGCGCCGTCTCTCTAGTCAACCTGGCAACTGCTCCCACATGCACTGTAGACTGACAAGAAAACAGTTCACTTCCGTTGCATACACATGACAGTCCAGAAAACGCTTCTCCTGTGACTTTTAAAATCTGTCTGAAGCCTGTTGATGAGCGTTCATTTGTTCAGCTAGGCGCCTTATATCACAGGAAATGTTTGTTAAGATGATAATTCTCACAGCAAAGACCCATCGGGGAGAAGCGATGAGTCGACTGTGCGGTTCATTCCTGCTCAGACGGACTAATTCAATAACTAACATGCCACGGACAAAACCTCAATGTCACGGTTTGCGGCTCTGCTCAAAGCTGCGGTTCGGACCGAAAACAACATCTCTCCCTTTGACCCATTTTCTTTAATGTGGCGAATAAGGCAGACCTCCACAAGGCACCGTTTCCTGACTTGTGTTTTTGTCGGTTCAGCAGGGAAATGCTCTCCTGGGGTAGGAATGAGGCGGTCTCCCTGTTTGGACTTCCTCCTTCCTTCCTGGACGTCCTGGTCCCAACAAAGAGCCCTCACCTGAGCAGGGCATTGTGGGGGAATTTGGACACTTGAAGACGAGTCCAGATCCCAAAAAAGTGCCATAAAAGCATCATAACCTTGTATGGTACGTATTATGTTCCAATATTTGGTTGCATTTGATTTAAAAAGACAGATAACAAATCACATAATGTATAACGGAAAATGGCCTAAACCCAATTTTTCTTAAAAGCCTCTGGTGCTCTTCATGTGGCAGTCAAAAAAAAATTGCAATGAAATGCATGTAGTATATTTTAGTTCGATAATGTTTTTTTATTAATTGTTTGTAATCTTAGGGGATTTTATGGAAATGCATGTATTATATTAAAATGCAATGAAATGCATGTAGTATATTTTTGTTCGATAGTGTTCTTATTTAATATTTTGTATTTTTAGGGGATTTTATGGTACTATATTTATGCAGTAGTTATGATCGATTTGTTCACTTTTTGAGCATGGACTTGAAAATGACATTTCCAACTTAAACTTTTATAAATCTTGAATGCTTTAGAGAGACTGAAGTTTGGTCTGTTTTTAAGACGTGGCAGATTATTGCTGAAGTGAAAAGCGGTTTAAAAAGTTAAATGTAAAAAAAAAAGGTCACAAAAAGTTTATGAAAAATGCACAAAAATACTGTTTTTAATTTTTATATGAAATATATATTTTCTGAAATACATTTTACTCTAAAACTGCGAGAAAATAAAAGCCATAAATCTAAATTAGTTCCAAATTTGAGGTTGATATCTCAATAAATGAGCTTTCAGTCAGATTTTATTTGTTTGCTTCCACTAGATGAAATTAATTTCCCATTCCGCTCATTTTTGACTGAGACATTTTTTTCAGAAACATTTAACCTTTTAAAAAAAAAATTGTGTGTTCACATAGCAAGTGCCAAAAAACTCTACCAAGTTTCGTACCATTCCAATGAATTAAAAAAATAATAAAAAACAAAAAAAACAAAGAGGATTATTGTCTTTTGGTCACATAATGTATAACGGAAAAGGGCCTAAACCCAATTTTCCTTAACCCTCTGGTGCTCTTCATGTGGCAGTCAAAAAAAAAATTGCAATAAAATGCATATAGTATATTTTAGTTTGATAATGTTTTTTATTAATATTTTTTCATTTTAGGGGATTTTATGGAAATGCATGCATTATATTTTTGTTCAATAGTGTTTTTTTATTTCATATTTTGTATTTTTAGGGTGAGTTTGTGGTACTAAACTATATTTATGCAGTAGTTATGATCCATTTATTCACTTTTTGAGCATGGACCTGAAAATGAAATTACCAGCTTAAATTTTAATAAATCTTGAATGCTTTAGAGAGACTGAAGTTTGGTCTGTTTTTAAAAGAAGACAGGTGGCAGATTATTGCTGAAGTGAAAAGCGGTTTAAAAAGTTAAGGTTTAGGTTTTTACTCTAAAACTGTGAGAAAAGCCATAAATCTAAACTAGTTGTGCTCCAAATTTGAGTTTGATATCTCAATAAATGAGCTTTCAGTCAGATTTTATTTGTTTGCTTCCATTAGATGAAATTAATTTCCCATTCATTTCTAATGCGCTCATTTTTCACTGTGTGACAATTTTTCCAGAAAACTTAAAGGTGGGGTCAGTGGTGTTTCAAAACTGCTTTAGAAAAGTGTCTCGGGCCGAGTACCAAAACAAACTGATAGCCAATCAGCAGTAAGGGGGTCTACTAGTGACAGGGAGAAGAGAATTTCCACATCCTATAGCGTTAAACCACTGTCTGTGTCAAGCGTCAGCTCCCAAAGCGTGTCCGAACAGTAAGATAATATCCTCCTAATTATTATTTTTCTTCTGCCGTAAAACTGATTGTGCAGAAAAAACCTTAAGTGCTAGAGACTTCAGACTTGGCCAGATGGTAGTCCTCAATTTGGGAAGAACCTCAGAAGCTACCCTCAAAAGCGAGATATGGCTTATAACTCTTGATAGATCTCCTCATACTGAACAACTTTGCCTCGAGAACCACTGCTGTCAATCAAATCACTTTTAAAACTTTTGCATTTGTATGGCTATAACAGGGTCATTTAAAAAAAGAAATAGGCATGGCAAAATACACTCGAAAGCCTATAAATCCTAAACGAAACATCAGATCTTCAAGAAAATCGGTGAGCATATATGACAAAACATTCTAATCAAACATGGGAAATGTTATCGGACAAAAGGTGGTGCTAAAACTGTTAAAAAACTTATTAAAACACATATTTCCTATTAGTGGAGCGGCTAAGTGCTTATGTTTGGCAGAATCGTTCAGTTTATGATACAAGCGTGAAAATTGACATGAGCAGTCTCCATGCGTCACTTGACAAGAAAATTGTCCGAGCCACTTGAAATTTCAAGATGGCCGACACCTTAGTGGAGCAATTAAGTGATATAGTGGTTTATTTGGTGATACAAGCATGAAAATTGGCATGAGCAGTCTCATGAAATTACTCACAGCTACTTGAAATTACAAGATGGTGGCCATTTTTCAAGATGGCCACCACCTTAGTGGAGCAATTAGGCTTAAGAAATCATTTAGTTGGTGATACAAGCATGAAAATTGCCTTGAGCTGTCTCTAAGGATTGCTTGACAAGAAAACACTCTCAGCCACTTGAAATTTCTATTTTCAAGATGGCCGACCCCTGGATCCTCAAAAGATCAATTTTCCGATAGAAATGTATTGGGGGTTTTTTTCCATTAAGGACGATTTGGTGTCATTTTATTTTATATGTTTTAGATTATTCTAAAGAACAACTTTTAACGCATCAAAATACTGTTGATTTGTTGATTATTGATAGATTAGACAAGAGTGAATATCTGCACTATTAGGGCACACTGGTGATATATCACTGCTGTTAAACTCAGAGTGGGGTTCAATGTCAGCTAATTGTAAAGTCAGTATCCCAAATGCTGTCTAATCTACCCCAAAACGGTTAGATAGCCGCACCTGAATTGACAGGTTGTGCCAGCGCGGGAGGGCCGAGCCAAGGTTAATGGGGTTTTAGTTAACCGGATGGTGTACAGATCGCACGGGATATAAATGGCATTGGATGAACGATCGGACTAATGGTAGGGTTAAGGCATGAACTTACCTCAATGAACCCTGATGACCCATTTAAAGATCCACATGGCGGGCGGCAGTAATCCAGAAAAATTGCCGCCATCTTGAAATTTTATGTTGCTGTGTGCAGTTTCTTGTCAAATGACCCTTAGAGACAGCTCAAGGCAATTTTCATGCTTGTATCACCAACTAAATGATTTCTTAAGCCTAATTGCTCCACTAAGGTGGTGGCCATCTTGAAAAATGGCCGCCATCTTGAAATTTCAAATAGCTGTGGGTGGCTTATAGTCTAGTGACCATCAGAGACTGCTCATGCCAATTTTCATGCTTGTATCACCAAATAAACCACTATATCACTTAACTGCTCCACTAAGGTGTCAGCCATCTTGAAAAATGGCCGCCATCTTGAAATTTCAAGTGGCTCGGACAATTTTCTTGCCAAGTGACCCATGGAGACTGCTCATGCCAATTTTCACGCTTGTATCATAAACTGAACGATTATATCACTTAGCCGCTCCACTATATAGTAAATGACCTGTATTGACTGTAAATGGTATTTTCCTTCGATGATTTAAGTGTTTACATGCTTGCTAAATAAAATGTAATGTCTTCTACGCTAATGTGCTTAAAGACCTTAAATCACTCGAACCCCGATCTATATTATATGTTTGTTTGCTTTGGTTCCTCTTTTCGTGATTGCTATAATCCTCTAATCTGGTCATAATTGTAATATGTTGGTTAGTTGGTCTGTCGAGTTGTTCATGAGAACTGTGTTTGTGTTGTTGGGATGTACGGGATGACTTTTCCATTGGACATTCGACCTGGATTACCATAGTAACACACATCGCTTTCACTTGTTGATGACATCATACCCTCGGCTGGCTGTCAATGCAGATTCCACCATAGTCGTTACCTGGGTTACGTATGTGTGGGGCGGAGCTATCAAAATAGGGGCGTGTTTGTTTTGGTGATTTGAAATCAACATGGGTTACCAGAAAGCACTTACACCTCCTTTAAGGCTCAAATGTCAAATATACATTGGTTTGATTTCTTCATAGACAAAATCAAGCCCCGCCCTACATTTGTTCTTGTTTGAGAAGCGTTTCACTCAGATGACTCAGTTTTGGGATGTCAATCTTTAACTTTTTCGGGGGGGGAGAGTGTGTTCACATATAAAGTACCAACAACTCTACCAAGTTTGGTAAGTTGGCAAAAATTGGTCAAAGATGCCCGAAGAAAACACAAAAATAAGGGGTAAATATAATATATTATTAGCCCCAAATTGAAGTCCCCTTAATCAATTAAAAATCCCATAGATTCATTAAATACAAGAAAAAATAACAATTCTCTATTTATTTAATATTTGGGACTTTTGTGAAAATAAATATTCGTCCCATTAGCACAGATTATTCTGAACTTTCTCACTTTTGTCAATTATTTGGAAGAGCTGATCGTCTTTCCTTAAAACATTCCTATGTACATTTCCGTCTAAAAACAAGAAATACAAATCATAATTGTGTTATTTATGCATAAATATTACATTATAATGAATGCTAATCCAAATGAGAAAATTCATTAGTGAATTCCATTGTGTCAATATTTTGCTGATCAATTAGCAAAAACATCTAATCAACTTTTCAAAGATGCAGCAAAAAATATGATTATGAATAAAGCGTTTCAAACGTGTGAGATTCCCAGTAAATAATGCCTTCCGGAGACGTGTAGGGAATATAGTGTACAATCACTTTCGGCTGAAGCTAAAGGAGAGACGCACAAACACCGAGGACGCATTTCCTGGGTAAAGATAAACAAAATGTCACAGCATAATTTAGACAGAAATCGGGGTTAATTGGTGTCTTGGGAAAGCGTTCCTACTTTATGTCCCTACAAGCTCCCGAGCCGCGTGTGTTCCCGGCTGCTGCTTCCCTGCCTGTTTATGAATAATTAGAAAAAATAAGGACCCAGGTACAATAAAAGCCACTGAATCCAATCTCGCATGTTCTAGACACACTGCAACTCGTCTGACAGATTGTGTCTTTAAAATCCCGTTCGCTGCAGCCCTCGGATGGGAGGAGGGGGGACACTTTCCCTCTCTTTCCCTTTTGTTCGGCATGAACCTAGAGAACCCATCCGCTCGCCGTCCAAGGTCTGGGCACGGCCGAGCTGGAAACCCAGACGCAGCGGATGGAATTGCCATGGGAACGGGCCCCTTGACAATGATTTCATACCCAAGAGAAGAAAAGAGAGCAATATCTCTCTCCCTTTATTCGCTTTCTTTGAGATCCTCTCTCATATTCTCATTCTCTCTGGTCTGTCCGTTCTCTGGCTTTCACTCTGATTTCTGCGATTCTAATTTGCTTTATATGCCACTTTTTATTTTATAAGACAAATATAATTTCCTTTATTAAACGGCTGTGATGGGAGATTGAGATTGTGCTACTGTATTAGTGTCCAAAAGTGATATTTTGTTTTTAATGATACTGATAATACAAATAAATAATAATACAGAGTTTAATTATACCATCAAAGTATGAGGAAACTATTTATTTAAAAAAAAGTGTATATTTTTTATTTATATATATATATAAACATATAATAAAATATAAAGATATATATATATATATATATATATATAAATAAAGTATTAATAAAATATAAAAAATATATATGTAAATAAAATATACAAAATATATATATAAATAAATATATATATATATATACAGTATATATAAACATAAACAAAATTATTTAGCAAGCCACAGGTTTTATTTCACTATGCAAAGAAAATGCATAGAAAAACAAAAAGCTGACAGGAAGATAATGAGTTATTAATATTTCATTGGTTCTCTCTTGTTTTTGCCTGTGTTCATAATCATAATCCTTGAAAATAAAACCATCGACTGACTCCAAGCACAACAACGCAATATGCTGACAAAATATTAATAACAATATTTGAATAAAGGGTGAAGATGTCAATTTTCCTAGTATGTGTGGTTATGAGTAGACGGTGTGCTTTATAATATTTGTGCACTATAAATGCACACAAAGAAGTTATGAAGCAAAAGTTCAAATTGCTTTATTTTAAGTTATCTGTTTTATAATGTTAGTTTTATTGTTTTGAATTTAAAGTGCACTTTTGTTAACAGTCAGACTTGTTCATTTGTTATGAATAATCAGATTTTTAGTTTTACGTACCAGTCTCAGATGAAAAGGATCTTACTTAAAAATATGAAGTATTCATGTATTATCCTAAAAAAATAGACATTTGAATATATGCACCATTTTAAGAATGAGATAATAAATATGCTTTCACTACACTTGTCATAAAAAAAAGAAAAACTTGGTAACACTTAAAGCCTTTATGTGTAATTCATTATAATAGTAATTGAATGCATTAGTTATGCCTTATAATGCATTATAACCAGATATAATGCCCTTTTATGCATTAAAACACAAACATCCAACTTCAGATGCAACAAGGAATCTGTGAATATTACAATGCATTTTAACTTTGGTTATAGTTACTTATGAAAAGAAGGCATAACATTATGACCACCTTCCTAATATTGTGTTTGTCCCCGTTTTGCTGACCCGTCAAGGCATGGACTCCACTAGACCCCTGAAGGTGTGCTGTGGTTACATGGTCTCAACAATGCTTAGGTAGGTGGTACGTGTCAAAGTAACATCCACACGACCCAAGGTTTCCCAGCAGAACATTGCCCAAAGCATCACTGCCTCCACCGGCTTGCCTTCTACCCATAGTGCACCTGGTGCCATGTGTTCCCCAGGTAAGCCACGCACACACACCCAGTCATCCACGTGATACAGAAGAACACGTGATCATCAGACCAGGCCACCTTCTTCCATTGCTCCGTGGTCCAGTTCTGATGCTCGTGCCACTGTTGGTGCTTTGGGCGGTGGACAGGGGTCAGCATGGGCACTGGTCAGCGGCTGTGCCGCCCCATACACAACAAACTGAGATGCTCTGTGTATTCTGTCACCTTTCTATCAGAACCAGCATTAACTTCTTGAGCAGTTTGAGCTCCAGTAGCTCGTCTGTTTGATCGGACCACACGGGCCAGCCTTCGCTCCCCACGTGCATCAATGAGCCTCGGCCGCCCATGACCCTGTGGCCGGTTCTCCACTGGTCCTTCCTTGGAGCACTTCTGATAGAGACTGACCACTGCAGACCGGGAACACCCCACAAGAGCTGCAGTTTTGGAGATGCTCTGACCCAGTCGTCTAGCCGTCACAATCTGGCCCTTGTCAAACTCGCTCAAATCCTTCCGCTTGCCCATTTCTCCTGCTTCTAACACATCAACTCTGAGGACAAAATGTTCACTTGCTGCCTAATATATCCCACCCACTAACAGGAGATCATCAGTGTTATTCACTTCATAATGTTATGCCTGATCGGTGTGTAAAGGCTTTATGTGAAGTGTTAACAGTTTTGTTTCCTTTGAACATTTAGTGCAATGAATGTTTAATGCTCTTCAATGAACCATCGATGCCAATTAAGGACGTTTATTTTTTAAGCGAATGAGAGTTTTATCATCGCACCCTCCCCAGTGTCCATATGGGAGACCGCATGTTGTGCGAGAGTGCGAGACTGTTTTCAGTGGAAGAAATCCAGTACATTTGCAATGTGCTGATGAAAGCAATCAGTCTCTTTTCTTCAAAGAAAATCTGCACTTTAGCAGAAAGTGTTCACTGTATGATGTGCTTCTCTATTAAAACAAACAACATTTTACACTCAAGCACAGTATTGAACATAATGAGTCGATCAATATCGCCGCAATTTTCCTGGCCAAGTCTTCAAGACATGGCTTTATTGTTGCCTGTTAAACAGAAAGCGTGTGCTTTGATTCTTCTCTGTTGTGTCTAGGCATCGCCAGAGGCCTGAATATTTGTGGCAGGAGCTCGTCGCTGCGACAGGAGGCAAGAACCTAATCTTCCCATGCATCCAGGAAGCGTAATCCGTTCAAAGTGGCACCTCGCGCAGGAGAAGAACAAAAATCACCATTCATCTTCCATCAAAGCGCACAGCTAAAGCTGCGTTTCATCTCCTCAACTGACTCAGCCGAGGAGAAGCTGCGCCGACAGCGAATGTGACATCTGATTTGTAGGCTGTCTAATCACAGGAGAGGGTGAACATCTCTCGGAGAAGGGCTCTGTTCGCGGAGGAGAGGCCGTCCTGATTCACCGAGATCACAGGGAATGCGGAAAGGCACGGTACGAGGCGAGTAACGTTTCAAATGCACGTCCCAATTATCTAAATTAGATTTAATTGAGCTCGAGAGAGAGGATTCTCTATCCTAATTAGGTTAGCAAAATATTGAAGCTTGGTGTGTATTAATCACACCAGCCAAGCTGCCAATGAGGAGGATGATACAAGTAGAATAAACATCTGCAGGAGTTTCAAAAAAAAGACATGTGACTTATAATGTGAAGGGAACTACAGATATTCTCATCAGACCTCAGTAATCTCAACAAGTGCTACGTCCCAAATCATCTGCTTATACTACGACCTACAAGTAAAAGTACGCTCTAGGGACTCATCGATGACGTCGACTACGAAAATACGTCGAAATGCATCGGCGTCACATTATTTGCGTTCTAGATTAGAACAGATCTCGAATAATGGCGGCTTCTGCTCCCGGGCATAGTGAAAATGATCATTTATCATATAAAGCCAGACCGCGATATTCAAAAGTGTGGGAGTACTTTAAACAGAAGCCGAATAAAACTGTGCTTTGTTCGCTTTGTAATGCCGTTTTCACACTGCACGCGGTGGCAGAGCAGGAGCCGCGCGCCCGTTGGGCTTTCACACCATAGATATCCATAATAAAGGCTAGATGTCTCGTCTATGCTGCTGGCCAATGGAGGTCGACGTCCGCACCTGGCGGCCATCTTGTCACAGTCAGCTCGCTCACTCGTAACATTGTTTTCATGGTGCTTGCACTTTTTAAATAAACATAACTTGTTGCAATTTGTATGCTTGTTAACTTGAATTTACAGGTCCAGCGATTGTTGAACCAACTTCTTTTCCCTGGTTAAGCCAACTTTTTTGCATTTATTAAAACATAATCATTAGTCAAAATTTTTGTGAGTTGGATTTTTTACAGTGAGCATGCAGTTGTTCGGAGAGAACACAAATGTTTGCAAACGAACACAAAGTTTCTCAGGGGCATGCAGTACTTTTGCAAGTGAACGCAAAAGCATTTAAATATAATTTTTCCCATTTTTCCATGTTCCCATAGTGGCTCCGTATACCAAAGTCTACTATCAAAATGTCAGAGATATCAATATAAAAGTATGCATCTTTTTCATCAAAAACCACATTTTCGGCTTTTCAAAAATGGCTGTTAAATGCTTGATTCCGATTAGTTGATGGATGTTTTTTCAGGGTTTTGACCGCATCACAGTTCCATATCACTACGCCAAATGATTTCAGTTTTAAAGGTCTTTACAGCCGACAACAACAAAAGAACCAAAGCACACAACAAAACTGACAGCAAAGAAATATAGTAAACAATAGGATAAAAACGACTAATTATGTCCATGTTTTTTGCCACAAAATTGTACGAAAAGCACACACATGGACACACTCTCACAGAAACGTGTTGTCAGCGGCGCTCTGATGATTTTATCAGTGAAATAGTTTAAAGCTACATGACATTTCTCACTATAGCGAGGGAATAACGGCGCTGTTCTTGAAGCAGATCAACTTACAGATTCACTATTAGAGATGCTGGAGCCGAACACTGAGAGACACACACTCAGGTCATTCACACACACTTTTAATCTCTCTAATAACTGCATTAATAACTGCATTAGTCTGCATATCAATGGCTCAAGCCTCCATTACGAGCCCCAAAATGACGACTTGGAATGAGCAACGGAGGCGTGGGATGAGCAACTTTTAAAACTATCTTTATGTTTTTGGTCTTTGGTGTGAACGAGCATTGAAGGGGGGACGGGCGTTTATACGACACTGTTTTCAACTAAAAATGGAAAACTTTTAAAGCATTTTGGCCATTCATTTACACAACAGTGTTTTGGGGGCCTGAAAATGCAAACTTTTTGAAAACGATAGTGTTATTAGCTGCGTTTACATTACCCTTTTCTTTCGAATGTGAGTTTATATCTTGCAATAATTACTTTTTTCCTCAGAATTGTGAGATGTAACCTCGGAGTTGCACGTTATAAAGTCTAAAAATACTTTTTTTCTCAGAATTGTGAGTCTATATCTCACAAATAGCATTATTAGCATTTCCATTACCCTTCAAATTGCAAATTGAAAATACTAATTTCGTAAAAAACACTAATATATATATCGCGAAAACAAATGTTTACACTCCCATGAGGTGGATTTTCAGGTTATTCAAAAAATGATTATTTAGCAAAAAAACTGCAATGGGAACAGTTTTTTCCGTGTCCTTCCATTAAAATAATGGCTAGTGCGGTGACTGCGATATACGTAAACCTACGCAGTTGTAAGTTATAAAGTCCAATTCACGCCCAATGGAAACACAATTATGCAAAAACTCCCATATATCGCCATAAAAGCCATTTAAAACAAAACGCTCGCATGAGGTGGTTTTTCAGGTAATTTAAAAAAGGAATATTTCGCACAATTGACTTTTTTCCCTCAAATGCAAGTTTATATCTTGCAATAATTACTTTTTTTCTCAGAACTGTGAGATATAAACGTGCAATTGCGAGTTAAAAAGTGCAATTCTGACGAAAAAATGACTGACAATTCTGACTTTATAACTGGCAATTGAGTTTATCATGCAATTCTGGGAAAAAAGTCAGAATTGTGAGGTCATTTTTTTGTTCTCTAGTGGAAACGAGCTTCCATAAAACAGTGATGTCATGGTTATGCGTGTTACGTGTTCAGTGACATCGCCATCTACTGGCCTGGCAGCAGAATACAGCGTTTTTAGTTGTTTCTGTGGATCCGTGTGGACAATGTTGTCGTCCGTTTTTAGTACGTCATTGTTGTGTAATCATACCCTAAGAACTCACACACTGCAGATTGTCCCAGTAAACAATAGAGCTGGGTAAAAAATATGGATTTCTCGATTTTAATCGATTCTCATGTTTACGAACCAATATCGATTCTTAAATCCCAAGAATCGATTAGCCATCCGGTTTTCAGTTGATGAATGAGCGGAACATTGTAGCGCATTCAATAAATCACAATAATCTTTGTGCTTTGTTACTATTGATATGAAACAAAGTCTCAGATTATGTCCGTTTTATTACGAAATCCAAAAACATAAATGCCGTTTTAGCGCTGAGGCGTGAGATCGCTCTGGCTCAGCTCAAGAGGCACATGAACGGATCTTCTCTTCCGCCTTAATACCAGTTACAGCGAGAAATAAACATGAATGAGCATCTGAAAGTGTGTTAAAGATACAGTACAACTTACAGAAATCTGTATCATGCCACATGGAATCGATCAATCAGTGTTTCAACCGCGGAAAGACGTCAGAAAAACCATATCCAGCGTCCATAAACTCGTTAGTCAGCAAGAAAAATTAACTCTAGAGAGGAGCATATATGATAAATATATGCACCATATTACATATTCATTATCATTTTTTAATGTTCTTCTATATTTAATGCACGTTTGAATAAATCTGGCAAGTTTTTATGACAGCCAGCATTTAAATGTTTATATTTCACGTAACTTTATTATTATAAAAAAGTGTAATGTTAGTGTTTGTATACAAAACTGTTATTTTTACCTTCAATATTACAGTAGGCTACAACTGACTCCCATAGTTTACAGCAATAGTTAAGAAAATTTGCCATATTGTATTGTACAAATTTCACAATTCGATTCTATATGGATTATTTTGGATATACAGTGGCATGAAAAAGTATGTGAACCGCTTGCAGAATCTGTGAAAATGGGAATAATTTTAATTAAATAAGAGGGATCATACAAAATGCATGTTATTTTTTATTTAGTACTGTCCTGAATAAGATATTTTACATAAAAAAATGTTTACACATAGTCCACAAGACAAAAAAATAGCTGAATTGATTAAAATAACCCTGATAAAAGTTTCTGAAGCATTGATTCTCAGTGCTGTGTGTTGTTCCCTGGATGATCCACGGATGTGTGTGTGTTTTGTGATGGTTGTTCACGAGTCCCTTGTTTGTCCTGAGCAGATAAACTGCCCAATGTTCTTCAGAAAAATCCTCCAGGTCCTGCACTTTCTTCAGTTTTCCAGCCTCTTTTTCATATTTGAACCCTCTCCAGCAGGGACTGTATGATTTTAAGATCCATCTTTTCACACTGAGGACAACTGAGGGACTCAAACACAACTACTAAACAAGGCTCAAACATTCACTGATGCTCCAGAAGGAAACAATGCATTTGAAAATTAAGGTAAATTGCATTTAATTTGTCTTCCGGGAAACATGCAAGTATCTTCTGTTGCTTCTGAAGGGCAGTACTAAATGAAAAAAAATGATATTTAAACAAAATAAGAACAATTTTCATCCTGTTCAAAAGTTTTCACCCCCCGGCTCTTAATGCATTGTGTTTCCTTCTGGAGCATCAGTCAATGTTTGAACCTTGTTTAGTAGTTGTGTTTGAGTCCCTCAGTTGTCCTCAGTGTGAAATGATGGATCTTAAAATCATACAGTCATTGCTGGAGAGGGTTCAAATATGAAAAAGAGGCTGGAAAACTGAAGAAAGTGCAGGACCTGGAGGATTTTTCTGAAGAACATTGGGCAGTTTATCTGCTCAGGACAAACAAGGGACTCGTGAACAACCATCACAAAACACACACACACCGTGGATCATCCAGGGAACGACACACACACACACACACACACACACACACACACACACACACACAGCCGTGGCATCCAGGGAACGACACACAGCACTGAGAATCAATGGTTCAGAAACTTTTATCAGGGTTATTTTAATCAACTCAGCTATTTTTTTGTCTTGTGGACTATGTGTAAACATTTTTTAATGTAAAATATCTTATTCAGGACAGTACTAAATAAAAAAAAACATGCATTTTGTATGATTCCTCCTATTTAGTTACAATTATTCCCATTTTCACAGATTCTGCAAGCGGTTCACATACTTTTTCATGCCACTGTATATCCAAAATAATCGAATTGTGAAATTTGTGTCAGTACCCAGCCCTAGTAAACAACCACCCATAACACCATAGCATCATGTCTGCAACAGGCGAGTACCACTCCGAAAATGTACAAAATCGATTTTCAGTATTGTTTCTTCTCTCAGAGCTGTAATAAAAGGTTCCAGCTGATGCACATATGACACTGAAGTCAGCATTACTGTCCGCTGCGAGAGCAACAGCGAGGACGCGTGGGGTCGGAGCCCGTGATGTGATGCACCAGATTCCTCCGGGACAACAGCAGCTCTGTGTGTCGACTCCTGAGGCGCCCGGCACAGCGCGAGCCTCCGAACCGCCGTCTGGAACTGATTAATGACACTTTGCCTTCTCACTTCTCTTTTCTTACATTCCTTTCTTAAAGGGCGTTCACACTGACAGCGATTTGCGTCCGTAAGACGTTCATTTAAAGGAGAGTTCTGGCACTGTGAGCGACAGCCGGGCCGCCTACTGACAACTGTACATTAGCATACTGACATACTAATCAGTATTTCGTATGCATGCTGTGTACAGTGTGCAGATTTTCTATAGGTATGTATGGAATACTTTACAAAATGTGCAGTGTGCAACACGGCGTGACAATGCAATGCACTCGACTTGAGTTTTGGCAGTGATTTTGAACTCTTTCTTGACTCGTTTATTCATCAGTTCGGCAAAAAATGTTTACAATAGCTATTTTATTATTTCCAAAATGATACCACATGCAATGTAATGCGGCAACTACGTTTAAAAACAAGTTATTGCAACAACAAAAAAAACTAATACTGTTAAAAGTCGTTTTTTTGGGGATTCAAATAAAGTTGAAATAAAATATAAGACATGATGGGTTGTAATGCTGTCTTTGTGTTGACGTATATGTGTTTTTTATTGTAAAGAAGCATTTATGCCTTGATAAATGTATGTATTTTTCCTCTGAAATGGAAAAAAAACACAACTTATAAATATTAGATTATATTGAAAATATATTGAAAATTAGAAATGTTGCCTTTGGTAATTAACTGACATAAGTGTAAGCTAGAGTACTAAAATAAAACAGAAATATACATATAAATATTAATAAGAAAATAGCTAAAAATAAAAGCTAATTCAATATATTAGTACAATAATATTATATAAAGATTTCTGAAATAACACTGTTAAAAACACTTCATTATATTAATTATTTAAATAAATTGTGCTCGTCTATTTCCAGCCTTAAAAAGTTTGACCATAAACGAACATTCCCAGAGATTTTGTGCAAAATCGTATCAATTTTTTAAATATAAGACATGATGGGTTGTAATGCTGTCTCTGTATTGACGTATATATGTTTTTTTATATTGTAAAGAAGCATTTATGCCTTGATAAATGTGTTTTTTTTCCCCTCTGAAATGGAAAAAATGTATAAAATAAAATATAAATATTAGATGAAAAACTAGAAATGTTGCCTTTGGTAATTAACAAAAATAAGTTTAAGCTAGAGAACTAAAGTAAAACTGAAATATACTTATAAATAAATAAAAAAATACATATAATTACTTAAAATTTAACTGAAAATTTAAAAAAATTACATTTCGAACATTTTAAATATAAAAAATGCAATATATTAATGCTATAATATTATATAAATAATACTGAAATAACACTTATTGTTGCATAATATATATTTTTTAATAATATGGTAATATTTTTAATACATTTTGCACTTTTATTCCCAGCCTTCTTTTTAAAATAACCAGTGATTGTTGTGCAAAATCCTTATAAAAACTTAAAACATGACATTCACCTCAAGGTTTAAAGTCTGTTTTTACGTTATATTTAAGTCACAAACTAACATTTGACGAGCGACAGGGAATGTTATTGGACGCTAGATTTAAATTTTTGCGGCATTGCGAATGGAAGCCCCGCCTACAGTCAAATCTCATTGGTCCAAAACCGCGTTCAGCATAACAGCTGGAACGGAAGTAGCGTTCACAGATTTATTTTCTTCCATATTGTGACGTTTATCCTAGTGAAACTGATTAGGGGAAAAAGAAAAATGTTGGACTTGCATCAGTTGTCGATTGGATGGAGGCGGATCTGAATGCGAGATAGCGAAAGGGGGCGGAGTCTAAGCGGACTAAATGATTGGAGACGTTCAACATACGTCACAAGTCTGTCGTTTCGCCCGTTTGATTTAAATGATTGGGTAGAAAATGACTTGTTCCCAGTAAGATCAATAACATTTCATGCTTTCTTTAAACATCAGATTTAAAGAAAACACTTCCGGTGTGTTTTTGGTCTTGTTTTTCCAGGACAGATATCTCTTAAATCAAGGTGTGTTTACTTGAGAAGCAGCATTACACAAGTTATTAAGTCTGGTTTAGTGAGAAATTGACAAGATGAACCGCATTTATGCTTCAGAAAAAAATCAACTGAATTCAAAGCGAAAGCTTTATTATTTTTCTGACCACATTGGAAGATGTTTGTTCTTCTTTTTAAGCATAAACTCAGTTCATCATTCAGTCATGCTTTAAGAATGTTAGCTTTGCAATGAATTTAACGAAATCCTGTGCTTTCAGACAAACAGCCGAAGAAACACGAAGCCACCGGTCAAGCACTGAAGGTAAGTGTGCAGTCTTCCTGTTAGTATCACACTTTGCACATGTGACTCAAACTAAAGCATTGATCTGTGAGATGTGTGTGTGTGTGTGTGTGTGTGTGTGTGTGTGTGTGTGTGTGTGTGTGTGTGTTCATGGATAAAGACGTCCGCTGTTGCACATCCTCACACAGTGGCAAACTTGTGGCTTGTGGCTTCCCATGATTGATTCTTTATCAGCTGCGCTGTTGTAGTGTTCACTTTCCTCCTAGACAGACGGCATGCATCACCGAGCGCCTTTGACACGCAGAAGTGAGTGAATCAATGGAGACGGCTGCTTACCTGTTGTGAAGGTGTCGACCACAACGTGGACGCTGCAAGTTTGATCCACCGTCTGGCGAGAGTGCTGGTACGAATCCCGTTGGATGTGACAGCCCAGTAAGAATAATAATAATAATAATAAGAAGAAGAAGAAGCGAGGATCCCCGGACGCCGAGCGGAGCGGATCAGTCCTCCTGCAGCAGGCGGCTAGCGGAGCGCAGAAGACTCACTTTGCGTGCTGCTGTTAGGTCATGCTCAAAGTATGTCTGTGCAATGTTCTGCAAGCTCAGGGAAACCACATCCTCTGACATACCTCCTCTATCCTGCTGCCTGCGTGCCTCTCTCTCTCGCTCTCTCTGACTGTCTGAGATGACAGACCGAGCTGACCCAGACACAGTTCACTCCCTCGCTCGCTCTCTCTCGTGCGCGGCTTCTTCAGCAACCGACTCAGTTCCTGCCCACCAACTGAAGAATCCGACTGAGGAGGAGGAGGTGCTGAGAACGAGAGAGAGAGAGAGAGAGAGAGAGAGAGAGAGGAGGGGAGACGGATAAAAGGGAGAAAACGAGAGAGGGGGGGAGCAGTTCTTTTAGAAATTACATTGAAATAAAAAGAAAGAATGGCGAGAATGCAGCGTGCCTGAGGATTGAGAGAGCATTGAGTGAGAATTCAGCTCTAATATCTCTCAGGTTTCTGCAAGACCGCAGTGAGATTACACAGAGAGCAAATGAGTTTCTCACCGTACAAATGCTGTGAGATTTCATATTTAAACAGCTTCTTTCTAAAAAAGAAAACAACAACATGATGTGAAATTATGAAAACCTCAGGATTTTTCTTTCCTATGTGTTTTTATTTTCATATGTTCACTTTAGTGGACAGTATGTGTTTTAACTGAAGAGATACTGTATTAAACATAACACAGCAATAGTGTGTCTATTTAACAAACCAATGAATACATTTATATAACATCATGTGAAAACTACAAAAAATATAAACACAAAATATTGTTAAGTTGAACTTTGCGTATCTTTGATATCAGAACATGAGGACGTGATTCCATCAGAGATCTCTACAACCTCCAGCTCAGATTATTGTGTGTGTGTGTGTGTGTGTGTGTGTGTGTGTGTGTGTGTGTGTGTGTGTGTGTGTGTGTGTGTGTGTGTGTGTGTGTGTGTGTGTGTGTGTGTGTGTGTGTGTGTGTGTGTGTGTGTGTGTGTGTGTGTGTGTTGTCGATTTACCCTTATTAGCTGATAATTCTGATTATGTTCAAGATGGACACATTTCTACCATAGCTCTCCTCTGAGGTAACAGCGATCAGGTGTTTTCAATCTCATCTGAAATGAGCAGTGTTGGGAGTAACGCATTACAAGTGACATGCATTATGTAATCAGATTACTTTATGATGTAATGAGTAAAGTAACGCATTACAAGTGACATGCATTATGTAATCAGATTACTTTATGATGTAATGAGTAAAGTAACGCATTACAAGTGACATGAATTATGTAATCAGATTACTTTATGATGTAAGGAGTAAAGTAACGCAATACAAGTGACATGCATTATGTAATCAGATTACTTAATGATGTAAGGAGTAAAGTAACGCATTACAAGTGACATGCATTATGTAATCAGATTACTTTATGATATAAGGAGTAAAGTAACGCATTACAAGTGACATGCATTATGTAATCAGATTACTTAATGATGTAAGGAGTAAAGTAACGCATTACAAGTGACATGCATTATGTAATCAGATTACTTTATGATATAAGGAGTAAAGTAACGCATTACAAGTGACATGCATTATGTAATCAGATTACTTTATGATATAAGGAGTAAAGTAACGCATTACAAGTAACATACATTATGTAATCAGATTACTTAATGATGTAAGGAGTAAAGTAACGCATTACAAGTGACATGCATTATGTAATCAGATTACTTTATGATATAAGGAGTAAAGTAACGCATTACAAGTGACATGCATTATGTAATCAGATTACTTAATGATGTAAGGAGTAAAGTAACGCATTACAAGTGACATGCATTATGTAATCAGATTACTTAATGATGTAAGGAGTAAAGTAACACATTACAAGTGACATGCATTATGTAATCAGATTACTTTATGATGTAAGTAGTAAAGTAACGCATTACAAGTGACATGCATTATGTAATCAGATTACTTAATGATGTAAGTAGTAAAGTAACGCATTACAAGTGACATGCATTATGTAATCAGATTACTTAATGATGTAAGGAGTAAAGTAACGCATTACAAGTGACATGCATTATGTAATCAGATTACTTTATGATGTAAGGAGTAAAGTAACGCATTACAAGTGACATGCATTATGTAATCAGATTACTTTATGATGTAATGAGTAAAGTAACGCATTACAAGTGACATGCATTATGTAATCAGATTACTTTATGATGTAATGAGTAAAGTAACGCATTACAAGTGACATGAATTATGTAATCAGATTACTTTATGATGTAAGTAGTAAAGTAACGCATTACAAGTGACATGCATTATGTAATCAGATTACTTAATGATGTAAGGAGTAAAGTAACGCATTACAAGTGACATGCATTATGTAATCAGATTACTTTATGATATAAGGAGTAAAGTAACGCATTACAAGTGACATGCATTATGTAATCAGATTACTTTATGATATAAGGAGTAAAGTAACGCATTACAAGTAACATACATTATGTAATCAGATTACTTAATGATGTAAGGAGTAAAGTAACGCATTACAAGTGACATGCATTATGTAATCAGATTACTTTATGATATAAGGAGTAAAGTAACGCATTACAAGTGACATGCATTATGTAATCAGATTACTTAATGATGTAAGGAGTAAAGTAACGCATTACAAGTGACATGCATTATGTAATCAGATTACTTTATGATGTAAGGAGTAAAGTAACGCAATACAAGTGACATGCATTATGTAATCAGATTACTTAATGATGTAAGGAGTAAAGTAACGCATTACAAGTGACATGCATTATGTAATCAGATTACTTTATGATGTTACGAGTAAAGTAACGCATTACAAGTGACATGCATTATGTAATCAGATTACTTTATGATATAAGGAGTAAAGTAACGCATTACAAGTGACATGCATTATGTAATCAGATTACTTAATGATGTAAGGAGTAAAGTAACGCATTACAAGTGACATGCATTATGTAATCAGATTACTTTATGATATAAGGAGTAAAGTAACGCAATACAAGTGACATGCATTATGTAATCAGATTACTTTATGATGTTACGAGTAAAGTAACGCATTACAAGTGACATGCATTATGTAATCAGATTACTTTATGATGTAAGTAGTAAAGTAACGCATTACAAGTGACATGCATTATGTAATCAGATTACTTTATGATGTAAGGAGTAAAGTAACGCAATACAAGTGACATGCATTATGTAATCAGATTACTTTATGATGTTACGAGTAAAGTAACGCATTACAAGTGACATGCATTATGTAATCAGATTACTTTATGATGTAAGTAGTAAAGTAACGCAATACAAGTGACATGCATTATGTAATCAGATTACTTTATGATGTTACGAGTAAAGTAACGCATTACAAGTGACATGCATTATGTAATCAGATTACTTTATGATATAAGGAGTAAAGTAACGCATTACAAGTGACATGCATTATGTAATCAGATTACTTAATGATGTAAGGAGTAAAGTAACGCATTACAAGTGACATGCATTATGTAATCAGATTACTTTATGATGTAAGGAGTAAAGTAACGCAATACAAGTGACATGCATTATGTAATCAGATTACTTTATGATGTTACGAGTAAAGTAACGCATTACAAGTGACATGCATTATGTAATCAGATTACTTTATGATGTAAGTAGTAAAGTAACGCATTACAAGTGACATGCATTATGTAATCAGATTACTTTATGATGTAAGGAGTAAAGTAACGCATTACAAGTGACATGCATTATGTAATCAGATTACTTTATGATGTAATGAGTAAAGTAACGCATTACAAGTGACATGCATTATGTAATCAGATTACTTTATGATGTAAGGAGTAAAGTAACGCAATACAAGTGACATGCATTATGTAATCAGATTACTTAATGATGTAAGGAGTAAAGTAACGCATTACAAGTGACATGCATTATGTAATCAGATTACTTTATGATATAAGGAGTAAAGTAACGCATTACAAGTGACATGCATTATGTAATCAGATTACTTAATGATGTAAGGAGTAAAGTAACGCATTACAAGTGACATGCATTATGTAATCAGATTACTTTATGATATAAGGAGTAAAGTAACGCATTACAAGTGACATGCATTATGTAATCAGATTACTTTATGATATAAGGAGTAAAGTAACGCATTACAAGTGACATGCATTATGTAATCAGATTACTTTATGATGTAATGAGTAAAGTAACGCATTACAAGTGACATGCATTATGTAATCAGATTACTTTATGATATAAGGAGTAAAGTAACGCATTACAAGTGACATGCATTATGTAATCAGATTACTTTATGATGTAAGGAGTAAAGTAACGCATTACAAGTGACATGCATTATGTAATCAGATTACTTTATGATATAAGGAGTAAAGTAACGCATTACAAGTGACATGCATTATGTAATCAGATTACTTAATGATGTAAGGAGTAAAGTAACGCATTACAAGTGACATGCATTATGTAATCAGATTACTTAATGATGTAAGGAGTAAAGTAACGCATTACAAGTGACATGCATTATGTAATCAGATTACTTAATGATGTAAGGAGTAAAGTAACGCATTACAAGTGACATGCATTATGTAATCAGATTACTTTATGATGTAAGGAGTAAAGTAACGCAATACAAGTGACATGCATTATGTAATCAGATTACTTAATGATGTAAGGAGTAAAGTAACGCATTACAAGTGACATGCATTATGTAATCAGATTACTTTATGATGTAATGAGTAAAGTAACGCATTACAAGTGACATGCATTATGTAATCAGATTACTTTATGATGTAAGGAGTAAAGTAACGCAATACAAGTGACATGCATTATGTAATCAGATTACTTAATGATGTAAGGAGTAAAGTAACGCATTACAAGTGACATGCATTATGTAATCAGATTACTTTATGATATAAGGAGTAAAGTAACGCATTACAAGTGACATGCATTATGTAATCAGATTACTTAATGATGTAAGGAGTAAAGTAACGCATTACAAGTGACATGCATTATGTAATCAGATTACTTTATGATATAAGGAGTAAAGTAACGCATTACAAGTAACATACATTATGTAATCAGATTACTTAATGATGTAAGGAGTAAAGTAACGCATTACAAGTGACATGCATTATGTAATCAGATTACTTTATGATATAAGGAGTAAAGTAACGCATTACAAGTGACATGCATTATGTAATCAGATTACTTTATGATGTAAGGAGTAAAGTAACGCATTACAAGTGACATGCATTATGTAATCAGATTACTTAATGATGTAAGGAGTAAAGTAACGCATTACAAGTGACATGCATTATGTAATCAGATTACTTTATGATGTAAGGAGTAAAGTAACGCAATACAAGTGACATGCATTATGTAATCAGATTACTTAATGATGTAAGGAGTAAAGTAACGCATTACAAGTGACATGCATTATGTAATCAGATTACTTTATGATATAAGGAGTAAAGTAACGCATTACAAGTGACATGCATTATGTAATCAGATTACTTTATGATGTAAGGAGTAAAGTAACGCATTACAAGTGACATGCATTATGTAATCAGATTACTTAATGATGTAAGGAGTAAAGTAACGCATTACAAGTGACATGCATTATGTAATCAGATTACTTAATGATGTAAGGAGTAAAGTAACGCATTACAAGTGACATGCATTATGTAATCAGATTACTTTATGATATAAGGAGTAAAGTAACGCATTACAAGTGACATGCATTATGTAATCAGATTACTTTATGATGTAAGGAGTAAAGTAACGCATTACAAGTGACATGCATTATGTAATCAGATTACTTTATGATGTAAGGAGTAAAGTAACGCATTACAAGTGACATGCATTATGTAATCAGATTACTTTATGATGTAAGGAGTAAAGTAACGCATTACAAGTGACATGCATTATGTAATCAGATTACTTTATGATGTAAGGAGTAAAGTAACGCATTACAAGTGACATGCATTATGTAATCAGATTACTTTATGATGTAATGAGTAAAGTAACGCATTACAAGTGACATGCATTATGTAATCAGATTACTTTATGATGTAAGGAGTAAAGTAACGCATTACAAGTGACATGCATTATGTAATCAGATTACTTTATGATGTAAGGAGTAAAGTAACGCATTACAAGTGACATGCATTATGTAATCAGATTACTTTATGATGTAAGGAGTAAAGTAACGCATTACAAGTGACATGCATTATGTAATCAGATTACTTTATGATGTAAGGAGTAAAGTAACGCATTACAAGTGACATGCATTATGTAATCAGATTACTTTATGATGTAATGAGTAAAGTAACGCATTACAAGTGACATGCATTATGTAATCAGATTACTTTATGATGTAATGAGTAAAGTAACGCATTACAAGTGACATGCATTATGTAATCAGATTACTTTGATGTAAGGAGTAAAGTAACATTAAAAGTAAAGTGCATTATGTAATCAGATTACTTTATGATGTAAGGAGTAAAGTAACGCATTACAAGTAACGTACATTACATATGTAATCACTCTTTTTTTGATGGTAATGCAAATTACATTCTAATAACACATGTATAGGATGTATAATGTATAGGATGATGCACTAGGGTCCACTTTAGAGGTTGATGTGCAACTGTGCCGTCAAAACCCTTGCATATGCAAGAAAAAGCTTTATAATAGCTGACCTCTATGCATGAAAGGGATATATTAAGCAAAATTACCTAATTTATTTATCAAAGTGAAGTGAGTTTAAGCTTAAAACAAGAACAAATATCTGCCAGTCGGGTCAGGAAACAAAACTGAATTTAATCTGTTTTAAGCATAAATTCACTTCATTTTGATCACTTTGTCATTAAACAAGACTTAATATCTGAAGTCATTCTGCTTCTCCAGTAAATGCGTCTTGATTTAATAATGTTAAGATGCTTGCAACAAGAGTAGTCCCTGCGTCAAATCTTTCTCATCATGAAAAGCGTAATGCCATTGAAGGCGAAACAGCAGTGGATCTTGTGAATGCAATGCTCTAGATTGAGTATGTGGGATGTTAAACGACTTTCAGAAGATCTCTTCAATGCCTTAAATGTGATCAGATTGACAGAGATTAAAAGTATTCAATCAAAGTAGCTGATCTGAGTTGCTATTGTGACCCCTACACTCGGACAGGATGAAAACAGGTTTCTCTTTTGTTTCTGTTGTAGGAGTTTTAAGAGGACTGTCTCTGGAGCAATGAAAGAGCGACCTCTGAGCCCTCACGTTCTCCTCTGTGGAGGTTTGTGGTTGTTCTGGGGCGAGAGGGTCTGCGTCTGCCGTCCCCGACTGTGAGATGTATTTTTCATAAAGCCCAGTCGCGGCCCCCTATAGCTGCGAATCCATTATTCAGAGCGGGCTTTGAGAGAGGACACACACACACACACACCCTGCCCAAATCACACCGGCCCGGTCCGAATCTCTCCATAATCAGTGTAATTTCATCCATCACATCTCTATGATGAAAATGACACACCAGCATTTCATCAGAAGTCTGTGTTTTAATGGGTGATATTGTCTTGAAGGCACTGGAGATGATTGACGCTCCCGTCTCAGAGGCTGTTGATGGAGGTTTTATGCATGACACCGCTGACCCCAGGACACAAATTAATGACATGAGCCCAGATGAAAGAATACGGATCTTTCTGAAACAGGAAATCCTCATCTCCAGAACAGTCTCTGCATAACTACTCAAACTAAACCATGAGGTAGGATGTTGAATTATTGATTAAAATACTTCTTACTTGGCTATTTAATGCATCATATGTTTATAATACTATATATTTATGTGTATGTTCATCTAATATGTGTATATAGCATATATTTTAATATTTTATCATATAAAATGTATAAAACATATATAATATTTGCAATATTTCTTTATATTTCATATGTATAGAATATAATTTAATATAATTATGTATATAAATATTGTTGAATATATTAGAATATTTTATAATTTATTATATGAAATGTATAATTATATGTCTGATATATGTAATATTATATGTATAAATTATCATTTATTTACTTATTTTGTTTGTATTTTAAATACATATATTTGTCGAACGTATTAGAATGTTTTATCATTTATTATCATATAAAATTTATAGAACATATATATAAAATATGTAATATTTCTTTATATTTCATATGTATAGAATATAATTTAATATAATTATATTAAATGATTTTCTACATATATGAAATACAAAGAAATATGACATATTAGACAAATAATTATACATTTTATATTATAATAAATTATGAAATAATCTAATATATTCAACTATATATATATATATATATATATATATATATATATATATATATATATATATATAGTGTTAAATATGTTAGAATATTTTATAATTTATTGTAAAATAAAATGTATAATTATGTCTGTCATATTTCGTTGTATTTCATGTATATAAATGAAAATTGATTTACTTATTTGTGTGTATTTTAAAGTATATATATATTTGTAAATATATTAGAATATTTTGTAAAAATAATATATAATTATATACAGGGAGTGCAGAATTATTAGGCAAGTTGTATTTTTGAGGATTAATTTTACAACATTAATAATTAAACAACAACCATGTTGTCAATGAACACAAAAAACTCATTAATATCAAAGCTGAATATTTTTGGAAGTGGTTTTTAGTTTGAGCTATTTTAGGGGGATATCTGTGTGTGCAGGTGACTATTACTGTGCATAATTATTAGGCAACTTAACAAAAAACAAATTTATACCCATTTCAATTATTTATTTTTACCAGTGAAACCAATATAACAAACCAACATTCACAAATATACATTTCTGACATTCAAAAACCAAACAAAAACAAATCAGTGACCAATATAGCCACCTTTCTTTGCAAGGACACTCAAAAGCCTGCCATCCATGGATTCTGTCAGTGTTTTGATCTGTTCACCATCAACATTGCGTGCAGCAGCAACCACAGCCTCCCAGACACTGTTCAGAGAGGTGTACTGTTTTCCCTCCTTGTAAATCACACATTTGATGATGGACCACAGGTTCTCAATGGGGTTCAGATCAGGTGAACAAGGAGGCCATATCATTAGATTTTCTTCTTTTATACCCTTTCTTGCCAGCCACGCTGTGGAGTACTTGGACGCGTTGAGCTTGACTCCATCCTCAACCCGAAAAGGCCCCACAAGCTCATCTTTGATGATACCAGCCCAAACCAGTACTCCACCTCCACCTTGCTGGCGTCTGAGTCGGACTGGAGCTCTCTGCCCTTTACCAATCCAGCCACGGGCCCATCCATCTGGCCCATCAAGACTCACTCTCATTTCATCAGTCCATAAAACCTTAGAAAAATCAGTCTTGAGATATTTCTTGGCCCAGTCTTGACGTTTCAGCTTGTGTGTCTTGTTCAGTGGTGGTCGACTTTCTGCCTTTCTTACCTTGGCCATGTCTCTGAGTATTGCACACCTTGTGCTTTTGGGCACTCCAGTGATGTTGCAGCTCTGAAATATGGCCAAACTGGTGGCAAGTGGCATCTTGGCAGCTGCACGCTTGACTTTTCTCAGTTCACGGGCAGTTATTTTGCGCCTTGGTTTTTCCACACGCTTCTTGCGACCCTGTTGACTATTTTGAATGAAACGCTTGATTGTTCGATGATCACGCTTCAGAAGCTTGGCTATTTTAAGACTGCTGCATCCCTCTGCAATATATCTCACTATTTTTGACTTTTCTGAGCCTGTCAAGTCCTTCTTTTGACCCATTTTGCCAAAGGAAAGGAAGTTGCCTAATAATTATGCACACCTGATATAGGGTGTTGATGTCATTAGACCACACCCCTTCTCATTACAGAGATGCACATCACCTAATATGCTTAATTGGTAGTAGGCTTTCCAGCCTATACAGCTTGGAGTAAGACAACATGCATAACGAGGATGATGTGGTCAAAATACTCATTTGCCTAATAATTCTGCACTCCCTGTAATATAATTATATGTCTAATATATGTCATATTTCTTTGTATTTCATGTATATAAAATATTTATTAATTGTATTTTAATTATATGCACACATAATTAGATAGGTGCATTAAAAGTTTCACGTTTTTGTTAAACCTGGAAATAAACCGAAAGACCTGCATAACTATTCTGCACTTTTTTTAGCTCACTAATCAAAGCACAAGTGATGAAACAATTGGAACTGATTAGAAAAGAACGCTCTCAGACTTCTGAACCCTTCCTTACATCAATTAAAATAAAACAACAACAAAAAACTGATCGTTTGATGTCAACCAAGCACGTTTGTTTCATTGAATGTTGAAGAGGAAGGAGAGCCGGGTGACAGCGAGACCTCCCACTGTGTAATTACTGCTGTGTTTATTGGGAACTAATCACTGCGTAATCCTGTGAAATAAAGAGCACTAGCACAAAACTGAACACTTCACTAACTACAGTGTTAGAGGGAAACAAAGAGAGAGCAGTGCAGCAGAAGACGAGTAAACGCTCTCCTCCCCACCAGCGCTGCGTCTCACTGGAGCAGAACAACCTCTCACACACACACACACACAAGGTGCTCTGATGTCTGTCTGTATAGCAAAGCGACTGAGAAGAACTAATGCAACACAAGCTCAAGAAACTTTGTGTCAGTGAAATCCTGAGACTGGTGCCACAGCGCCACCTCCTGCCCTTCATCACAGCACATGCTTCTGTCCCAGATATCCAGTTCAAAGATTAAAGTGTTTTAAACGACAGATTAGATATACAGACAGACAGATAGATAGACAGACAGATAGATAGATAGATAGATAGATAGATAGATAGATAGATAGATAGATAGATAGATAGATAGATAGATAGATAGATAGATAGATAGATAGATAGATAGATAGATAGATAGATAGATAGATAGATAGATAGATAGATAGATAGATAGACAGACAGATGGATAGATAGACAGACGGATAGATAGACAGACAGACGGATAGATAGACAGACAGACAGACAGACGGATAGACAGACAGATGGATAGATAGACAGATAGATAGATAGACAGACAGATGGATAGATAATGGATAGACGGACGGATAGACAGACAGATGGATAGATGATGGATAGACGGACGGATAGACAGACAGACAGACGGATAGACAGACAGACGGATAGATAGATAGATAGACAGACAGACAGATGGATAGATAGACAGACAGACAGACAGATGGATAGATAGACAGACGGACAGACAGACGGATGGATAGACAGACGGATAGACGGATAGACAGACAGACAGACGGATAGATAGACAGACAGATGGATAGATAGATAGACAGACAGATGGATAGATAGACAGACGGACAGACAGACGGATGGATAGACAGACGGATAGACAGACAGACAGACGGATAGATAGACAGACAGATGGATAGATAGACAGACAGACAGATGGATAGATAGACAGACGGATAGATAGACAGACAGACAGATGGATAGATAGATAGATAGACAGACAGATGATAGACAGACAGACAGATGGATAGATAGACAGACAGATGGATAGATAGACAGACGGACAGACAGACGGATGGATGGATAGACAGACGGATAGACAGACAGACAGACGGATAGACAGACAGACGGATAGATAGACAGACAGATGGATAGATAGACAGACAGACGGATAGATAGACAGACAGACAGACGGATAGATAGACAGACAGATGGATAGATAGATAGACAGACAGACAGACGGATAGATAGACAGACAGATAGATAGATAGACAGACAGATGGATAGATAGACAGACGGACAGACAGACGGATGGATAGACAGACGGATGGATGGATAGATAGACAGACAGATAGATAGATAGATAGACAGACAGACGGATAGATAGATAGACAGAAAGACAGACGGATAGACAGACAGACAGACGGATAGATAGACAGAAAGACAGACGGATAGACAGACAGACGGATAGATAGACAGACAGACGGATAGACAGACAGACAGACGGATAGACAGACAGATGGATAGACAGACAGACAGACGGATAGACAGACAAACAGACGGATAGATAGACAGAAAGACAGACGGATAGACAGACAGACAGACGGATAGACAGACAGACAGACGGATAGACAGACAGACAGACGGATAGACAGACAGACAGACGGATAGATAGACAGAAAGACAGACGGATAGACAGATAGACAGAAAGACAGACGGATAGACAGACAGACAGACGGATAGACAGACAGACAGACAGACGGATAGACAGACGGATAGACAGACAGACAGACAGACAGACGGATAGACAGATAGACAGACAGACAGACAGACAGACGGATAGACAGACAGACAGAAAGACAGACGGATAGACAGACAGACAGACAGACAGACAGACGGATAGACAGACAGACAGACAGACGGATAGACAGATAGACAGACAGACAGACAGACAGACGGATAGACAGGCAGACAGACAGACAGATAGACAGACAGACAGACAGACAGACAGATAGACAGACAGACATGCGTATATCATCAACACATGCTATGGACTCATTTTGAGACACGCCATTCCTCATATATAACATAAATAATAATGTCCCAGATATCTTAAGTGCATATTTTATAACACATTGCAGATGTATTTCATAATTAAACATGGCTCAGTGTGAAGGATTGGCCTGTGCCGGACCTCTGAGCGTGAGGAACACAGATGGTGATGGAGGTGTTCTCGTGAGAGGCTTTATACTCTCTAACTTCATATAAACCATCACTCCAGCACAGAAATGACATTAAATACATCAGATGATCCCGTGGCTCTGTTCAATTCAAATCTAAAGATCTCACGATGATGTGAAGAGAGTCCGATTTCATCCCAATGCATTAGAACTAATGTTTATGTTATTTAGGACTGAAATAGAGTCACAATAGCACACGTCACGATTGCATGTGTGTGATTGAGAGAAGGTAAAGTCTACAGTTTGTGTTTTATTCGGACTAATAGTTCCTCATAATAGAAGGCATAATGTTTATTCTTGAGCTGTGCGGTCTGGTCCATTGCCACGTTGTCCACTCAATCTATCATTGTTGCTTTGTTTGCAGGTTCTTTAGACATCTTGCCTCATTCTTCTGCAGGTAATTCATGGTGTTCTTTAAACTAAATCTACACCCTCGTGTTTACACGCTCATGTTTGCTTCCACTATTAACCTCAGGGGTTTGAATTGTTTTGTGAACGTATTGCTCAAGTGGCGTCACGTGTCACTGGTGACATGGGAACATGTTTTCCAGATGCTGGGAGTATAAGAGGAGAAGTGACCACAGCATCTCAGACGCCTCGACTCGTACGGGCAGGTGAGGAGCACGCTTAATAACGCTGAGCTCTTTACTAAAGAGAGCTACTCAATCATTCTTTAATGTAATCTGAGGTCTTGCTAACATTTTTACTTTGATTATTGTTTAAAAATATTTAAATTAAAAAAAAATATTTTTTTATTTTTATTAAATATAAATATTCATTTGTAATATTTATTTATATATATATTATTTGTAGTATTTATGTAGAAATATTTGTAACAATTTTTAAAAATTATTTTTAAATATTTTCTTTTACAATATGTGTGTATATATATATATATACATTACAAATTATATAAAATAACTATATATATAATTTGTAATATATATGTATGTAAAATATTTAAGTAATATTTTAAATTATATTTTTTCTCGAATTTTATATATACATAATTTGTAATATATATATGTAAATATATGTATGTAAAAATATTGAAATATTTTAAATTATTTTAAATGATTTATTACAAATGTAATATATATATATATTACAAATTATATATAAAAATGTTTTATATATATTACAAATTTAATTATTTTTTACAAATTATATATATATATATATAACTTGTAATTTATATGTAAAAACATATGTCAAAATATTGTAGAAATATTTTCAATTTTGTTTTATATTTTACACATTATACATATATAATGTGTAATATATATGTCAAAATATATTTTTTTAAATTGAATTATTTTAAAATGATGTATTACAAATGTTATATATATAGATATATTACAAATTATATAAAAATAATATTTTTGAATTATTCTTTACATAATATATATATATGTAAAAACGTCAAAATATTGTCGAAATATTCTCAATTATTTTGTTTTATATTTTTACAAATTATATATATATATATATATATATATATATATATATATATATATATATATATATATATATATATAAAATTTGAATTATAAAAAAAATAATATTATATATATTATAATTATATATAAGATATTATTTAAATATTTTACACTATATATGTATCATTTGTAATATATATGTAAAAACATATATGTCAAAATATTGTAGAAATATTTTCAATTTTGTTTTATATTTTACACATTATACATATATAATGTGTAATATATATGTAAAAATATATTTTTTTTAATTGAATTATTTTAAAATGATGTATTACAAATGTTATATAGATATATTACAAATTATATAAAAATAATATTTTTGAATAATTTTTTACATAATATATATATATATATGTGTGTGTAAAAAAACGTCAAAATATTGTAGAAATATTCTCAATTATTTTTTTATATTTTTACAAATTATATATATATATATATATATATATAAAAAAAATTGAATTATATAAAAAATTTATATTATATATATTATAATTATATATAAGATATTATTTAAATATTTTTACACTATATATATATAATTTGTAATATATCTATAAAAAAAATGTAAGAAATTTTATTTTACATTTTATATTTTTACAAATTGTATATATGTAATTAGAATTATATAAAAAAATAATTTAAGATATTATTTAAATCTTTTTACACTATATATATATAATTAGTAAAAATGAATAATAATGAAATGCTGCTTGCCCAGTCTGCTGGACGGAGGGACGCACAATGTTTGCCGTGTCAGTTTGTATCTTGGGATTGCTCCATATGGCCACCGCCTGCAGCTTTGTGAGTTTACATTTATTTTAATATTTTTTGCTCATGATATTTTTAACTGATTATTTGCTATGAGTAAGTACAGCACCAGTGAAAGCGTTGTTTCTAATGATCATAAGATGTGTCAGTCTCGAGGCGTCTGCTTGAAGTGAGCTGTGAAGTCACATACACATGACACCTTCATATTTCATCACAAAACTCCTCAGAAGTGATGATTAGGAGCAGACAGTGAATGACAAACGGCGAGATTGGAATATGAATAAACACATCTGAGCATTATGGTCAATATACTGTATATTAATAATGAATAATTAAGTTATGATGTGATGCAATCTAACACAACTCTCCTTCTAATGCCCGTCTCGTGTGTGTGGTGGGCTCTCCAGCCAGGTAAGTGTTTATTAGCATGATCCTACTGTAAGTGTGTTTAAATGCATCCTCTGGACACTCCAGACTTGTTTTGCTCTGTGTGGTCACAGGCGTCTGCGCAGACCTGACGTCTGTCCAGCAGGAGATCGTGGATGTGCACAACGCCTTCCGGAGGGCAGTGGATCCGCCTGCCAGTAACATGCTGAAAATGGTCAGTCACACGCTTCTCATACACTTCTGCATTTTGAGTCTCAGTGTCACGAGCTGAATGGAAGACATGCTGTGTGTTTGCAGAGCTGGAGCGATGCGGTGGCGAAGTCGGCTCGAGGCTGGATCGATCAGTGTAACATGACACACGGGCCGCCGCGCAGCCGCATGATGGACGGTATGAGATATGAGCATTCATTCTTCTGGAGTAATACAGAATTGTAAAAAACCCAAGTTGCAAGTCAAAGGCGAACCCTGAAGTGTTTAAAGGGATAGTTCACCCTAAAATCATTCATCATAGGTTTATACTGTACAGATACTTAAATAATATTTGTTCATATTTTTTCTCAAATTTATATATTTTTTACAAATTATTTATATATCTTCATACATATATATATATAAATTGTAAATATTATTTAAATATTTTACATATACATTACATTTTATTTTATTAATTATTATGAATTAATAAAAATAATTGTATATGTAAATATTTAAATAATATTTTACATTATATAAATTCTATTTATTTAATGTATATTTATTTATATAATATATTATATATTTATTTTTAATTGGTTTAATTTAATTTGTTTTATATATATATATAATTTAATAATAATGTAAAAATATAATTTAGTATGTATATGTAAAATATTTAAGTAATAATTTCAATTATTTTAAAATTATTTATTACAAATTATATATATATATATATATTCAATTATAATTTTTTTTTACAAATTATTTATATATCGTCATACATCTCTCTCTATATATAAAGTTGTAAATATTAATTAAATATTTTACATATACAAGTTAAATTATTTTATTAATCATTATAATAATATTTTACATTTTATATATATATATATATATATATATATATATTTATATATTATATGTAATTTGTAAAATATTATTTAAATATTTGTACATACTTATCAAGTATACTTGAAAAAAGTACATACTTTTTTTTTTTTTTTTTTACATTTTTATTATTTAAAAAATACTGATGAAAATACTCATTATAGGTTTACTCCTCCTGGTGTCGTTGTAATGCCGTATGACATTCTTTCTTTTTCCGACCAGAAAAGTAGAATTTTTAACAAACGTCCCGCTCGTGCTCGTGCTCGTGCTCGTGATCGTGCTCGTGATCGTGCTCGTGCTCGTGATCGTGCTCGTGCTCGTGCTCGTGCTCGTGCATGTAATGGCAGTAAATAATAGAGACCAGCATCAAGCTCTTGAGAAGCTGTGAAAATCATGATGAACGGAAACACAACAGGAAATATGGTCCATGTTCTTATCTGAGGTGAATATATCCACTGTGTTCCTCGCAACTACAACTGACTAAACGCATCTCCGGTCCAGGGATATTCAGCTCAGCGAAGAAAACACACAGATACTTTTTTTTTGGGGGGGGTGGTTTCTATGCGTTGTATTTCCTGTTGTATTATAGTGCACTATCACTTTAAGGTTCTATAAGACCATTAAAGGTTCCGTCAGGCACTATTCCATCATACAGTCACTTTATGGATTCCGTTTTAATGAAAGTGCATGAATTAAACAGCTCATAACATGCAGAAAAACATAAAGTAAACCGTTATGCCATCATATAAGACTCCTTATTTCTCCTTATAGAACCTTAAAGGGTTCTTTAAAACTGATTCAAGACTGGATATATTATTCATGTTATATATTAAGAATACTTCATTATCATCTCTATTATTATTATTATTATTATTAATAATAATGGTAATGACGATGGTAGTAGAAACAGTATTATCATTCCTGTTATTATTATTATTATTACTGACAACATTATGGAAATCATTTGATATACCTGAATGTTTAATTTTTATTATTGTTGTTATTATTATTATTATATAGGATTTGTGAGTAGTATTATTATACAAACTATTAATATATATGTATAAGTGTTTAAAAATATGTATATATATATGTAAAAAGGCATTGTTTATATTCTATTCTCTTTAATTATGTTTTTTACATGTGATTATTAGTATCAGATAAGGGCTAATCTACCTGTCCTCCTCTCTATTTATTTACCTTTTGTCCGCCTGCTGTAATCGGAGCTGCTAACACGAGCTCTTGAAGCTCAAAATACCCTACAGATCGTTGTTTATAACATGGTCAAATTGAAATTTTTTGAGGGGGAGCAAAAACATGCAGCTTTTGTGTGTGTCCCTTTAAATGCAAATGAGCTGCTGCTCCCCGTCCCCCTTTCTAGAAGAGGGCGGAGCTTCAAGAGCTCATGTTAGCAGCTCTGATTACCTCACGCAGACACACTGAAATTGTCCTGTATTCTATTCTCTTTAATTATGGGTTTTACATGTGATGATTAGTATTAGATATTGAATATAAGGCTAAACTATCTAGCCTTATTTATTTATTTATGTAATCATTATTCATTTATTTACCTTTTTTTTGATCACCTATTTGGTGCAAAACAGGGCAAAGTTGAAAAAATCGAACCTTTTTTCTACGCTATTTAAGAACTATAGTACATACAAAACAGATTTGGAGACTTAAATCGGACATAAAAAGTATAAACATTAATGCATTGATGATAAACCTTCAAGCTATTTTAAGTGCGTTTGAATCAACTGTTGTTTTGGTGATTTGTACGCAGTAGTTCCTCAAATCAAACATGCACACGTTCCACTACATTTATTGTTTTATCAACTATTTTACATGAGAAGTCTTTCTCCCTTTAAATAAACGCCTCTTGCTTTAATATTTTATTATTGCAGTGACATTCATGCAGATTTTTTTTTCTCAACTGTCCAAACACGTTTTTGAGGCCACGGTATATGCAACCAAAGCAGTGTAGACATGAGAAAACAGAAGGTGTCTTTCATCCAACCCGCATGCCGATAGACCTAATATTTATACAGGAGGATGGTGCAAGTGTGTGTGTTGACACATGCAGATGAAGTGTGCAGGAAGAAAGTCACATGAACTACATCTCAATGGACAAAAATGTCATTTAAAATCCTCCTGGTTTCCTCCCACCTGCAGTCCAGCAGATGCAATGCTCCTTCACTGAATGTTTTCTCTCTGATGGACAGGATATGAAATGGGTGAGAATCTCTTCAAGGGGTCTGGACTTAGTTCATGGACTGATGTGGTGAATGCCTGGCATAGCGAAGTCAAGAATTATGAATATCCCAGCGGATCCGTCAACGGTCTGCCGACTGGACATTACACACAGGTGGACTGCATTCATGTATTTCTAATGGCAACAAGAGTTCATTTATTTAGTCTTTTAGCAAAGAGCCAATCACTTTTAGTTTACATGTTGTGATTTGATACAAAAAGAAAATCTTGAATCACTCTTGTGAAAAGAAGTACAGATTTAACATACTTAAGAGAAAAAAAAAGAGTACTTTTCACCAAAATAATAAGTGCCAACTGAATAAAATAGACCCATGTTATTTACAATGAACTGAACATGTATTATAGTTTAACATAATCAATGCAATTAGTTGACCAACTTAATTAGTGTACTGCATTTATGGTCAACTTTTAATGTCATTTCTATTAAAAACTTCTGTCATGCATTTTAATATACTTCTAATTACACATTTGTAATGAAGTTGCTATTCAAATATATTACATTTAAATGTAATGTCAACTTATCAACCAGAGCAGTGTTAAAGGTGTCCTATAATGCCCCTTTTTAAGATGTAAAATAAGTCTGTGATGTCCCCCGAGTGAGTGTGTGAAGTTAAAACTCAAAATACCCCACTGATCATAGTTTATAGCATGTTAAAATTGTCACTTTTTGAGGGTGAACGTGCCGTTTTTGTGCGTGTCCCTTTAAATGCAAATGAGCTGCTGCTCCACGCCCCCTTTCTAGAAGAGGGCGGAGCTTCAAGAGCTCATGTAAGCAGCTCTGATTACCTCACACACTCACACACACACTGAAAATGACAGAAACGGTTCAGCCTTTTGTGTTTAAACCGGAGTCGGATAATGATGGAGAGACTCAAGAAGAAGAAGAAGAGATGACATGTAGAATGAGACAGGACGTTTCTGAAGGGATAGTTGATGAAGTTATGAGTTAATATTCTGCATATTCTGTCATGATAATCTAGAACGCGCTGGTGTGGGGTAAAATGAGCCAGAGAATATCTGCTGATGAAGAGAGAACAGGGATAGTTTAGTGTAATTACGGTTATAACTGATGATGTCATCTTGCTTTATGACATGCTATAGCGTTTGTGTTCGTACTGTATCAATAAATGTGAAAGACGGACGACAACAACTCTTCCTCTTCTCCACGTGTTCCCGGGGGCGGGGTTTATGTAAATGTTAGGGTTGTGATGTCACTGACTCGTTGTAGTTCTTATAAAGAGATTTCTGTAAAAGAAAATATCTCCCTTTGCTTTGAGCTTTGAGCGTCATAACTTTGCAGATGTGGTTTATGCTCAAACAGTGACATCACACACACACTAAAGATAAACAAATCAAATCATAATCAACCGCCCCTTTAAAACATACCATTTCAAATGTTGACATTATTACAAAGCGCACATTTTAAAAACGTGTCATGAAAGTGACTGTATGCTCAAGTGGCCTTTTCTTTCATTATTTGTGCACTTCTTTTTCACAAGAGCCAAACAGAATAGCAGTGTATATGTTTATAATGTTATTATCAGTGTGCCAAATGTGAAGGAAGATGGGGCCGTCTCAAACTACAGTGAATCTTGTAGGTGGTGTTTTTTATTCATATTTATGTATTTATTTTTGTAGGTGGTGTGGTACAGCTCGTATGAGGTCGGCTGCGCCATGACTCAGTGCGGAAACTCCTACTTCTACGGATGTCATTACTACCGCGCGTACGTCTTTCTCTCAATACTGAGCTGTTGATTTCACTCTATGATGTTTTAAAGGTCCCGTTCTTCGTGTTTTTTTGAAGCTTTGGTTGTGTTTACAGTGTGCAATATAACATGTTCATGTTTCGCGTGTAAAAAAACACAGTATTTTCCACACAATTTACTCATCTGTACACCGCTGTTCTCACTGTCCTAAAAACGGCTGATGAGTTCCTTGTTCTATGAAGTCCCTCCTTCAGAAATACGTAACGAGTTCTGATTGTGCCAGCGGTTCCTGTGTTGTGATTGGACAGCAGCTTAGCGCACGTTGTACGGAAAGGTCACGCCTCTTAACGGGAGATGTATGCGCTCAATGATCTCTACAGCGTCCCTGGGAAAGCCAAACAAAGGTGATTTGACTCCGGGATGAAAATAACAGCGTCTCGACGACATGGCGACAAACACACTCAAACGAAACACTTCCTCTTCTCCACGTGGGACAGCAACAAGACCACGCCCCCTTTTTCGCGTATTCTTGTGGGCGGAGGTTAGTCTGTTCTACTGTTCTACTGACGTCATTAATGAAGGAAGTACCAGGATGTAGTCCAAGCCGGCCGTTCGCTGTAGGCTTTGAAAGGGAACTTCTGTTAAATAAAATATCTCGCTTGGCATTGAACTTTGAGCTTTATAATTTTACAGGTATTATTTATGCTCTAACAGCAACATTACACACTAACTAAAGTTTGAACAGTGGGATCACGAAGAACGGGACCTTTAACACTAGAACCGCCAGGGGTCGCTGTATACCTAAAACTGCCAGCGGGTAAAATTGACCCATGCAGATGATTTCTGTTTTGATGCGGCTAAAAAACATATGTCACTGTATTATGCCACTGTCTTCATAAAGTAATGTATAGAGTCATGAAATGACATCAACTATGTTTTTGTTCTGTTGTTTTATGCTACTTTAAGCAGGTTACACTAATCACTTTTTGCTGAATATCGAGGCTAGATTAGCCTGCAATTACAACGCGAATTAGAAGGAAAAAAATACATATTTGGGTGGTGTAATACTATAATAAAATGTCATTAATTACATAAAGATAACCCATGTTATTTAAATTACTAAAATAGAGCAATAATAATACACCGATATTAGACGTACGATGCATGTACATGTGCAACGACAAATTCAAGCGCACATTTTCACCTAATTAATTATTCAATTGATTAGTTATATCATTTGAATAAGAGAACAACACCAATATCATGCAAATTGTTTTATTCATTACATCATAGATCGGAAATATTGTTTTTCAGGAAACGGGCAGACTTGAATAAATAGCAACACAGCAGCAAACAATACACGCTAAAAAATTTAAAGGAAAAATTTATAATTAATCCAAAGTTTGAACATTTATAAATAGGCTAAAACATCTTCATTTGGTTGTGCGTTGTGTCACCGTTTACAGTAAGCCGGCACGTTGCTCAAATACAGCGTGAATATTATATAGAGGGTAAATTTGACCCGCTGGCGCTTATAGGTATAAATGCCCGTTTTTTTATTCTAATTTTTAACAACAGGGGATTGTAAATAACACAATTTTAGTAAAAGTCAATGACTGGGATCCTTGGATATTTGATTGAAAATCTGTTAAAGAGGACCTATTATGCCTTTTTGCAAAGTCTTGATGTTGTTTTTGTGCTCTAGAGCAGGTTTTCCTGCTTGAATGTTGATTATTGTCCTCATATTCTCCATTGTTGCGGCTCCTCTCTTCCCAGTCTGTCAGTAACGCTCTGTTTAGTTCCTGTCTCTATGAAGCCCCTCCTTCTGAAAAGCACACTGTGCTCTGATTGGTCATTGAGGTTGTGGCAAAATTTGTAGTGAAGTTTGGCAAAAGATAACACAACAATGAAAATAATGCAAAAGAAAAGTGTTTTATTTAGGGCCGGGACTCGATTAAAAAAATTTATCTAATTAATTAGAGGCTTTGTAATTAATTAATCGAAATGAATCGCATTTTAACTGCATATAAATATTTGACCTGAGAACAGTGAGAAGTAATGTTTTCACATGGATTTTTAGTATACCATTGAATAATGACTGAATACATAAGCTTAATCAACAAAATATAGTTTATTTATTTCAGTCCAGCAGACCAGTGACTTAGTTACCCTGGTCCTGAAACCAGTCATCTGGTGGAGTGTGGGTCCTTGTAACTTTACTCTGAGTCTGACTAACATCCACGCTAACTCCTGTGTGTTTTGCGTTGAGGTGATATTTGAGGCTCGATGTGCTGCGGTGATACGCAAATTCCTTGTTGCATAGCTTGCACACAACCATGCTCTTGTCGACGCTTCCATCCTTTCGTTTTTTAAAACAAATTTTCCCATCCACGGGGCCAAGCAAAGCGGTCTCGTCAGCTTCTTCGTTCATGTTCACTGTGGTTTGTTGTTGTCGGAAGTCAAGAACGCTAGTTGGTGCTCCAATATAATCGGTCCGTCGAAACTCATTCATTGAAAAACGTTCCGCGGTGCAAAAATAAGTGTGGTTACATTTTTTTTTTGCGTAATTAATCTTAATTAACGCGTTAAAGTCCCGGCCCTAGTTTTATTGTACAAAAGTGAATAAAGTGAGAGTACCAAAAAGTAGGGATAGCTCACGATAATAATTTAAGGAAATCAATATGAAAGAAAATATGAACAAATCTTTACAAAAATACAAGGTATAATTTCTAATTAACCCAAGAGAAACGTAATCTGAAGACCACGCCCACCTGGGGGAAAACAATCAAGCGTTGTTTTAACAAATTACATTGACGTTGTATTGCGTGAGGCTGCCTCCTTGTCATTTCGGACTTATAACAAAAAACAGAACAGTGTCTAAAAGCTGATATGTGACAAAGTGTACAGCAAACAAGCTAAACAAAGCCCAGAACCAAAAACCCAGAAGTTTTTATGATGTTGACCCAAAAAACGAGCGACAAAAAAGCAGATACAGGCCATTGAGCAGTGTTCATTTTGACAGCAAATTTTGATTTAGTTTTAGTCATAGTCTTTTGACTAAAATGCCATTTAGTTTTAGTCATATTTTAGTCACCTGAATTGTTTTTAGTTTTAGTCTAGTTTTAGTCTCCTAAAATCTAATGAGTTCAGTTCAATTGTAATACATTAAGCATTTGAGCTCCATTTAATTTTGACATCATTTTGTTTTTGACATTAAAAATACACGAAAGAGCTCAATTCACTTTGTTTTTTAAAAACATCTATATAGTTTTTATAACTTTGTATTTCTGTTTTATTTAGTAGGCCATTTCAGGTAAAGCTAAAGCTTCAAATAAGGTTTTTTTTTTTTTTTTTTTTTTCAGTTAACATTTATTTAATTTCAAGAATTTTTTTTTTTTAAATGGTTTTAGTGAACTATTATAACCCTGATACTTTATTGAATATATGTCAAATACTGGTCTTTCCTCCTGACTATGAATTACATGAGAACGAAATTAAATACAGTTTATTGTGTAAGCAAAAACGAATATATAATGCGTGACTTTTAAATTATAAAAGCTGGAAATACACCGGGACTCTTATTTTGAAATACGCCTTACTATTGCAGTTGCAGGAGCTCATTCAAGTTCAGGAGATAAAATATGCATTGTTACAACCGTCTAAAACACATTACTATATAAACATCGTAAAGTAAACATTATCCTTATTCATCAGCATTAGTTCATAAACAATTGCCTGGCATAAATGTGTGTTATTCATTCAGGGCCGCCCGTGGCATAGGCGGAATAGGCAAATGCTAGGGGCGCCACTCATCCATAGGGGCACCAAAATGTATTACTGATACTATTTTATTCATATTAATTTGAAATATTACCAAATAAAGCGCAAAAAAACGTAACTAAGTCCCCCGCATCTTCCCGGTCCGCCTCATCAATCTCCCCGCCGAGCTTGAAGTGCGTCAGAAATATAACGCGTGATCAGTTTAGCGTTGGGGATTTGTTGTGTCGCGCCGCCTCTCACCGCATCTGATATAGACAGGATTGCTTACATTCTTTAGGGTGCTTGGCCGCTCGCTCCAGGTGTAGACACGGGGAAAGTTGCCTGATCATTTATGACGGATGGCCGAATTGTAGTGTCATAAAAAACAGAAGCTCTGATGCAGGCAAGAGAAGGGAAACACTGCAAAAATGCTCTTCTTATTTAGTATTTTTGTCTTGTTTCTAGTCTAAATATCTAAAAATTCTTAAACCAAGATGCATTTACTAGATAAGTTAAATTATATTTTTTCTTAAGTGAGTTTATGCTTAAAACAAGCTCAATGATCTGCCAATGGGGTGAGGAAAATAATCTAGTTTCTGATTGAAATCTTGATCTGTCCCAAACAGAAATAAGATCATTTCTCTCACCCCATTGGCAGATAATTGTGCTAGTTTTAAGCTAAAACTCACTTCATTTTGAAAAAATTATCTAATGTCATTTTACTAGTAAATACATCTTGATTTTAGAATTTTTTGATGTTTGGACTGGACACAAGAAAAAATGACTTAAAAAGAAGAGCATTTCTGCAGTGTAAAGACAGAGGTAAAGTGCTGTAATGAATGAACAGTTTATTTATTTGCATAGTAGTAAAATACTAATGTACGCTAATTAATTCCAGTTTGACCTTAAACTATATGCAAGCAGCTGTTCTGGGTTCTCCAGAAGTGGATTTTGTCAAAAAGAATCATATCAGTTTTTTTAAACGCATGTAATATCACTTTTTTAATAGCCTAATGTTTTTACTCTACAGTTGTGCAGTTTTAAGGGCACATATGGACATTTTAAAATGTATTTGCCCAAATTAGTAATGATATTTATATACAGGTTTATTTAAAATAGCAACATTTTATGTAAATTTCACATGAAATATCTAAATTTCTCAGTTTAATTCATGGTGAAAACATGAATGTGCATATTAGTGGAAGTTTGCTGCCATCTACTGGAAAACAAACACTTTTGCTAGTTCTCAATAGTTTGTGCATGAATGCTGATGCAATCACTTGTTATTTGTGTTTAGGCTGTAATGTGGCGTAGGGGCTATTTTTGTATAGTTTAACTATCATCAGCCTTTAAAAAAAAAATAATAATAATAATATCATGAACATAATGACGGGGTAGAATGGACTGGACATCATATAAAACAATAAAATAAAATAAAAATCAATGCATTAAAAAAATAAAACAGTACCCGTGTTTCCACAACTTAGACTGAAAACATGTAGTGCTAAACCTTCATACAAGGGGCACCAAGTAAAATCTTGCCAAGGGCAGCAAATTGGTCAGGGCCGGCCCTGTATTGATTGATTGAGCCGCTCTGGAGCGCTGGATTGGGGGTGTGTGAGTCGTGTTCTCCAGCGGTTAGATCAGCTCAGATCAAATGTGCGCATCTGTTACACAGGACATCGGTTCTGACTGGATCTCTTCCCTAATCGGCCCTCCCTAACATTTTCCTCTCGTTTTTATTTGTTGACGAAAATGACAGTACGTTTACGTCATAGTTTTAGTCATCCAACACTAGTTTTTATTTAGTTATCGTCTAGTTTTCGTCAGTGAAAAAAGCACTGCGAGACAGAGCGTGACACGTTAGAGAACTACACCCACTACAGGGGAACGTTATCAGCGACAGGAAATATAATATATAAACCTGACATTTGGATATTTGACTTAACAGTGACAAAATGTTTCCTGCACACATACGCATACTGAGTGTCAGGATCCCAAAATTCACCCATTCTTCCTGCTGAAGCGCACGTTTTACTGCCTTTATCCACTTTTGTCTCCTTAAAGCTACACTGTGTGATATTTTCCCCCATCTAGCGGTGAAAGGGTATATGACCATCCAGTAAATATTAGTTTCTTTTCCTCCCAATTCCGATTTCGTTTTAACTCCTACGGTGGCCGATTTAGTCCAAGATTAACATGGCTTCCAGTTCGATCCAGCAATCCCCCTCTTCACATTCGCCATCGAGTTGTAACGCGTGTGTCCGGGTGAAAAATCCGGATAGCTTACTCAACGCAACTGGAGTCGATGCAAACACGGAGGCGATTGGCATCAAACAGCCCGCACTTTATTCCCCGCGGAACCCCCACAAGAGTCCGGCACAAACTCCACTTCCGTCCACAGCATTACCCAACAAAACAAAAATAAATGAATGTTAGCAACAGAAGACAGAAAATAATCCGCACACATGGGAGCTCGAGGCGCAGTGCACACACACACACACACACACACAGAACGCAGGCGCTCCAACCAGGGCGAACGCTCTTAAAGGGGCCACACTATTTTCCTACTCGTTACTAGGGTTGGGCATCGTTTTGATTTGAACGATTCTGATTCCGATTCCGATTCTTAGTTTCGATTCCGGTTCTTTTCGATTCTCGATTCCGGTTCTTTGAGGGGTGGAGTCACAACATGTCACAGGCTCATTTCACAGAGGAAAATTGTATTTTGATTCAATAATGAGTTTTAGTTTTGGGACTTTTTCCGCTGGCATTTTCACTTGCTTTGCTGCAAAGGTGAATGGAGTTTCACACCGAGTCCAGGTTTAACAATAGCATTAACAGCAGTCATATTAGGACTGCTACTAGCGTGGGCAATTTGCGTATTTATCTACGAGGGGGAAAAATAATTTCAGTAACGTTGTTGTTCACCACAATTCGCAATTTGGTCAAGGGCTTTGTTATTACACTACAATCACGTACCTGATTATGACGAGGTGGGATAATGTTAGTTCACCCTGAAATGAAAATGAAGCCATCTTTTACTCACCCAGCTGTTGTTCAAATGCGCGTGTTCCTGTGTGCGCACTCTAAGCCGCAGTAGCCTCGTGCAATATTATCATGACAACCGGTACACAATATTCACTTAAGGAGGTTATATTATTAGTATTATTTCTTATCATATACGTTATAGAAAAGACGAGAATTGCGTTTTTTTCTATTGAGCTTGATTTCTCAAAATGGTTATGTGTGTGTGTGTGTGTGTGTGTGTGTGTGTGTGTGTGTGTGTGTGTGTGTGTGTGTGTGTGTGTGTGTGTGTGTGTGTGTGTGTGTGTGTGTGTGTGTGTGTGTGTGTGTGTGTGTGTGTGTGTGTGTGTGTGTGTGTGTGTGTGTGTGTGTGTGTGTGCTTATCGTGGGTGCAATGACAACAGTGCGAGTTATTATAGTAGGCATGAGCGCTGGCGGCTGCTGACGGCTCATAGTGCACACAGGAGCGCGCTCAGAATAACGGCCGAGCTCAGTGTTTTGACTGAATAATACGGGTTCTTTCTGGCAAAACCTTATAGTGTGCCCCCTGAACACTTTCCATATGGCGCGCGTATCCCTGTATCGTTGCGTGATACATTTGTTTGTTTTGTGTAATGTTTTAGCTGATCGCCATTCACTGCCATAGGAGCGCGTGCAGGAACAGTATTTTAAATGTCATAGGACATAGGGCACTGGGACAACATCAGGGTAAGTAAAAGAAGGCTTTATTTTCATTTCAGGGTGAACTATCCCTTTAATAACGTTGGTTAGCGCAGGGTTGCCCGAGGAGGACAGACCTGCGCAGCATTTCAAACACGCTACACTCATATTTGTAGTGCATCCTCCCGTGCTAGAAATAAGTTTGTCATATGTGTTGCACTGTGCCGACACAGGCTTTTTTTAAAAAAGTGAAATAAAACCACACTTTTGAGCGACGCTTACCGTGCTCCATGGCTGCAACAGAACAAACGGGCATGGCAAGCACTTCCGAAAACTTGCGCGTTTGGAACCGATGATCGGAATCGAAAACAAAATTTCTAAACGATTCCAATGGCATCGTTATTTTTTAAACGGTTCCAAGTTGGAACCGGTTCTCGATGCCCAACCCTACTCGTTACAGAGTGTTAAAACGCGAAAGGCGAAGCTTGAATTTACGGGTATGTCCCTCTTTGGCTAATGTACTTTCAAGATGGAGGGGCAACATGGCGACCCCCATTCGAACCCCTTACCCGTATGTATTTTCAATGGCATATTATAAACTTACGAGAATACTTTATTACTTGAAAGAAGTAAATATACATTAATGAGCACATATATTTTTGAAAGAACTAAGTGTTTTTAGCTAAGAATAAACTAAAAAAGTTACACAGTGTAGCTTTAAACTCTCGTTTTTTTGGGTCTTATAAAAACGTATTTCTGTGTTTCTTAGCTTGTTTGCTGTACACTTTGTCACATATCCGCTTTTAGACATTGTTCTGTTTTTTGTTGCAAGTCAGAAATGACAAGGAGGCAGCCTCACGCTAAGCAAAGTCAATGGAGAGCGTTTGTGGGCGTGGCCTAAATGCGCTCTGTCTCTATGCTCAAACAGCAGCATCACACACTTCTCTCCTGTATTTCAGAGGGAATTTCCGAGGAGTGCCTCCGTACTCTCTGGGCGCTCCGTGTTCCTCCTGCCCGGACGACTGCCAGGACAATCTGTGCAGTGAGTAGGCCTACATTTCAGTTTTTGCTTGCCAAGCGATCCTGAACGATGACAGTTTGCATTGCAGAATCGGCTTTCACGTCTCTCTTCTTCTGCTTCTTCTAGCCAACCCCTGTCCGTACATCGACAATTACATCAACTGTGAGGCCTTGAAGAAGACGTTCACCTGTGAGAACTCCGTCGTGAGCCAGAGCTGTCCAGCCAGTTGCCTGTGCAAAGACAAAATCATCCCTATTGCGAGGAAATGACATTTTCCATGGCTATATTTCAGACCATACTTTTGATAGGTTTAGCGTCTCTTTCCTATAATGTGAGACATATATATATTCCAACTTCTTTCTATTTCTGTTCTTTCTATGTGGAATACCTCAAATATGATGACGATTAAAAAAAATATCAAGGGTACTGTACTGTCATAACATGATGAAATAGGCCAGTCTGCATTGTTTTGCATTATTACCTCAACCTTTTTTATTTTCAGTAAAGCTTATTCAATCACATGTCAGGAAAGCATTTGTGTTTTGTAAGCCTTGTAAAGCCAGACACTGAAAACAATAGCACAGACTGTGAAAACACTGCACCTTTTTATATAATCACGTCACTTTATTAAAATCATTTGTTCAAAGGTTATTAGGGTTCACAGATCCATGTATGTGTGGAGACAGTGATTTAAAGAGTGTTCCAGTGCTCAATAATAGTATTTACTACTAATTATTATAAACATAATTGACCTTTGATGTTGGACGAGAAGGCCTGGCTCTCAGTCTCCGCTCTAATTCATCCCAAAGGTGTTCTATCGGGTTGAGGTCAGGACTTCAAGTTCCTCCACACCAAACTCGCTCATCCATGTCTTTATGGAGCGGCGCTTTGTGCACTGGTCAGTAATGCTGGGACAGGAAGGGGCCGTCCCCAAACTCTTCCCACAAAGTTGGGAGCATGAAATTGTCCAAAATGTCTTGGTAAGAGTTCCTTTCACTGGAACTAAGTCAAGTCAAGTCAACTTTATTTATATAGCGCTTTTAACAATGTAGATTGTTTCAAAGCAGCTTTACAGTGTTAAACAGGAAAATAATGCAGCATCATTTTATTAAGCTGTGTAGCCATTTGATGTCATCAGTTCATTTCAATTTCCATACGGTGACAGTGTGGGCTTTATATCAATAATTAGATCAGTAATTTAGTTTATATGGTTAAATTAGTTTATTAATTAGATTTATTTCGATGTTTAGTTGAAAATTTATTTCGATGTTTAGTTGAAAAATATAAAAGGGGTCAACCCCTGAAAAACAACCCCCCACCCCATAATCCCCCCTCCACCAAACTTTACACTTTGCACAATGCAGTCAGGCAAGTCCCGTTCCTCCACACCAAACTCGCTCACCCATGTCTTTATGGAGCGGCGCTTTGTGCACTGGTCAGTCATGATGGGACAGGAAGGGGCCGTCCCCAAACTGTTCCCACAAAGTTGGGAGCATGAAATTGTCCAAAATGTCTTGGTTAGAGTTCCTTTCACTGGAACTAAGGGGTCAACCTCTGAAAAACAGCCCTAGCCCATAATCCCCCCTCCACCGAACTTTACACTTGGCACAATGCAGTCAGGCGAGTCCCGTTCTCCTGGCAACCGCCAAACCCAGACTCGTCCATGGGATTGTTTAGAAGCGTGATTTGTCACTCCAGAGAACACGTCTCACTGCTCTAGAGTCCAGTGGTGGCGCGCTTTACCCCACTTGGTGATGTAAGGCTTGGATGAGCTGCTCGGCCATGGAAACCCATTCCCTGAAGCTCTACACACTGTTCTTGAGCTCATGTGAAGGCCACAGAAGTTTGGAGCTCTTGACTCTGCAGAAAGTTGCCGACTTCTGTGACCCTCAGCATGCGCTGACCCCGCTCTGTGATTTCACTTCGTAATTATTATTATTAGTAATAATAATAATAAATGCACATCTTAATATGCATGAATTGATGCTATATCTCTATATAATAGAGATGTTAAATGCATATTGTAATAGTCCATATGATATATAAATACAGATGCATGCAGGGAAAAAATCCACCATATTATAATTCAATGCATGCAGTCAGTGCACAAAATGCATCATGTTTCCTGATTTTGTTTGTGATACCGTGAGTGTCCAGCAGGTGACTCTGCTGCCTGCTGTATGAACAACACGTTTCATACTTCCTGTTATCAGGAGACTCTTTTGTTCCTCAGTCACCTGATGCTGGTTAAAGAGCACAGCCATCCGCGTCTGCTGTGTTCCTCCAGCGCGTGCAACTTTCACCTGCTTAAAAGCTATTGTTGACTACTTTACACATGCATGATCTCAGAGTGAGAAGGCGTGTGGTTTAAAGAGCAAACTCGTGTGTCTAGTCCAACCATTTGCACACAGATATAGTTCTGCAGGTGTTAGATGGCTATCATAAACATATCTCTCTCGGTTTCAGATGCATGGATATGATTTTGATTTATAGTGCATCAAAATTTGTTACATTTTCAAATTAGAGACGAGTAACTCGGCCTCCACAACTTTTTATGACCACAACTATTGTATTTCCAAATGTGTTTTTATCATATGTGGGGTTTTATACAAAAATGCACTTATTGTTTACCAGTCTCTAGGCCCCCACTGAGTTTCAGAGGCGGACAGTTACTTGAGTACTGTACTTTTTGAGTATCTGTAGTTTACTTGCGTAGTATTTTTTCTGGAAACTTATGACTTTTACTTCACTACATTTGAAAGACTAATATTGTACATTTCTATCAAGGTCCTCGAAGTAGAAAGTCATTTCTATGTAGTCGCTTTGAAAGTGAGTGGATGATTCTTTCTCCTTCTTTAAAACGTGAATGATAAATCTATTTACTGTTTCGTCAACTAATTAATATGAGACACATGTTAGGGAGGGATGAGTTCGAGATCCAGTCAGAACTGAACATTTGAATTGTTTAAAAATGTGAAAGTCCGGGAGAAAGAGAAGAGCATGTGGATGAGTCTGAAAAAGCCACCGACACGAAAGAGAAAGAGCTCAATTCAATCCGAAAAAAAACCCTTTCCTTTCCTCTTTGTTCCCCTTTTTTTCCCTCCCTACTCTAGCCTGTGCTACACTGAGCCATGTTCACGGTCTCAGGATTTCAGGCTCTTATTGCGCTTCTCGACTCATGACCAATCGCTTCCTGTACTCCCCATTTGTAAGTCGCTTTGGATAAAAGCGTCTGCTAAATGCATAAATGTAATGTAATGTAAATGTGGATGCGCACACAGAAAGCTGCCTCTCAGATTGCAGAGCAAAGATTTTTTTAAATGTATAAAATCGTATTATATTTAGTCGACTAAAACAAAAACAGATGCCTTAAATTGCCAAAATGATGCCAACAACAAAATGGCATTTTAGTAAAAAGACTCAAACTAAATTAAAATTTGCTGTTAAATTTAACACTGGTGTGAAGTATTGTCGGTCAAATGCTTTTTTTTATGGATTTTCCCGCCAATAGCCTTCACTGTAAAACAAAAAATCCTAATTTTACGGAAATAAATTGCTTACAGTATTTACCTGTAATTTTGAATTATGTTTGAAACTATGTAAAATTATAAACAATATCTGTAAATAAACAACTTGACTGTTGTTTTAAGGATTATATCATTAACGACAAATTACAGTAATTCTCATTTTTCACTATTATTTTTTCAGTATTTTTCTGTTTTCATAAATTACATACAAATTCATGTAAAATTACAAAAAATATATATGTAAATTAACAATTTGACCATTATTTTATCATTAATGACAAATCATTCTCATTTTTATACAGAGAAATTACTGTATTATTTATACAGTTTTTTTCTGTTTTCTTAAATTACATATGTAAAATTACAGAACTAATCTGAAATAAAATATTTAGCTCATTATATTAAAGGTTTATGTCCATACTAACAATTTAACATTATTCTTTGTCATTTTAAAGTAAATCTTATTAGTTTCACTGTAAAAAGAAATCGTAAAAAATATGGTAAATGACTGGCAGCTACGGCTGCCAAACAAAAACCGTAAAATTAAAGTAAAATATCTTAATTAAAATAAAGTGCAAAACCTTTATGGAAATTTACATTAAAAGTTTGAGAGAAAACTGTTTTTTTATCGATTTTTTTTTCCTTTTTTTACGGTTTTTGTTTGGTAGTCATTTACCATTTTTTTACGAATTTTTTTTTTTTACAGTTCTGGTAATACAATGCTAACGCAAGTTTGGCAATGACGTTAGTTAGCATGCAATAACGTAGTTGGGCTAATGTTAACCGAAGTCCTTTCAGAAATATGTTTTTTTAGATAATCTTGTCAAAAACACCACGTAGAAACCTTTCCTTTGATAAGAGTAACTTTTAAACAAGTATTTAAATGAGTTTAAGGTAGTCGTATGCTAGCATGTCAGATGGAGCATGACTGGCTTAAACCACCACGATGGCACAGCGCGATTCATAAAACAATAAAATAATGTTTTTACTTTTACTTTTGATTCTTAAGTACTTTTAAAAGCAAGTAATTCTGTACTTTTACTGAAGTAGCCTATAATAAAAGATTTTCAGTATATTTTTATTCAAAGATGAACTCACTAGAAATACTCACTTTTGACTACATTACACACACCATTTCAGTTTGATTGAAGTTTGCACAGGCCGAGCAATGTTTACACTTTCCATTAATCTATCACATCATGTGGATATAAAGGATTCATACAATTCATGTACAGGATTTTTTTTTAAAGATATTCATTGACCTCTGATGGCTTTGCTGATTATCAGTATTGACTCTATAGATTACATACAGAGGTGGACAAAGTACACTTCATTACTTGAGTTAAAGTAAAAGTACTACTGGTCAAACATGACTCAATTACAAGTGAACGCAGTCATAGGATCAGGATCAGTGCCCTGACTACTGAACTAGGGAGCTGATTGAGACGCACCCGATGTCGGCAGTATTGACGGCAAAATAGGCAACAGAATACACTCACCTAAAGGATTATTAGGAACACCTGTTCAATTTCTCATTAATGCAATTATCTAATCAACCAATCACATGGCAGCTGCTTCAATGCATTTAGGGGTGTGGTCCTGGTCAAGACAATCTCCTGAACTCCAAACTGAATGTCAGAATGGGAAAGAAATGGGATTTAAGCAATTTTGAGCGTGGCATGGTTGTTGGTGCCAGACGGGCCGGTCTGAGTATTTCACAATCTGCTCAGTTACTGGGATTTTCACGCACAACCAATTTTAGGGTTTACAAAGAATGGTGTGAAAAGGGAAACACATCCAGTATGCAGCAGTCCTGTGGGCCAAAATGCCTTGTTGATGCTAGAGGTCAGAGGAGAATGGGCCGACTGATTCAAGCTGATAGAAGAGCAACTTTGACTGAAATAACCACTCGTTACAACCGAGGTATGCAGCAAAGCATTTGTGAAGCCACAACACGCACAACCTTGAGGCGGATGGGCTACAACAGCAGAAGACCCCACCGGGTACCACTCATCTCCACTACAAATAGGAAAAAGAGGCTACAATTTGCACAAGCTCACCAAAATTGGACAGTTGAAGACTGGAAAAATGTTGCCTGGTCTGATGAGTCTGGATTTCTGTTGAGACATTCAGATGGTAGAGTCAGAATTTGGTGTAAACAGAATGAGAACATGGATCCATCATGCCTTGTTACCACTGTGCAGGCTGGTGGTGGTGGTGTAATGGTGTGGGGGATGTTTTCTTGGCACACTTTAGGCCCCTTAGTGCCAATTGGGCATGGTTTCAATGCCACGGCCTACCTGAGCATTGTTTCTGACCATGTCCATCCCTTTATGACCACCATGTGCCCATCCTCTGATGGCTACTTCCAGCAGGATAATGCTCCATGTCACAAAGCTCCAATCATTTCAAATTGGTTTCTTGAACATGACAATGAGTTCACTGTACTAAAATGGCCCCCACAGTCCCCAGATCTCAACCCAATAGAGCATCTTTGGGATGTGGTGGAACGGGAGCTTCGTGCCCTGGATGTGCATCCCACAAATCTCCATCAACTGCAAGATGCTATCCTATCAATATGGGCCAACATTTCTAAAGAATGCTTTCAGCTCCTTGTTGAATCAATGCCACGTAGAATTAAGGCAGTTCTGAAGGCGAAAGGGGGTCAAACACAGTATTAGTGTGGTGTTCCTAATAATCCTTTAGGTGAGTGTGTGTCTAACACTGGTCTCTCACCGAGACACCTGCTGCTCTTCTCCACTGTTTCTCCTCACACAACAACTCAATGTGTCTCCTCTAATCGTTGTTCTGTCTAATCCTGGTCTGTCCCTAATTGTGTGTCATAATTGTATGGCTGTCGTCTACCATATGAGTATTAATAAACATTTATAATGTTTTGTCATTGCGATCCATTGTTTCCCTATCGCTGAAATTCACCGCACTCCCTCTCGTTATGTCACGTACGATTTTGGCATTTTTAGACGCGGAAGTAAAATTTTCTCACAAAAACGACTCCAAAAGCCTTAAAGGTCCCGTTCTTCGTGTTTTTTTGAAGCTTTGATTGTGTTTACAGTGTGCAATATAACATGTGTTCATGTTTCGCGTGTAAAAAAACACACAATGTACTCATCTGTACACCGCTGTTTTCACTGTCCTAAAAACGGCTGATGAGTTCCTTGTTCTATGAAGTCCCTCCTTCAGAAATACGTAACGAGTTTTGATTGTGCCAGCGGTTCCTGTGTTGTGATTGGACAGCAGCTTAGCGCACGTTGCACGGAAAGGTCACGCCTCTTAACGGGAGATGTATGCGCTCAATGATCTCTACAGCGTCCCTGGGAAAGCCAAACAAAGGTGATTTGACTCCGGGATGAAAATAACAGCGTCTCGACGACATGGCGACAAACACACTCAAACGCAACACTTCCTTTTCTCCACGCAACACTTCCTCTTCTCCACGTGGGACAGCAACAAGACCACGCCCCCTTTTTCGCGTATTCTTGTGGGCGGAGGTTAGTCTGTTCTACTGACGTCATTAATGAAGGAAGTACCAGGATGTAGTCCAAGCCGGCCGTTCGCTGTAGGCTTTGAAAGGGAACTTCTGTTAAATACAATATCTCGCTTGGCATTGAACTTTGAGCTTTATAATTTTACAGGTATTATTTATGCTCTAACAGCAACATTACACACTAACTAAAGTTTGAACAGTGGGATCACGAAGAACGGGACCTTTAATAGCGTATATTTTATAGAAAATCGAGTTCCTACATTATTTTTCTACACATTGACTCTAACCTGCAATATGCCCTTTAACATCTCTAAAATAGATGTTGCTTCAGAAGGAAACATTAGTGTACAAACCAAAAGAGTGCAGTAGTAGAGATGCTCGACCATGTTAGTGTTAGGGGTTTATGTTGCACATTTTTGACGTGCAACAGCAGAAGTGCAGCATCTGTTTTGACATGCATATTCCTTTGGAAAAAATGCTGTGAGTTATTAAGTAATGTGTATAAATGTAACTACCTTACTAGCATCTATACATGTAAAATAGACTCATCCATATCTAAAGACCAGAATGGAATACAAACTCTGGAGTGTGTAGTTGTGTAGTAACTTTTGTAGTGAGTAAGAATTTCCCCACGTGACAACTTGCCCCGGCCTCCCTGCTGCATGTGTCCTGACATGTAGTGTGTGTGTGTGCACTTCCATGTAAAGCCTTATCTGATCCTGCATCCGCGCGCGGGGAGTTTGGGAGCAGCGGTGGTGTGTTATATGTGAAGTGAGTTCAGCAGATGGCAGTATCTGTCAGAGCCTCGACAATGACACTTGCAACATTGTAACACTGAAACATTCGAACGCTGTTTGGTGCGCGCGGAATCGCGGATACAATGTGTCGAAGCCGACAGATGCCGCCGAGGCGAAACAGAAACACCGACGGGATCTGAACCTGCGATGGCTCTTGGTTTCTCTCTCGGGGAGCTCCACTCGCTCGATACTCGAACCGACAGCTAATACTGCCAGGCATAGGCGGCTGCGCGCGGTACACGGGGCTCATGGCGGAGTTTGTCGCCGAGAACTGCGGGGTCTCATCGCCGAGCGGCGGCGGGAAACCCGCCCAGCCTGGAGATGAGGCGGACGGCAAGGCTGCGAGCGAGGTGTCGGTCTCGAACGGGGACTGTGGGCTGTGTGCGCCCGAGAACCAGGGGCACGAGGCGGCCAATAATAACACGGACGGCAAAACTGGAATACCACGGAAGACCAGCATTATTAAGGTAAACGATCAATGCACATGCTCGTTTTTGACTCAACCTCGCCCTGATACACACAAACACACGCATTACTGAGTGTGGGCTACATCCACAGGTTTAAAGGTTTGGGGGTTTATGTATGCACGGCAATCTCAGCCCACAGTGGACATGTCAAGGCTGTTTCCAGCCGATCATGTGTTCTTTTCAAGCGTTTTGTGATTTCATGATGGACATCAGTCAGTCACGTGCGCTCCTAGTACGTATTTTAAACGATTAGGCAACCCGACAGTGGCTCTGCATCGATGTGTGGTTCATATGTTAACTATTCTACTAGTTGTTGCTCATTATTTCTCTTCAGTGTAACTACTGGTATGGCATAGCGTTAAAAATGCTGGGTTAAAAACAACCCAAGTTGGGTTGAAAATGGACAAACCCAGCGGTTGGGTTAAATGCTAGGCACTCAACTATTGTTTAATGTCTGGCTGGCTTAAAATCAGACACATCATTACTAGAGGCAACCAAAGGTGGACATTTATTAATGAGAAATTTAGTATTTTTTAATTATTATTTATTAACCTCCTGGGACCCAGAAATTAAAAAGTTTTTTGAATTTAGTATTTTTTTATGTCATTACATTGTTTAGAGCATAAGAAACAAATGGAAAAAAATGATATTTTATTCATATGTTGTGATGTGTCCTCTGTAGTTGACAGCAGGACTCAGTTGTTAAAAAAAATTAAATGACATGAAATTGCATGTATAGGCAAAAACAATGGGATTTATTTTTAATTCACCAATCAATTTTTAGGTTTCAGGGTTTTTTTTAAACAAACTTTATTTAAAGATGATTCTGAACTAAGTTATGAAAGATATAATGAAATGCATTCATACTTTATTAAATATGTGGGTAAAATGACAATACTTGGATTTTCCCATTCAATACAATGTATCTATTCACTGCATCTAATTTGCATATTAATGTGTTCTTGGTGCAACATGTACTGAAAATAGAAGTGTAATAATGGGAGGAAAAATTGGCAACATTTTCATAATAATATCTAATATTTCATAGGAATATTGATATGTAATTTCTTTCCCTGTTCACTTGTTATGTCTCCAGAATGCCTGATAAACATGATTTAAATCCTGGCGTCCACTACAGTGGTCATTTATGAAATCAATGCCCTGTTCTGTAACAGAAAGTCATATTTTGATTAGAAACCCCATAACATTTTCCTGAGATGTTGATTCATAACAAACAATTTGAAAATTAATCAGATTTAAATTATAAAAAAAAAAATATGATCATATTTCCATAAGAGTGCTAAACATTAATGTCAGCCGTTTTTAAAGACCAAGAAGAAGCTGTTGTCCTGGTGAAACCTCCAAACATTTGGTATCCCTGCAAAGCCCCGAATGTGCTCTTTACAGGACATCTGTGACATGTGACGTGTATGATGTCAGAGAAATTCACTAAAATATAATGACCACTACAGTGGACTAAAGTCTATTCTTGGGTCCCAGGAGGTTAAACGCATTTATTAATATTAATTCCCAACATACTTTGGGTTCATTTTAAGCAAGCAATACAGTAATTTTTAAACAATAGGTGGGTTAAATAAAACTACCCAGCAGGTTGTGCACATTTAACCTAATCGCTGGGTTTGTCAATTTTCAACCCAACCTGGGTTGTTTTTAACCCAGCTTTTTTTAGAGCTAGGCTACTACTAGTATCCATCCCATCGTTTCTTATCTCTCTACCGACTATAATGCCTTTTTACTTGTCATTGTTTAAACAGTGGAATATGCACCAGCAACACTCAGAATAGAGTTGAGTGGGCAGTACATTTCTGAACCAAATTACACTGTTGAATGTTAAAAATAACCAAAGTTGGGTTAATTATGGACTAATACCAGTGGTTGGGTTGTTTTGACCCAACCTGCTGGGTAGTTTTACTCAACTATTGTTTAAAAATACTATATTGCTTGCTTAAAATGAATTCAAAATATGTTGGGAATTAACGTTTATTAATACGTTTAATAAATTAACGTTTATAAAAAAATAATAATAATAAACATTAATTATAAATGTTACATACATGATAAATGTTTCAACATACTTTGGGTTCATTATAAGCGAGCAATTCAGTAATTTCTAAACAATAGTTGAGTTAAATTAAACTACCCAGCAGGTTGGGTCAAACATTTAACCCAACACATTCACTGGGTTAAAATAACCCAACCGCTGGGCTAAAACAACCCATTCGCTGGGTTAAAACAACCCAACCTCTGGGCTAAAACAACCCATTCACTGGGTTAAAACAACCCAACCGCTGGGCTAAAACAACCCATTCACTGGGTTAAAACAACCCAACCGCTTGTTTAAAACAACCCATTCACTGGGTTAAAACAACCCATTCCCCAACCGCTGGGCTAAAACAACCCATTCACTGGGCTAAAACAACCCAACTGCTGTGTTAAAACAACCCAACCGCTGGGTTAAAACAACCCATTCACTGGGCTAAAACAACCCATTCCCTGGGCTAAAACAACCCATTCCCTGGGCTAAAACAACCCTTTCGCTGGACTAAAACAACCCATTCGCTGGACTAAAACAACCCATTCGCTGGACTAAAACAACCCATTCGCTGGGCTAAAACAACCCATTTGCTGGGTTAAAACAACCCAATTGCTCAACCACTTGTTTAAAACAACCCATTCCCCATTCACTGGACTAAAACAACCCATTCGCTGGGTTTGTCCATTTTCAACCCAACTTGGGTTGTTTTTAACCCAGCATTTATTTTTAGAATGAATATTAAATTGCTTATTAATAAATGTTCGCCTTTTGATTATTAAAAACAACCCAACCGCTTGGTTTAAAACAACCCATTCTCTGGGTTTGTCCATTTTCAACCCAACTTGGGTTGTTTTTAACCCAGCATTTTTGAGATATAATGGCTAATATAGGTCATATATTCAGTGAAAGAGTCTCTAGTGAACTCCCAGCTGTGGACACTGAAGGACTTCCGAGGTCACGTGATGCTGCGTGACATTGTTCTCAAGCTGTTTTATTGACGTCTTGCCGCCGTTGAGACACTGAGCGATTACACCACATATGATGCGTTTCAGATGTTCATTCATGTTTATTCTTTGACTATGACGAACGATTGCGTTCACTCGTCTATACAGTGATCAGTCACGTCACATTAAACAGCGGCAAAACGGCATTTATCGTTTGAATTTCCTGATAAAATGGACTGAATACTTAATATGTTCATGTGTTCGGATTGAAGTGTGTTCTGCTCGCAAAACAAGCCGACTGTTAAAGATTGCATTCGGTACCGTTCGGTACACACGTGCACCGTACCGGAAGCCCTGTACCAAAACGGTTCGGTACGGATACGTGTACCGTTACACCCCTAACTCGATTTATAGATTTAGCCTAATAGTTTCTTCCTGCATGTCACGTGCGGGGCTCGGTAGAGATTTGTATGGTTGCCCACATTGGGAAGTTTTGGGTGTACTGTCCCTTTAATACCAGCGAATCCTCCAGTGAGTCTGTAGTTATTGGGAAATTTTGACCGTTTACTGTAGAAAGCTGACAGGAAATATTGCTCTACTTCCCCATGTTGACTTTTGTGGCACAGAAAACCGTTTTGTCAGCTCCATCTAAAGATAACGATTCAAACTGGTACATGTTTGCCCAAACAGACCTACAGATGACGTTTATATGTAGGTCATATAGTTGTCGAACAGACGCGGCCGGTCACTGCCTCTTCTTTTACTCTGTTTCGGTGGCTCAGGATTTGTGCCATCTGAGGTCAAAGTCCAGCGCTGAATCTGGCAGAAGGCAAGAATGTGACGAATGTCGAACGTCTTGTTCAGAGGAGAGTTTGGACGGAGAAGAGGAAATGCTTTCTCTCAGCTAATTTTGTTTCACTTTGCATTGCTTTTAGTTCCTGTACCAACTACAGTGTTTCCTGTGGAAAGATTTATCATTTGTTTCTCCGCTCAGTCGAAGCATGTGGTTAGAGCGATCACAGGCTGTCTCAGGTGAACCACAGAGATGTGATCGTGAGCAGGCCAGCGTTTCCTACAGTGTTTGTGCAACAGGAGGCCTATTCTGCGTGTAACCAGTTGCTTAAAGATGTTTTAGGACTGTCATTGTTATCTCTGATACATTTGGGATTTAAATCTCCGGGTTTGCTGTGCTTTGTTTGTAGGGATGCACAATTTGGTCCAACATTTTGTGATTCTAAATCAATAAGGAATAATTGAATAGTAAAATAATTAGGGATGTCCCGATACCACTTTTTCACTTCCGATGCCGCAGCTTTGGCTATTTGCCAATTCCGATATCAATCCGATATTTTTATGAACCAATACTAATAAAAATAATAAAATAAATGGAAGCACTTTGCTCAATTAACCACCTAAAAACATCTCATTCAAATGGAGAACGAATACTTCTTCAGTATAAAGACCACAACAACAGTTGATTTTAAAAGACTGCCACCCTTTAAGTACTTCAGTACTTAATGCTACCAACAGGTTTAAAGTTAAAACTATTTAAACAGCAGCATTCAGCATTATAAACAAATAAATACAAAACCCTCACAGTGCAGCTATGTGCAAATCACAGCAGTAATAACAAAAAGTAGGGATGCACCGATATGAACATTTTGGCCGATACCGATAACCGATAATTCTTTATATTTGAAAGCCGATAACCGATATATTGGCCGATAAATACAAATTTTTAATAAACTCTGAGAGCCTGATTACAAAAACAAAAGGCTCACCATTAAAAGCCATGTCCCAAACACTTCAACATAAATCAAACCAGTGTAAGATTCCTTACCTTTTCATATTAATTTTACACTCCTATGGCCAACTTACTTTTATATATATATATATATATATATATATATATATATATATATATATATATATATATATATATATATATATATATATATATATATATATATATATATATATATATATATATATATATAAAAAGAATTTAATTTAATTTTTGTTAGTATTAGTTATTCAACAATGAATGAACAATACTTCAACAGGATTTATTCATCTTAGTTCATGTTAATCTCAACATATTCAGACCCAGCATGTGTGTGTTAGCATTAGGTCTGCACTGTGAATGGACTGTTAATAAACACAAACATTTTATTACTAACATTAACAAAGGTTATGCTCTCTGTTTGTTCGTGTTAGTTAATGCATTAACAATTGAGACCTTATTTGTAAAATGGTACCACAAATTATATTGCCTAAAAAATTAAAATAATATACCTAAATAATGCAAACAAGTTATTGAACAGCATTACAGGGAGTGCAGAATTATTAGGCAAGTTGTATTTTTGAGGATTAATTTTACAACATTAATAATTAAACAACAACCATGTTGTCAATGAACACAAAAAACTAATTAATATCAAAGCTGAATATTTTTGGAAGTGGTTTTTAGTTTTAGCTATTTTAGGGGGATATCTGTGTGTGCAGGTGACTATTACTGTGCATAATTATTAGGCAACTTAACAAAAAACAAATGTATACCCATTTCAATTATTTATTTTTACCAGTGAAACCAATATAACATCTCAACATTCACAAATATACATTTCTGACATTCAAAAACCAAACAAAAACAAATCAGTGACCAATATAGCCACCTTTCTTTGCAAGGACACTCAAAAGCCTGCCATCCATGGATTCTGTCAGTGTTTTGATCTGTTCACCATCAACATTGCGTGCAGCAGCAACCACAGCCTCCCAGACACTGTTCAGAGAGGTGTACTGTTTTCCCTCCTTGTAAATCGCACATTTGATGATGGACCACAGGTTCTCAATGGGGTTCAGATCAGGTGAACAAGGAGGCCATATCATTAGATTTTCTTCTTTTATACCCTTTCTTGCCAGCCACGCTGTGGAGTACTTGGACGCGTGTGATGGAGCATTGTCCTGCATGAAAATCATGTTTTTCTTGAAGGATGCAGACTTCTTCCTGTACCACTGCTTGAAGAAGGTGTCTTCCAGAAACTGGCAGTAGGACTGGGAGTTGAGCTTGACTCCATCCTCAACCCGAAAAGGCCCCACAAGCTCATCTTTGATGATACCAGCCCAAACCAGTACTCCACCTCCACCTTGCTGGCGTCTGAGTCGGACTGGAGCTCTCTGCCCTTTACCAATCCAGCCACGGGCCCATCCATCTGGCCCATCAAGACTCACTCTCATTTCATCAGTCCATAAAACCTTAGAAAAATCAGTCTTGAGATATTTCTTGGCCCAGTCTTGACGTTTCAGCTTGTGTGTCTTGTTCAGTGGTGGTCGACTTTCTGCCTTTCTTACCTTGGCCATGTCTCTGAGTATTGCACACCTTGTGCTTTTGGGCACTCCAGTGATGTTGCAGCTCTGAAATATGGCCAAACTGGTGGCAAGTGGCATCTTGGCAGCTGCACGCTTGACTTTTCTCAGTTCACGGGCAGTTATTTTGCGCCTTGGTTTTTCCACACGCTTCTTGCGACCCTGTTGACTATTTTGAATGAAACGCTTGATTGTTCGATGATCACGCTTCAGAAGCTTGGCTATTTTAAGACTGCTGCATCCCTCTGCAATATATCTCACTATTTTTGACTTTTCTGAGCCTGTCAAGTCCTTCTTTTGACCCATTTTGCCAAAGGAAAGGAAGTTGCCTAATAATTATGCACACCTGATATAGGGTGTTGATGTCATTAGACCACACCCCTTCTCATTACAGAGATGCACATCACCTAATATGCTTAATTGGTAGTAGGCTTTCCAGCCTATACAGCTTGGAGTAAGACAACATGCATAACGAGGATGATGTGGTCAAAATACTCATTTGCCTAATAATTCTGCACTCCCTGTACTTAGGCTGCATAATAAAGAATCAGAATGCAAGTGCATGAAATAACCTCCGCACCGACAATAAGGAAATTATACGAGAACAATAAAAGTGCTAGTTATAAAAAATAATGCTTCTGTGTTTTTGAAAAAAAATGTTTAATATTACAGTAATAGTAAACATCTTTAATATTAGTCTAGTCTATTAGGAATAATGTTGCTGTTTGAGAGCGCTGAAGCTGGAGAGAATGAACGAACAACCGTAAACTGAAGCGCTTAAGGTTAATTAACAACTAAACGCATCATATATGAGAACAATCAGATATTTATACAAAATAAATATAATATTACAACTTATATTTGCACAAAATCACGCATAGGTGAAGGCCTATAACTCCTGTGGATGCTCTTCCCCTGTTTGAGAGCGCGCGCTGAAGATGATCACCGGTACAGTGAAGCACTGCGGGTTACTGACTTCATCATCTTTATTTATTAAAGAAGGGTTATTGACTTAACGAAACGCATCCTATGTGACATTAATCAGATGTTTATACTACAAAAACGTAATATTACGACTTACATATGCTTAAAATGACGCGAATGCACAAGCGAACTTGACTGTGCTGGTCAGAATGCGTTGTGGACGCTTCCCACAACACCGCGCTGAAACACAACATCTAAACCCAGAGAATTCACAACGTTTAAAAATATTCTCATTACAGTGTTATGTATAGGACAGTCCCAGTAGTTATTAATGCTGTGCATTTCTGTCTAAAGACCGGTACAATGAAGTGCTTTACTGCATCGTTAATTAACTCAACCAAACGCATCCGATATGAGATTACATACACAGCATAATAATAAATATAATATTACAACTTACAATGGCACAGAAGGCTGTGAATGCACAAGCGAACTTGACTGTGCTTGTCATGAAGGTGTAACTCCGTGCGCGCTCTTCCCTCAGCAAACGCGCTGAAACACAACGCTCTTTTACAGCTGTATTCTATTCTCATTCTCATTTTATGTAGATTATATTAGACTTGCGCTGCATATGTTGCACGTAACTGTATTTTCCTTTTCGGAGTGATTCCAATCATATTTAGAGCAATTCAAACCCATCATGGTTGTCTGTCTCAGCTGAAGGAAATAATACATTATCTATCGGCTTGAATATATCGCTCAAATTTTCTTATTGGACCGATAACGATAACATCAAAAATAATCATTTATCGGCCGATAACGATATGTTGCCGATATATCGTGTATCCCTAACAAAAAGGCACTGAAAGACATAACATTCCAAATAAATAACATAACATTGACAAACAGTTTAAACCTTACCTTATTAGTAATCTTTCATAGCACAAAAATATTATAATCCAGAGCGGGACTAAGCCGTATGCGCATCCCGTGCGCAGGATGATGCGCTTGAAGCAACACAGAGTCACAGCGCGCCGCTCCAGCCGCATTGAAAAGTTCAACACAAATGGAAGATACATCGATGCGTAGTGTATCTATCTATGCTATATTTTATCGAGCCGTTTCTTTAAACAATTTAACATTTTAGTTATCGTGCGTGAAGAACAATACAATCTCTAGTCCAGTGTTGTGAGCTAACAGACACCCATTATGTTCACACATTTACAGCAATAAACTCCAGCAAGACAAAGTCAAGTTATGCGAAACCATAGAGCGTTATCTACAGATCATGCATAATAACAGGAACACTAAATCATCGTGTTGACCAGGGGCGGAGCGGGGGGGTGGCTAATTGGGCTTAAGCCCCGAATGTTTTGTCAAAAGCCCCGAATCTTTTAGTTTAAAAAAAAAAAAAAAAAAAAAATACTTAAACGTTGTTTCATTTCCTCTCAGTCTTTCAGACTGGAGCGGCAAAAAATGAAACAAAAGCTCTATTACCGTGTGTGGTGGCGGTCGGCAATGCATCGCACATCACTCAGCTTGTTTGCCAATGCCAACTGCCAATAAAAACTAACGAAGAAGAATAATACATCTTCTAATTCGTCGTTGTCATCAGGGATTGGCGGGCTTTTATATTTCACCGGCGTCGTAGTTAACCGGTCCGGCTAACATGGACATAACTAAATTTTTTAAAAGGAACACTAAACCTCACCGCCCAGAGAGAGATTCAGCGTCAGACCAAACGCGGACAAGTGTTACAGGTTTGTGAATCCGCTGTTGTAACACTTGAGTTACATGTATTGCTGGCGAGTTAACGTTAGGTGTTACTTATTAAGGCGAGACACGACAGGTGAAAACATAGTCAATTTTGAGATTTTGGGCCAGTTTGCTCCCTTAACATGTAAGCTTTCATGTCAAAAAAAAAAAAAAAAAGTCAACATTACACATTAAGGTGGTTATTTCATTATATTTTGTCACCGTGCGCCTTTAGATTTCTACCTGAAATCACCAAAGTTATTCTAGCGCAAGCTCCCGCGCGTCTCCATTCACAGAAACATGTCATGCTAAAGCTCTCACACACAGCGTTTGCTAATCCAAATATGGACATTTCCTTTGTAGAACTAACCAACCGCGAAGGTTTGCAGCCGAAAACCACATCTGATTGGTGCTGCCGCTTGCTTGTGTATTCTCCGCTTAAGAGAAAAAGTGCAGACAACCCCGAAATCAGCTCATAAACATTCACAGAAAAGATCAAGTAGCAAGAGCTAATAAAAAGAGAAGTAAACAACAACAGATTAGACACGAAACCCCCTCAGAATTAGATTCAAATAGTTATAGATGGACATATACAACAAACAGGGACAGTTCGTCTGCAGTGTGTGTGACTGGTGTTATGTGTGTTTGTTAAGGTAGTTCTCTTAAGGTAGTTCTCTAATAGCTATTGCTATTAATAATTTATTAATTTATCAATTTACACGTGTTTTAAATATTATACACTACTGATATTAATTAACTGAATATATATTTAGTTTGTAGGTTGAAGAGCACATTTACTTGGCACTGCAGCATTTGCTAGTAGAGCAGCCTAGATGATTATGGCATGGATTCTGATGTAGCAAATTTGTCAGCTAAGCACAAAGTAAACCAAACTGAACTCTAAAGATTAGTAATGATGTTTACACCAAATTCCAATTTTACCTATGCAGGCTAACTTAAAAATAGTCAGATAATGGTTGCCTTTTTTTATTTGCCAGGGGTGAAAATGAGTCATCCTTAACATTTTTGGTGTTTTGGATTCACTACAGCTGGAGAACAGTTAAATACAAAACAGGTTTATGCTCTACTGGGTGATTTTTTTTTTTTTTACTGAGTAACTTATCATTTTCCCAGATAGTAAATAGATTTTTAGGCATTCTATTATCTCAAACAGCCTGAAAAATAGTGCATTTAGCTGATGTAAATGGGAAAAAAATCTCCTCGGGGGAGTATGCCCCCGGACCCCCCTAGGTTTGGGCTAAGCCCCGAATGTTTACATCGTCTGGCTCCGCCCCTGGTGTTGACAGTCGTAACTGAACGCGACACACAGTTTAAAGCTGAATGGAGAATGGCTGACTGACGCAGCGGAGGGAATTATTCACGTGAACTTTAATTTAAATGACTTAAATATTCATCTGTACCTCACATTAAACTAGGAATGGCTTCAGAACACTTAATATAGTGCACGAAGCGTTGATAATGCTTTATAATGTTGTATAATGGGGCACTGAATATTATACGCACAGTATTGGATTTGGATCGGTCCTGTCTGATCGATACCCGATCCAGCAGATAATGGTGGATCGTTACCGATACTGAATATCGGATTGGGACATCCCTAAAAATAATGCACACCCGATAGGGCTGCTCGATTATGGCAAACATCATAATCATGATAATTTTGATTAGACACATCTGAGTGTGTGGATGATGGGATGACGTTACTCTGTGCGTTCTCTCGCCGGCTGCTATGACACTTGTTCACACTGCAGTGAGAGGAAAGCGCTTCTGCAGAATAAAACCGCAAGATATGATGTCATCGACAGGCCACGCCCTCACACGTCCCGGTTCCTCGGGTAAAATAGCATCTCACGATTTACAAATAGTTGGAAACATTTGGGATATTGTAAGTACTCAACTGAACAAAATATATAACACTGGCCTAGTGGTGTTTGGATATTTTACTGAAATATTTTTACAAAGTGCAGCTTTAATGCAATTATTGCTGGGTGATATGATTAAAGTCTTATTTCATGATATGAGTAATTGTATCATCTTAATATCTGGGACCATTTTTGGGGATTTCCACATGTATTTGGCCGAACCAAATTCAAAAGCTTCCCACATACAGTTGTCTCGAAATACACAATTTTGGTGTCATTTTACAGGAAACCCTTTAAAGTTACATAAACCACTGCTAAAAGTGTTGTCTGAGCTGTAATCAACCCCCCCCCCCCCCAAAAAAAGAGGCGCTTTTTGAAAGTGTATAATGGTATAAGGCCCTGTGCTCTAGCACCCTGCAGACAGTTTTGGCTGTTTCCACTAGATGGCAGCAAATACTGGAAAATATAATTTTGTCTGTATCGTGTATGCAAGATTTATTCAAATGGATCTGAAGGGAGGAATATTACTAGAGCCCGACCGATTTATCAGTCTGCTGATTTTATCGGCCGATATGAGCCTGTCGTAGATATATCGGCATTGGCATATGAACGCGCGTGCCCACGCGTCTTACAAAATTAATTCAAAATGCCTGTCTTGAGTATCATCGTAAACATAGTCGTTATGTCGTAAGTGCACGTAAACATGAAATTTGCCCGTCACTGCCAGCGTTTTTGGTCATTTTCACAAGTTTCATGGCGACCAGAATATCTTCTTGTATGAATATCTGCACATGCAATATATCAAAAGAAAGAACAGGCTGTTTTATTCTAGCTTCATTGATTCTGGTTTTTATCAACACTTGAATGTGGATAAGTTTCATGAAAAAATCTGAGAAAATCGCAACTAACTTGCATACAGACGGGATTCAGAACGATGATCAAAACACAAGTCACGTTTACATGCGCACTTTTTTGTCATTCCGATTAAAATCATTCCGATTGAAAGATTCGGTGGACTGTTTACGAGACGTTATCTAAACCGATCTGGTGTTCACATGTGCTGACTTTCAATCGGAATCATTTTGTGACATGCGCACACAGTTCGTCTATCGCATAGATTCGTAACGTTGCCAATTATAATAACTCCGACGTTCGTGGATCAATAGTTCTGTGTAGGGCTGGGCGATAAAACTATAACGATATGTATCGCGATAGACACGTAATCGTTATCAATAAAAAATGCGTTCGATAAAATAAATAAAAATTTTCTTTGTCGAAAGAAACCAGAGGTTGCGAAGCAAGTTTGGTTGCATGAACAAAGGCACTCGCTCTCTGGTAACCAAGCAACGTAGGGAGAGACAGGCTAACAGCCAATCATGTAACTGTATCAGTTTGGTTGCGCCATATCGTTGTCTCGTGTTGGATTCTTCAGTAACAGAACCGGCGTGGCGTGATAAGTGGAAAATGAGCACCGCAGAGAGCGAGGAAATTGTTGATAAAACAGGAAAACAAGTCAGCTCGCCAGTATGGCAGTTTTTGGGATTTTATAAGTCTGACCATAGTCAGACCAAAGTCGTCTGCAAATTATGCAAGACCGTCGTCCCGACCAAGACTGAAAATACCACAAACTTGTTTTACCACCTTAAGTCTTGTTTATACTTTCGTCTGGCTCCGCTGACAGCGTGCGCGCGCCTCGTTCGTATGGGGACGTGTTTATACTCGACGCGCTTGCTGTTTTGCTATTCTTGACTTTGGCTGAATCCGAAATCGCCCCTTAAACCCTCAATCACTATTCCCTACTTTAGTCCACTAATACAGTTCACTTGAAGGAGTGAATGAAAACAAGTGAGCGAGTTCGGATGGCCGTTGTGTGTACATCGGCTGTACACTCGTTATTGCGGTGCAAAGTGGGATAGAATGAGTGCACTCAATAGCGTCCACTTTTCGGACACCACTACAAATGGCTGTCCCCTCAAATAGTGCCCTATGTAGGGTATAGGGGGCGATTTCGGATTCAGCCTTTGAAACTACATGGAGAGGTGCATCAGTGCCTTATGCCAAAGCATCTAAACGGTAACAGTTACAAAGAAATAACGGAGGCACTGGACCTTAATGTTAAGAGATAACTGTTAAGTGTTCATTGTGATTTTAGACTTGTGTTGTCAGAGTCAATAAAGGATGGATCCAAAAGCAGAGGTTGACAGGAAAACAACAGTCTTTAATGAGAATATAAACAAGGCAGTCTGTCGTTAAGGCACACAGAACTGGTAAAACAAACTGAGAAGGCAGCTGAGATGATCCTGTCTCGAAGAGGAGAGAGATCGGGACACCAGTAGAGGTGGAGGCAGTTCTTGAGAATAAATCACAGTCAGGAACAGAGGACCGCGAAGGTACTCTTGCAGCAAATGCAGAACTCAGACTAAACTTAGGCGCAAGGCTGTATCAGACAAACAAGAGCAGGTGAGCACTTCCAAAGCAAATCAGACATGAAGAAAGCAGCAGTCGTAACGCATGACATGAAACAATGATCCAACAAGAGGCAGTAAGAACAAACACTAGATAAAGGGTAAGCACTCAAACAAAAGTGGGAACAGGTGTCATCGCAAGGCAGCGAGGCGCTGATTGTGATGACTAACAGGTGCAGGTAGACAGAGAGAAGATGAGCCTAACGAGCGAGTGAGAAAGTGTGTGTGTGTGTCTGAAACAATCAGGAAGGAGAGTGAGTGAAGAAAAGGATAGTGAGAAGCAAAGAGAAAGAACCTGACACATGAGGTGTTTATATTTTAACAATTTGAGTGTTTTCCATGGTTGTGTTGACATTTCTGCCTTTATAACTGAGGGGATTATAATCAGAGGAAAGTTAGGTTTAAAATAAAAATGATAAAATGTAAAATATTTTTCTCCTGGTCCTTATTTTAAATGGGTCATAAACATATCAATAATTATTGATATCGACCGATATGAAACACTTATATTGTGATACAGTTTTCAGCCATATCGCCCAGCGCTAGTTTTGTGTTGGTCGTTTTTATATTTATTTATTTTTCTGTGAGCAGACATGCAGTAGTTTAACCTAATTTATATCCTATACAATGGCTATTTCAACAGCTGTGAATGATGAATGCGGACTCAAAATTAATTCAATTTATTTATTTTGAGAAAACAACACAAAATGAACAATAAAATGCACCCAAATTATTAATAAAAACATAGGATATACGGTGAAACATGAATGAAAGCATTCAAGACGTGCTCCGCATCATTACTAGTACAAACGCATAGATATTTCAGATGATTAAGGAAAGATACCATAATCACAAAGGTATAAATATAACAAAAGTAATTAAAGTAGACCGTGGGTAATGTTACTTAACCAATTTGAAGCAGTTGTTGAACTTTTTTTATATAACTTACGAGAAACTGAGTAAATGTCGACACGCACCAGCTTGAATGTTACCCGTTGCCATGGCAACTCTCGACGGCCACCAGTACTTATACAGTTTTATAAAAGCTATTTATTATTTGTTGTAAAGTGTAAGAATCACCTCAGAAAAATCAATTCTTCTGTCAGGCGCAGTTGAAGCTGAGGACAAACACGGTCAAGATGAGATGCTGTAGCCAGGCTATGTCATTATTCCCACATCATGTTCATAACATGTTAAGAAATAAAAAGTTTAATACTTCAGAAAAATTAACTTTCAGTCAACATTAGCCTGACCCTGGTGTGAGCGCGCGCTCTTCAGTTGTGGAGGCGTGTACACTAGGGCTGGGACGGTTGTCATGACCACCGCCACCGCGGTGGTGAAGTGCCACCGGCGGTTGTGTGACGTCACATACCAGGTGAATGAATAAACAAAATAAGTAAAAAGTGCAGTTTTTTTGTACACGTGAAACAATAATAACAAAAGTTGTGACCGTAATTTATAGCCTAACATACAAATTTATAACATTGTTTTATGTTAATACACAAATCTCCGCTACATTACCATGTATGGCGTTTCCGCTAGACTGGCGGATTTCAGCATAACTCAGCACGTTGGAGTTTAGCCATGGCGCTTGTTGGAAAACAAAATGTTACGTCGCCGATCTGGGAATATTTTGGATTCGTGCCGAATGAAAAAGGTGAACCAAATAATTTGGATGAAGCCATTTGTAGGCTTTGTGATAAAAAAATAAGTGTTAAATGGGCAAACATTTCGAATCTGTTATTTGTGAAGTTAATGTAACGTTTAATTATTATTATTATTATTATTATTATATTGTTACACGCTGTAAACTATTATTTATAACCTGTGTTGTTTTATTGACGGAGGTTCTAAAATAAACATGTACGTTTGTATGGATGGTTTAGCTTAATTTCATTCTTTAAGTCACTCTTTAATTTTTAGATAAAATGTAAATTAACTTGGGAACGTGGGTACAGAGGCGTAATTTGAAGGTGGAAGATTTTTGTCAGGGTCGTTAATTGCCATATTTGTTAAAGTAATTCAAAAATTATTTGCGGAAAGGATGCATTAAAGGAAAAGCATAATCATCTTAATTTTTCATAATCTAATTCATACATGCAACAAACTTTCGCCGGCCAGAACATACCCTCTAAAATGGTATAAATAATGAGGATTTATGAATATGATCATGAACACGTTTGCGCTTGTATGATATTATTATGATCAAACGCCGTCACTGTGTTGTGCATCTGCGTTTGTTTCTTTTGGTCCACAGGGACAGTGAAATACATACACGCGCATCAGGAAGCGCATTCAGTGAGAAACGCTATATTCTTTCCACCCCCCCCGGACCCCACCACCGCAACACCGGCGGTTGTTGTTGATGGTTCCACCGCGGTGGTAAAAATTTGCCACCGTCACAGCCCTAGCGTACACTGTATATCACGTCAATCTGGGCTGCGTTTCCCAAAACCATCGTAAGCCTAAGTTGATCGTAGAGACCATTGGTGGCAATTGTTCTACGATCAACTTAAGCTTAAGATGGTTTTGGGAAACGCAGCCCAGGTCGTTTACATGTTTCGTTTGATCGGTTCATGAAAAGGTTTATCCCACCCCTTCTCAAACCGCTTACAATTTCATGCGGTTTGGCCATTTTTATTCCGATTGAGTTGTTTATATGGAGCATTTTCATTCGGATTGGACTTTTAAACCGATTACAGTGCTCCATGTAAACACGCCTACAGAGTCCATCAACACCCCAAAGCTTCAGTCCTACAGCCCGTTAAGTACACGAGTTGTGTAGTTAAATCTAACAGCTGATTGGTGAATTGTAATCATTACAATACCCTTTCTATCAAAGTTATCTGACGTTATCAAGACGGATTTGTTCACAGTTTAACTCTGAGTTCTTGACATATTTTATTAGCATTTTCTAAACTAAAGCCAATAAACTGATAATGTGAGAAATGTTGAACGTGTCTGAATACATTTTGGTTTGACTGTAAATTAATGTAATTGGAAACAATTAGAGGTTGACCGATAGTGGGTTTTACCGATACCGATAACTAGAGTTTCTGCTCGAGGGCGCCCTCTGGCCTCCAGTATGAATGAAACTTCTCTCTAAATAAATATATATGACAATCCATATGTTTTTCTTAAATATACAGGAGTTTTAATCCCAACAGTGGATGCATAAGAGGCTCATATTTCACATTCAAGACATAGACTTTAAGAAATTGATATCACAGATAAAAAGCACAGATTTTTATAATAATAATTTTACGTTAAATCCTTAGACCTTTCTAATGATTTTTAGTCATAGGCTGTCTGCATATTAACAGGAAACCCAGCAGTTTTTTTTGTAAAATAAATTTTCTGTTAACCCATTTGTGCCCAAATTTTTCTGAATTGTTTCATGCATATAGTCATGTTAATAGTGTCCTATGTGAACATGTTCTGCATTTATTTTCCCCAAGGTTTTTTTCGTTTTTTTTCTTGAAAATCGTATTTGAATGTGCGGCAAATATGTTGTATGCACCCCTTCAACGTCAAAATTGACTAGGATGAGAACATTTGGCATCTAACTCAAAATAACTGCTTTCAACAGATCAATCTTTATTCACAAGCAAATGTATTATGTATAAAAGTCGAAGAACATTCGATGTAAACTCAAATAAGCTGCATCTATCTTATAATCTTTTGAATATGAAAGCACAACAAACAACAAATATATTTGTCTTAAAGTGGTGGAACTAGTGCAGAACAAAGTGCAGCCATTAAGTTGCCCCAACAGAGCATTGTGTATCAAAAAGTTAAATTAAAATAAATAAATAGAATGATGAAAAAATGACATCTATATATTAGGGGTGTAACTGTACACAAAACTGACGGTTCGGTCCGTACCTCGGTTCTGAAGTCCCGGTTCGGTATGGATTCGGTTCAGCAGTTTTACAAAATTGCTTTTTATAAATTTTTATTCAACAGTGGTTTAATGAAAAAAAAATTGTGTCTGCCCTTAAATGAATTAAATTATAACTAAAAGTTTCTTAAAGATAATGCTGTAAACTATATAGGGAGCCCTTACTTACATATAGCTATTAAAGATTAACAACAGAGCCCAAACTATTAGCCTAAATTCAGCTGCTATTTATTTTTAGATATAATAATCAACACTCATAAGATTCACATAAGGCAGTTTTTGCATTAACTTCTAAATCAAATTATTTTTATTCGTTGTTGAAATATAATCATTTAGTGGCTGTAATTTTCATGACAGGTTTATTTAAACATACATTAAATAAACAAGACATCACTAACAGGCTAAGTAGTATATAATGAATATAACGGCTAATATAGTGAATATAACGGCTAATATAATGAATATATAACGGCTAATATAATGAATATATAACGGCTAATATAATGAATATAACGGCTAATATAATGAATATATAACGGCTAATATAATGAATATATAACGGCTAATATAATGAATATAACGGCTAATATAATGAATATAACGGCTAATATAATGAATATATAACGGCTAATATAATGAATATAACGGCTAATATAATGAATATAACGGCTAATATAATGAATATAACGGCTAATATAATGAATATAACGGCTAATATAATGAATATAGCGGCTAATATAATGAATATATAACGGCTAATATAATGAATATAACGGCTAATATAATGAATATAACGGCTAATATAATGAATATAACGGCTAATATGATGAATATATAACGGCTAATATAATGAATATATAACGGCTAATATAGTGAATATAACGGCTAATATAATGAATATATAACGGCTAATATAATGAATATAACGGCTAATATAATGAATATAACGGCTAATATGATGAATATATAACGGCTAATATAATGAATATATAACGGCTAATATAATGAATATATAACGGCTAATATAGTGAATATAACGGCTAATATAATGAATATATAACGGCTAATATAATGAATATAACGGCTAATATAATGAATATATAACGGCTAATATAATGAATATAACGGCTAATATAATGAATATATAACGGCTAATATAATGAATATATAACGGCTAATATGATGAATATATAACGGCTAATATAATGAATATATAACGGCTAATATAATGAATATAACGGCTAATATAATGAATATAACGGCTAATATGATGAATATATAACGGCTAATATAATGAATATAACGGCTAATATAGTGAATATATAACGGCTAATATAATGACTATAACGGCTAATATAATGAATATAACAGCTAATATAGTGCATGTATTCAGTGAAAGAGTTGATTTCTCTAGTGAGCTACAGCTGTGGACACTGAAGGACTTCTGAGTAAACGTGATTCTGCATGACATTGTTTACAAGCTGTTTTATTGTCTTTCCGCGGTTGAAACACAGATGGAGCGATTACACGACATATGATACATTTCAGTAAGTTGTAATGTATCCTCACCATACCTTAAGAGATGTTAATTTATGTTTATTCTTTAGGAAGAGATGATCGCATTGACTCGCGCCGCCGCTTTAAGTTGAACTGATGCGCGTCTATCAGTCACGTCACATTAAAGAGCGTTAAAACGGCATTTATCGTTTGAATTTCGTGATAAAATGAACTGAATACTTAATATGTTTGTGTGGGAACTCGGATTGAAGTGTGTTCCGCTCTTACAACAAGCCGACTGTTAACTGTTAAAGATTACATTCATAACCGTTCGGTACACGCGTGCACCGTAACGAAAGCCCTGTACCAAAACGGTTCAATATGAATACGTGTACCGTTACACCCCTACTATATAACAAAAAAAACTAAAAAACATAGTCCCATAGTATTCAATGGCTGACTGTAATAGGTGATTTCATATAATCATGTAAATGTAAACTCATGTCTGAATTTCCACATTATAATGGAATCATAAGCTACTAGTCATAAAATTAATTAGGGTCCTTGACCGATTAGAATTAAATGCATCCATTCCAAACTGGATGAAGGGTCCTCAATATTTGGGCCCTTACAAGACATATCATAAAATATGATATTTTTCCCTATCGAATTAAGGTATACTGTACAGTAGAGATGCTAGTTAAAGGGTTAAGTTGTGTTTTAGGTGGGATAATGAAAGCAAAAAGCACTAAACAAGCCCAAAAATCTTGATTTATGAACTTGTTAACACAGTATACCCCATTTCCCCATTATATGTACTTACAAGTCTTTTGCCCACCGCAACTATAGTTGCCGCTTGGACTTTTGACTAAGTATACAAAAAACTATAGATCTGTTGTAAGATTTGTTTTGTTTGGATAATTCTAGAGACCTTCACAATTTTATATATATATGTGTGTGTCAACAAAAAATACTTATTAGTATCATGAAAATAACCTTTCTTTGGGAGGGTGTGCCTTGGCTGTGCTTCCTGGAAGTAGGGGTAGGAAGTTGGCAGCCTCATGTAAATAGGAAGTAAATACCTTTTTTTTCCCCCCTTGAAATCCTTTATTTTGTTGTTTGCTTGCATGTCATTGAGATATAAAACATGGATAATATCTAGGAAAATACTTACAAAAGGAAAATGACAACTATACACTGTGGCAGCTATAGTTGCCGGTGGGCTTAAATGGGTTAATTATTGTTATTATTATTATTATTATTATTATTATTATTATTATTATTATTATTATTAGTAGTAGTATATTGTTATATTTATTCTTAAATACTCTATTTTTAATAATGCAAATGTTATTGTAATAGTAATATTTTATTTTGTTAAATGTTTTTATTTAGCAATAATAACAATCATAATTATTATTAGTCATATTAATATATAAACACAAAATGTTATACACACACTTTTCATTTGTAAAAAAAAAAATCGCATTCAAATCGCAAATCGCATTTTTAACCAGATTAATCGCAAATAGATATTTTCCCCAAATCGTGCAGCCCTACCGATAACTAGGTTGGTCCGTATTTGCCGATAACCGATTAATCAACCAATAGTTTTTAAAATGGATACTGGATAATAAAAAAAAACATAACACTCCAAGTAAAACAGTGCAAAAAACTACAGATCCATGCTAAATTAAAGGATTAATTCACCTCAAAATGAAAATTTCCTGATATTTTACTCACCCAAATGCCATCCAAGATGTTGAATGAATATACTTTTTTACCTAAATTGTTCATCTTGCGCAACTCTCGAGGTGCTAAGGATGATGTAATCACGTCGGAGCGGTCACGTGACATAGGCAGAAGTTTTACAAAGCGCTCATGTGAAGACTAATACAAACACCCTTTAGCAAAAACACTCAATTTTCAACTTCAAAATTAGGGATTTATTGTTGTTTTACCTTTTTTTGGTGAAGGGCGTTTGCATTAGTCTTCATACGAGCGCTTTGTAAAACTTCTGCCTACATCACGTGACCGCTCCGATGTGATTACGTCACCCTTAGCACCTCGCAGAGCTGCGCAAGATGAACAATTTAGGTAAAAAAGTAAATTCATTTTACTTTTTTTTTTTGAAAATGATAGATGATTTGTCTAGATAAGACCCTATTCCTCATCTGGGATCACGCAGAGCCTCTGAAGCCCTTCCTTTGAAACTGCGTCGATTTGAACCTTCAGCTTTTTGGTTGCAACTGAAAACTATATGATGAAAAAACCTGGAACATTTTCTTCAAAATAATTAATTTCTTTTCCACTGAAGAAAGAAAGACATGAACATCTTGGATGAGATGGGGGGGTGAGTAAATTATCAGGAAATTTTCATTTTGGGGTGAACTAATCCTTTAAAAACATATATCAGTCCTTCCAGAAAAATGCGGCTTTTTTGTGATTGTTGCGGGGAAAAATCCTTGATTATGCGGCATGTTTTCTTAAAAAATGCGATGGAAAATGCGGGATATTGCATAAATGCAATGAAATTGTGGGAACTTGCAAAAACTGCAGTTTGATGAAAAAGAGAAAAAAGCACTACATCACAGGAAGTGCTGGGAATATTTAAGTTCTCATCTTGTTTTATTGAAGACCTTAATAAACACACGGCTCAAATTTACAAAACATTGAGTCAAACAAGTTCTGTAGCTTTACAAAAGGAATATGCTACAACTTCTGAAAAATGAATAAATAACTTCCTGTTTTACAGAGGTAGCTTTACAAAACAGACATTTGAGTGCTTCCAATGCACAAAGTGCAATCTCTTAAAGATGTAAATTCTGTCATTAATGACGTCCCCTCATGTCGTTGGACACCCGTTAGACCTCCGTTCATCTTTGGGACACAAATGAAGATATTTTAGTGTAAATCCGATGGCTCAGAAAGGCCTCCATTGGCACAATGCACTGTACAATCTCAAGACCCATAAAAGACGTCGATACAAAGTCCATCTCACTACAGTGGTTCTACAATAACTTTATGAAGCGACGAGAATAGTTATTGTGCGCAAAAAAAAACTAAATAACGACTTATATAGTGATGACCGATTTCAAAACACGGCATCATGATGCTTCAAAGCGTTATGAATCAATGAGTCGATGTCAAACTGCTGAAATACGAGACTTTGGCGATCCAAACCGCTGAATCGACTCATTGATTCATAATGCTCTGAACTGTTGAATCGACTCACTGATTCATAATGCTCTGAACTGCTGAATCGACTCACTGATTCATAATGCTTCAAACCGCTGAATCGACTCACTGATTCATAACGCTTCAAACCGCTGAATCGACTCACTGATTCATAATGCTCTGAACTGCTGAATCGGCTCACTGATTCATAATGCTCTGAACTGCTGAATCGACTGACTGATTCATAACGCTTCAAACCGCTGAATCGACTCACTGATTCATAACGCTTCAAACCGCTGAATCGACTCACTGATTCATAACGCTTCAAACCGCTGAATCGACTCACTGATTCATAATGCTCTGAACCGCTGAATCGACTCACTGATTCATAATGCTCTGAACCGCTGAATCGACTCACTGATTCATAATGCTCTGAACCGCTAAATCGACTCATTGATTCATAACGCTTCAAAGCTTCATGATGCTGTGTTTTGAAATCGGTCATCACAGGGAAACTGCTTTGCGCGTCTTTTGCTGTTATTTTTGTTGGCAAATGGGAGTTTGCGCTTCATCATGGTTTCACTGATATCTATGGTTTCTCCACGGGGGTTTGCAGCTTTTCGATGACCGTTGGTGTCGGGTAATTACATCACTTCAAAACGATCCCATGGCAACAGGCGGAAATGGCGGCTCTTGTGTGAAGTAAACGAACATTTTTCAACTTTCTGCTAATATATATATATGACTTTTTTTGCAACGAAAATGTGGGGATTATGAAATCATGCTAGCCCCGCATATTTTGCACGTGGAAATAGGCAATTTATGCGGCGAAAGTGCGGCGTATTTGAAAAGATGCGGCCCCCGCATAAATATGCAGACTTTGGCTGATTATGCGTTAAATCATGCGATCGCATAATCACGTTTTTCTGGAGGGACTGATAAATACAATAAATAATTATAATTGTTGTTGTTATTATTATTATTATTTGCCTATTGTTGCATTTAGGCTACATGCATTTAGAAGAAGAAAAGGGAACAAAGAAATTAAAAGTCAGTCATAATACACAATGCCAGGTTTATTAGGCAATAATAATAAAGTGCTAAGATTATTACAGTTAAACAAGATTTTGACGACATAATTCTTATTAAATCGTTGTATTCCGCCACCCGTTTATAGAGAATCACTGCAGTTAATATAATTTGATGAATAATACACAATAAAACAATAAGATTCGTTAACACTTAGGCTACCTGGGAGTTTGCTGTTCTTCTTCTAAAATGAATCCATGAGTAAAGTTTTTACAAACCCGTGCGCTCGGATTATGAATTCGAGGGTACGGTTTGCAAAATCTGAGCGCACGTATTGGAAATTCGTGGGTATGGTTTATTAATCCGTGGGCACGATTTGTTAAACCGAGGGAACAGTTTTGAGGGAACGGATTGCAAAACCGTCGGCACGGATTGTTTTTTTTTCTCCTATAGGTGACCTGCCGGGCTCCGTACATGCCATTTGGACAAAGGGAATTTTTTTTTTTATTTGAGCAAACTTCCTTTGGGGTCAGAAAAGATGAAAAAAAAAAGTCAGCCTCACGTGTCAAAACAAACTCCACGAGGCGTCAGTGATAGTTTTTATTCCGCCTCTAGAGGCCGCTCTCGTTCTGTATATTGACAGCGGACCCTTCTCAGCCGCTCCAGGAACGGACGCATCCCTGTAAATGAATCTACCACAGTTGTGCGAGCACATGCTTGCTGGCAGTCTGTGCTCTTCCGATTTTATTTTGTAGTAAGTAACGAATATGCTTTGGGGAAATCTCTACTAATAGTGAATCTGTAAGTTGATCTGCTTCAAGAACAGCGCCGTTATTCCCTCGCTATAGTGAGAAATGTCATGTAGCTTTAAACTATTTCACTGATAAAATCATCAGAGCGCCGCTGACAACACGTTTCTGTGAGAGTGTGTGTGTGTGTGCGTGTGCGTGCGTGTGTGTGCGCGTGTGTGTTTGGGTGGGAGAAAGAGAGTATGTGCTTTCCATATATAATAAAACTTAATTTTGTGGGAAAAAATATGAAAATAATTTGTTTTTTATCCTATTGTTTACTATATTTCTTTGCTTGGTCAGTGTCTTTGTGTGTTTTGGTTCTTTTGTACATTTGTAAAATGCCAAATTACTATACCAATATAACTTGTTTTCATTCTCAAACCTCAAGCAACAAATCCTGCAGCATTCATTTGGGCAGAAAACCCCAGGGAGCCTTTAAAGCTTCTTTTGTTGACAACAGTCGGTTTATAAGTGCTTTTTATTTTGATGAATTGAGTAGATCTGTAGAACCACATTTTTTATTACAGCAAAACTTTGAAACTCTGCAGAAATGTATTTTGAACTTGTAATGGAGAAGAAAAAAAAGATTGACGGATTCTCATTTTTATCCAATTATTTCTTTCAAAAGATAATGCAGTAACTCTCTCGACTTTTGTGGAAGACGTAAAAACCTGCATTTTAGTGAGTCGTTTGAGCTGCTTCAGTGAGTCGTTTGAGCTGATTCAATGAGTCAGTGAGTTGTTTGAGCTGATTCAGTGAGTCAGTGAGTTGTTTGAGCTGATTCAGTGAGTCGTTTGAGCTGATTCAGTGAGTCGTTTGAGCTGTGAGTTGTTTGAGCTGATTCAGTGAGTCGTTGGAGCTGTGAGTTGTTTGAGCTGATTCAGTGAATCGTTTGAGCTGTGAGTTGTTTGAGCTGATTTGGTGAGTCAGTGAGTTGTTTGAGCTGATTCAGTGAGTAGTTTGAGCTGATTCAGTGAGTTGTTTTGTGCTGATTCAGTGAGTCAGTGAGTTGTTTGACTGATTTGGTGAGTTGTTTGAGCTGATTCAGTGAATCGTTTGAGCTGTGAGTTGTTTGAGCTGATTTGGTGAGTCAGTGATTTGTTTGAGCTGATTCAGTGAGTAGTTTGAGCTGATTCAGTGAGTTGTTTTGTGCTGATTCAGTGAGTCAGTGAGTTGTTTGACTGATTTGGTGAGTTGTTTGAGCTGATTTGGTGAGTCGTTTGACTCCTTAAGCGAGTCGTTTGACTCCTTCAGCGAGTCGTTTGACTCCTTCAGCGAGTCGTTTGACTCCTTCAGCGAGTCGTTTGACTCCTTCAGCGAGTTGTTTGACTCCTTCAGCGAGTCATTGAGTTGTTTGAGCTGATTCAGTGAGTTGTTTTGTGCTGATTCAGTGAATCGTTTGAGCTGTGAGTTGTTTGAGCTGATTTGGTGAGTCAGTGAGTTGTTTGAGCTGATTCAGTGAGTAGTTTGAGCTGATTCAGTGAGTTGTTTTGTGCTGAATCAGTGAGTTAGTGAGTTGTTTGACTGATTTGGTCAGTTGTTTGAGCTGATTCAGTGAGTCGTTTGACTCCTTCAGTGAGTCGTTTGACTCCTTCAGTGAGTCGTTTGACTCCTTCAGTGAGTCGTTTGACTCCTTCAGTGAGTCGTTTGGCTCCTTCAGTGAGTCATTGAGTTGCTTGAGCTGATTCAGTGAGTTGTTTTGTGCTGATTCAGTGAGTTGTTTAAGCTGATTCAGTGAATCGTTTGAGCTGTGAGTTGTTTGAGCTGATTTGGTGAGTCAGTGAGTTGTTTGAGCTGATTCAGTGAGTAGTTTGAGCTGATTCAGTGAGTTGTTTTGTGCTGATTCAGTGAGTTAGTGAGTTGTTTGACTGATTTGGTGAGTTGTTTGAGCTGATTCAGTGAGTCGTTTGACTCCTTCAGTGAGTCGTTTGACTCCTTCAGTGAGTCGTTTGACTCCTTCAGTGAGTCGTTTGACTCCTTCAGTGAGTCGTTTGACTCCCTCAGTGAGTCGTTTGACTCCCTCAGTGAGTCGTTTGACTCCTTCAGTGAGTCATTGAGTTGCTTGAGCTGATTCAGTGAGTTGTTTGACTCATTCAGGCCAAGATTCAGAGCTGTGTTTGATTTAGAGAGATTATAACCAATAACAGATTCACCAGCGGCTCTTCTGAATAGCGGCGTATGAAAGACTCTTGCAATGGTGCAGTTTTGGGTCAGAAACCATCTGTGTTAGCCTAAAGATGTTCAGCCGAGTGTAGATGGTTTTAACCCATTGATGGGTGTATATAACTGTAAATGAATAGTATTGAATGCTTTGCTCCTTTTGTCACGGCTGGCACTGAACTTTGAAACTCTATTGACATTTCTGTCTGGTAGAGTCCAGGAAATCTCTGACCGACTGATCTTTAGCCTCACAATAGCCTTTCACAATGAACAGAACAAAGTATAGACTAAATCATGTGTGGAGCTTCTCGCATTTCCTGCGTCCCATCTTAATGGAAAGACTTAAGAATTCACAATAGATATGAAATAATTGGAGTGAAATTAAAATAAATCTTTAATGTTATAGTAATAGTATATATAGTAATAGTATATTTAAGCTGTTTCATCATTACAAGCACAGTGGATTTTTACATTTGAATGCATGCAAAGTGTCACATAATCATTCGTCACTGAAAATGATTCACTGAATCAGATTCTTTGAAACATGGAATTCAAACTGATTCACTGAATTGATTCGAATTGACCAATTCTAGCATTCTAACAGTTTGTTGACACACAGCAATTGATTGTGAAATATATTATGAGCATTTGATTTGTCATCCAGCCCTAAAAATCCTTATCAACAGACACGGATGTTAATGTTTAAAGCATCCTGGAACAAAAGCAAAGCTATTGATTAATTTATGTATCGTCATCATGATTCACAGTCGAGAGATGAGTTTAAACTCGCCAAGATCTGTCATGTGTTGCTCTTTTTGCCGGTTTAATGATAGGGATGGTTAGAGAGCCGACAGGAAATGACAGGGAGAAAGAGGGGAGCAGGAAATGAATGACACAAGCCGATTCGAACTTGTCGCCCACATAAGCACCAGTGACAATACGGCCTCTCTGTCCTCTTTAAGTCAACAGTTTAGGCTTCTTCCTGATCATGTTTTGGTTGGGTGTTTAATTTTATACAGACACATGTACCGTTCAGAAGTTTGGGGTCATAATTCCTCCTATCCGCACCAATACCATCGCCTCGCTTTCACTTCGCCATGTTTGAAAGCTGCGCTCCTATTGGTCAATGGCACAGATGTGATGGAGCCCGTCGAGGAGGACCGGGAAAAATGTAACATGCTAGTCTTTCAGTCGGGAAGTGTTGCTGTTGCTGTTTTATTTTTTCCCAAATTCTACCCCCCCCCCATTTCATGTTTTAATTTTTCTGATTCCATTTTTTTAAAACTCATTTTAGTAGTTAAATGAAATTTTAGTGATCAAAAAGTATGTCTGATGAATTGAAATCATGAAATTTACCAAAATTAATTATTAAAATTTTCACAAAAATTACGTTTAGGGATGTTTTATTTTGACCAAATTCTTTGTTTTCTATTTTAAGTTCCATTTTAATGGTTTAATTAAATTTCAATTATCAAAAAGCATGTCTTATTATTCATTAAAAATAAAATTTTTGAAAAAATGTCTGTGTTGTGTATTTAAATTGTTCTGGTAATCGAATGAAGGCATGAAATATTAATTTAATTCATCTTTTAATCAATTAATATAAACAAAGTGCTGCACAACATGGAACAAGAAAAATTTAGATTATTCCTCAAATAAAGTTTTAATAATAATGTATTATTACTACTGTACAACAGTAATTTCTGTAACAATTTCTTCAAGTTAACAATTTATTAAAAGTTTAACAAAAATTACGTTCAGGGACTTTTTTTCCCCTCAAATTCCATTAAATTTTTTATCAAATTCTGTTTTCTGGATCACATTTTAATGTTTTAATTAAATTTCAATAATCAAGAAGCATGTATAATTATATATATATTAAATATTGTATAATTATATATTTTTCTTCTTCTTTTAATTCTATGTTGTGTATTTACATTTTTCTGGCAATCAAATGAAAGCGTAAAATATGAATTTAATTTATCTTTTAATCAATTAAATTAAACACAACAGAGCTTTACTATTCAAATTAAAACATGGAATAAAAATCGTGATTATTCCTCAAAAAAATAACGTTTTAATAATAATGTATTATCACTGCTGTACAACAGTAATATATTTCTGCCACAATTTAAGTTAAAGCAACTTTTTTGATGGTTTGCTGTGAAGACCTTTGAGTTTCTGTGTGTTTATATGACAAATTTGAAAAACAATTACATTTTTAAGTACAAAGTTTTACATGAGAAATGTGAGCATGTTTATATAAAATTATATGGAATATAACATTCCAGCAGCACCTGACCTTTTCCAGCAGCACCTGACCAATCAAGAATAGCACTTAACACTCTATTCATTTTCTGTCTAATTTATAAAAAAAAATAAAATAAAAAAAAATTGTCGTGTGTTCTGTGTTTGATTAACTGAGACTTGTTACAGCACTTGCATACTGTAGCCTTTGACTGTTCTAGTTGCTTCTATTGCGCTCATTTGTAAGTCGCTTTGGATAAAAGCATCTGCTAAATGACTAAATGTAAATGTAAAGAACATTATATATACACTGAGGTTCAAGGTTCGGTAAGACTCTTCTGCTCATCAAGTCTGCATTTATTTGATCAAAAATACTGAATATTAAAATGTAAATCAGCTGTTTTCTAAGTGAATATATATATATATATTAGGGGTGTACCGGTACACATATTCGTATTGAACCGTTTTGGTACAGGGCTTTCGGGTCGGTGCACGCGTGTACCGAACGGTTATGAATGTAATCTTTAACAGTTAACAGTCGGCTTGTTGTAAGCGCGGAACACACTTCAATCCGAGTTCCCACACGAACATATTAAGTATTCAGTTCATTTTATCACGAAATTCAAACGATAAATGCCGTTTTAACTCTTTAATGTGACGTGACTGATAGACGCGTATCAGTTCAACTTAAAGCGGCGGCGCGCGAGTCAATGCGATCATCTCTTCCTAAAGAATAAACATAAATTAATACATCTTAAGGTATGTTGAGGATACATTACAACTTACTGAAATGTATCATATGTCGTGTAATCGCTCCATCTGTGTTTCAACCGCGGAAAGACAATAAAACAGCTTGTAAACAATGTCATGCAGAATCACGTTTACTCAGAACACTATATTAGCCGTTATATATTCATTATATTAGCCGTTATATTCATTATATACTACTAAGCCTGTTAGTGATGTCTTGTTTATTTAATGTATGTTTAAATAAACCTGTCATGAAAATTACAGCCACTAAATGATTATATTTCAACAACGAATAAAAATAATTAGATTTAGAAGTTAATGCAAAAACTGCCTTATGTGAAGCTTATGAGTGTTGATTATTATATCTAAAAATAAATAGCAGCTGAATTTAGGCTAATAGTTTGGGCTCTGTTGTTAATCTTTAATAGCTATATGTAAGTAAGGGCTCCCTATATAGTTTACAGCATTATCTTTAAGAAACTTTTAGTTATAATTTAATTCATTTAAGGACAGACACAATTTTTTTAATTAAACCACTGTTGAATAAAAATGAATAAAAAGCAATTTTGTAAAACTGCTGTACCGAATCCATACCGAACCGGGACTTCAGAACCGAGGTACAGACCGAACCGTCAGTTTTGTGTACCATTACACCCCTAATATATATATATATATAGTAAAGTGTAATTTATTCCTGTGATCAAAGCTGAATTCATCATCATTACTGCAGTCTTCAGTGTCACATGATCCTTCACAAACCACTCTCATATGAGGATTTGATGCTCGAATTCTTTGAAAACTTTTCCAAATAACTCAAGAAAAGCTCTCGTTTTGTCGAGATATCTTTTATTAGTTGGAGATCATAAGAAAAACAAATGATGACCTGAAGAAAGTAAGACGGGTCTCTTGTTTATACGAAAACACATTGTCACACACATCCGTTTAGTCCAGGGGCCCGTTCTTCGTACCTCGCTGACTCAGTTAGCTGGATTTGGCATGATCTTGGATTGTTTGGTTCTTCGACGCTCATCCTGGACTTGCTGTCATAGCAACAGCTCCCTTAAACCTGATCGAGCGGCTTATTTAATCTAAACAGGATTAGATCGCATCTTGAGGCATAGGCGTAATTTACGGGTGGGACGGGTGGGACATGTCCCCACCACTTTTTGCCAGGCTCGATATTGTCCCCACCACTTTTTAAAAGTAATTGAAAAATAGATTGCGGAAGGTGTGTATTAAAGCAAAAGCACGATCTACAAACCATAATACATTAATTTAACACATTTTTCCGCTGGTCAGAAGCTTTTTTTCCATTACAGATTTGCACAAAACTTTTGCCATATTTCCTAATAGTCGATAAAAAAAATATTGCGAAATGACAGTGTTTCCATTAACTGATGTTATGCGACTAAAACATTTTTTTTTCCTCACGTGATAAGTCATTCCAAAAATTATGCCACGTATGTTTTTAGGTTTATGTATATCCCAGCCACCGCACGCCATTATTTTTACTGGAAGGAGACGCGTGTGTTATTCAAGCACCTATGGCAAGGAAAGCCCCTTATACTTGAGCGGCACATACGAGGTGTTTCTCTCTCTTATCTGCTTCAAGGTCTTGATAAATTGTGGCATTTTATATTCTATTGTTTTTTTTATGAGTTTAATAAAGAACTCGTCTTCTTTCCAAACATACCGCGCATCTGTAAAGAATAATCGACTTTTATGCCAGGTTATTGTGACGCATTGCTGCCAGCTGCCACATACAGAGACGAGCAAAATGTTTGAAATTGCATGATGGTAACTCAAAGTTTTACCACTTCGTTACGGGTAACAGGTGCCATGGACCGCTCATGTTAGCATCAGTGGCATAACCGGTGCACAAATATCATAACTCTATAATAGGCCTACAGTAATATATTGTATGCTACACTGCAATAGCTACATATATTCTAGAAATGTATTAAAAAGAAAGATGCTTTCAGCCTTACTCAAAGGTCGCGGAAACAGGCCAGTGGGTTCGTTACGCACGTCAATCCCGTTCTTATTTTGCTTCTTATGTATTAAATATACAGGCCATTCATTTATGAAACCTTGATCAAAATTAAAATACAATTTATAGAAAACGAAATTCACTTTAAAGAAATGATTTCTGCAAAACAACACTCAATAGAAATCATGTCTGACCCCACTCCATGCCGACGAAAGCACCCGCGAATTATTTAATATTTTTCATTGTTGCAGTTTTTTTTAACCACTTTGTTATTTTGACTCGGAATTTCGTTTGCTGGAAATATGAACTGAATTTAGAAATTAAATTTGAAATTAAAAACTTTTTGTTTAATAAACAAAATAAATTTTTTAAGCGTTTGGAGTGGAGTAGGCTAGATACAAAACGTAGCCTATTTAGATTCATAGTTATGTTTAAATATTAGCCTATTATATTATTGTTTTAATTTTTATATGTTGATGATGAAAAGTGAATTGTATTTTAATTTTGATCAAGGTTTCATAAACTAATTGCCTGTATATTTAATAGGCTACATCGGAAGCAAAAAACGAACGCCGGGAATGCATTGAACCCACTGGCCTGTTTCCGCGGTCTTTGAGTAAGGCTGAAAGCGTCTTTCTTTTTAATACATTTCTAGAATGTCTTAATTACAGTAGGCCTTATAGATAATTATGATATTTGTGGCTGCACCGGGGTCCGTCATTACAAGGTTAAAGTTACGCCACATGAGCGGTCCATGGCCACCTGCTCTGTTAAGAACTATAGGCTACATCAATAAATTAGGCTACAACAATTTCGTGCTATGGGCATTGCCACCGATACAGGCAGCGGATGAGATATTTTACGCTGAGCTTGCTTCTGCTTTTCAAACAAGTGTGACAAAGGCATGGGCTAAATAAATTCTCTAATAGGCCTACAGACATAGGCTATACACACATCACTATACAACACATGTCCTTATTAGGTGAAAATTATGTAGTTTTAAAAACATACAATCTCGTTATTACGAGAAAATGATGTCGTTTTTATGACATAAGATCTCGTTATTACTACATAATTGAGTGGAAAAATAATATGTATGTGGCAGAAATGCGTCTCCGTATTAAATAAACACGTGTGTTTTAAATAAACACATAGCAAAACGAGTTGTGCGGTGTCCCGGTGTCCCCACCACTTTTCAAAGCAAAGTTACGCCACTGTCTTGAGGTGATACTTACAATCTGTCCCAGCCACTGCTACTTTATTACAAGAGTTCATTACTGAACCAGGGGCAATAATAATCATTTTAAATAATAATAAAATAAAATTTTAAATTGTATATGTATATGAGAATGTATATAATATTATAATGTTGTGTATAAGACTACAGACACAGCCACTTGATTGAGCGATTTATTTGTGATGGAATAATTATTTTATCATTTTATTGGAGGTTTGCACACATGTTGTACAGTTAATCTGAGCCGTGCATTAATTTAAGTGATGACGGATATTATGGGATGGCTTGATGCAGCGCAGGAGATGCAGAGAATTTGATCTTGACCCTTAAGAAACTTTAATACTGTCACGTTACAAATCTGCTTCAAATTGAATTAAAAATTGAAATTAAAATGTAAAGGGTGTACAAATACTGTATACAATCGTGAATATATATAATTGGTAATCATGTAAAAAAATATATTATTGATCTATTATAACTTTTATGTTGGTTTGGTCGTTTGGCTGTTTACTTATAAAGGTCCAGATATTCGTGGGGGTTTTTTGTGTAATTTGCCAAGTTTTTTGCCAGGTGGCTTTTTTAATTATATGATGTCATGACGTTGCTGTCTTGATGCCAGCCAATCGCTGCACTGCTGATCATGGTTTCGAGTATCGATGCATCTGCCCTCTTCAGGGAACACAAGAACGCGCAGTGATCTCAGATCATTTAATCCAGATATTTAAATCCAATCCGCAAATTCGTTTGAAGAACCAAATTAGCCAGACATCAGTTATCATGATTAAAAGATCTGGGATCTGTCAAATCACCTCAGATGTATTAAGCGAGGTACGAAGAACGGACCCCTGAAATGAACTTTATGACACTGTCCTCATCTCACTTCTGAATCAGTTTTCACATGTGTTTCAATTTCTCACATCTCCACCGACTGTTGAAGTGCTGCCTTTTCATTAAAGCACAGATTATATATTTTTGGTTGGGTTGGGTTGTGTGTGTGTGTAATGTGCTGCATGCATTAACTGTGAAGTCTCCAACAAGCTCCATCATGTTCATTAGTAATGGCAAACGCTGTAGAGACTGTCATTATGGTAATTTTCTCTCTCTGTATAAATCGCAATTTTACTTTTCAAGGTGCATTGTAGCTTTCAAGAACAAATTAGGTTGAATCGGGCGACCGCAGGACACTCGGCTTTTGAAAGCATGAAAGCAACACAATCATTTTCCAGCAGATTGGTTTGAACACAGAATAGAAATGAAGTGCGATGTGATCTGAAATCATCAGGTAGCAGATCGCGTCCCGACCCGTGAGGAACGGCAGAAGTATTGTTGGTGTCCTAATCCGCGGTTTGGTATGCGCTTGTTTGCTTCACTGCTGTCAGAGGATGTGGTTTCATCATTAACGGTCTGTGAAAGGAGGTCTCTCAGGGGCGTGGGCCACATTAAGTGCAGATTTAGAAACTCGTACAGCTCTGAACTGCACAGGTTAAGAGGAAGTGAGTGCAGATCCATTATTGGAGATGAACACACCGACCTGAGAGTGATGTGAGGGCAACCCTGTTACTATAATGAGTTGCTATTTTTGTACTTTAGGAGTAAACATGTAAAACGCCACTGACTGAAGGCTGTTTGTTTTCACACCATCTCTGTTCTGTCCTCTTTTATTTGTGTTGAACAGCACTTTTAACTGTTATTGCTGACGTGTGCCCGGATTCAGTGTGCCCTTGATCACTGTCCGCAGCCGTTCCCCTGCGTTCAGCAGAAGATGATGGAGACCTCCGTACTGATGGAATGCATCAGATGACTCTGTTTATCACATGAACGCTTTAGAGTTCCCCAGCCTTGTTTTTTTGCCATGGCACAACGCTAAGCAAGCACTGAAACGAAACCAAACTGCACAAACATGCATTGCTTAAAATGGAATATTAAAGTGCCCCTATTAGGCTATTTTTACTCTGCTCTGATTGGTCAGATGGCCCAGTCTGTTGTGATTGCTCTACTCTGCTCTGATTGGTCAGATGGCCCAGTCTGTTGTGATTGCTCTACTCTGCTCTTATTGGTCAGATGGCCTAGTCTGTTGTGATTGGTCTACCACGTACAGCGCGTATTTCGGAAACAAACGCCCATTACCATAACTGATCTTCTGCTCTGTCGGGAGGCTTCCTGTTCCTAAAGCTCAGCGAGTGTACACACTGTAAAGCCCGTAACATTGACATCGATTTTACACCAATCCCAGTCCAAATCGAT
>CM042252.1:51699961-51764961 GCA_023566225.1 Romanogobio albipinnatus | reverse complement strand
AAGTCTGCCCCACCGTCGAAATCAAAGTCTGCCCCTCCGTCGAAATCAAAGTCTGCCCCTCCGTCGAAATCAAAGTCTGCCCCGCCGTCGAAATCAAAGTCTGCCCCTCCATCGAAATCAAAGTCTGCCCCGCCGTCGAAATCAAAGTCTGCCCCGCCGTCGAAATCAAAGTCTGCCCCTCCATCGAAATCAAAGTCTGCCCCTCCATCGAAATCAAAGTCTGCCCCGCCGTCGAAATCAAAGTCTGCCCCGCCGTCGAAATCAAAGTCTGCCCCTCCATCGAAATCAAAGTCTGCCCCACCGTCGAAATTAAAGTCTGCCCCTCCGTCGAAATCAAAGTCTGCCCCGCCGTCGAAATCAAAGTCTGCCCCGCCGTCGAAATCAAAGTCTGCCCCGCCGTCGAAATCAAAGTCTGCCCCGCCGTCGAAATCAAAGTCTGCCCCGCCGTCGAAATCATCAAAGTCTGCCCCGCCGTCAAAATCATCAAAGTCTGCCCCGCCGTCGAAATCAAAGTCTGCCCCTCCGTCAAAATCAAAGTCTGCCCCGCCGTCGAAATCAAAGTCTGCCCCTCCGTCGAAATCAAAGTCTGCCCCGCCGTCGAAATCAAAGTCTGCCCCGCCGTCGAAATCAAAGTCTGCCCCTCCGTCGAAATCAAAGTCTGCCCCGCCGTCGAAATCAAAGTCTGCCCCGCCGTCGAAATCAAAGTCTGCCCCGCCGTCGAAATCAAAGTCTGCCCCGCCGTCGAAATCAAAGTCTGCCCCTCTGTCAAAATGATCAAAGTCTGTTATGTCAAAACGCATAACTTTAAAACACTGTGTCTGACATGTTTTGCATGCAGCCGTTGCAAAAAAGTGAAGCTGGTTCTGAGAAAAGCTGCTTTGTAAATTCTGTATTCTGTTATCCAATGCATTTTTAATTGTGGCTTAGGTGTACAAATACTTTTCGGGGTCACTGTATTTCATGCCCACATTGCTGGAGAGGCTTTTAAAGCGATATTACCCGGTTGTTGTCATGTTATTGTGATTAATGTGTTGAGTATATTAGAATCCAGCAGATGTCAGCCCCTTTTTCTCAGTAAAGCACTACAATCTGTGCTGCAGTGTAATCACAAAAAGTGACATATTGAAGACTAGCGGATAAATAGCGCCTCCCCGGTGGATATCTCAGAGGGACACGCCGTTCAGAACGGTGCAGTTAGCCAGAAAAAACCCCGCTTTCAATCCATTAGGGACTTATAATCAGGTGGAAGCGCAGAACGGCCCCTTATCGGACAAACACAGAGGAAATTTTGAAGCAAAAATGCACTCAAAATCCCTCTGTTGGATTATCTTAATGACTATGTCCCTGGTTCTCCTTAATCCCTCAATTAACATGTGTGCGCTTTTATCTCGTCAACTTTCTGGCGTGTGTGTTCGGAGCTGGCAGCAAAAAGAGCCATAACCGGCTGCTTGTGAAGCAGGATTTGAAACGCATATTTCAATTATAGTTGCTTTTCATTTTATTTTGTGTTTGTTTTTTTATTTTCGTTTTAGTAACTGAACTGTTCTTTGATGCTTTTAAAAAAAAACTGATTTATTAATATATTAATACCTTATAATTATATTAAATTCCTTTTTTTTCAAGAAAAAGACACTGCAGGTGAATATTTAATTAATATAAATCACCTTACTTTCCCTAGTTAAGTTAATAAAAGTGTGTTCAAGACAAGTTTTCTGAAATATTTGTGTACATATGCAAATTATGTATTATATATGCACCATATTTGCATACATTTCCAGAACAGAAATATGAACATTGGATAAATCCAGATTCAAAATGAAAAGGGTTTTGTTGACATTAGAGAGGTTTTTCAGAGGGGATTTTGGATTTCTCTTTCTCATAAATCAGAAAATACTGTCAACAGACAGGGAAAAGAAATGTAAACACATTTTTAGGGATGAGCGACATTTTTCATATCAGTCGATACCGATAATTATCACAATAAATGTCAAATTTTGAATTTTATTTTGTGTTTAAAGGCAGATTTTTGCCATTTTTGTCGTTTTGACAAACACTTGCCAGATTTCACAAATTAATATTACATGTTTTGTCTCTTAGAAATGCACATTTGATATTTGAGTTGGGATGCAGATGTAAATTTATGTTCAATAACAAAAACTCATTTTTATAGGGTACATTTTCTGATTGAGGATTAAAGTTAACCATTGATATTTGGATCATGTTAGCCACAGGTAAAACCACACATTGCACATCACTACCATGGTATTTGTTATGAAAAACCATTGCTTTAAGACATTTAGTAGGCTATAATACCAATGCAATGCTATAGCTTAATAACTAAAATACTGTGAATATACCATTAGGGGAGAGTGGGGTAAGATGAGCCATTTTTTTAGCGTACGTGGTCCTCAAGATAAGATAAAATAAGCCAGAAGTACAAGTAGGGCTGGGCGATAAAACGATAACGATATGTATCGCAATAGACACGTAATCGATATCAATAAAAAATGCGTTCGATAAAATGTTTGATTATTTTTTTTCTTCGTCGGAAGAAACCAGAGGTTGCGAAGCAAGTTTGGTTGCATGAATAAAGGCACTCGCTCTCTGGTAACCAAGAAACGTAGGGAGTGACAGGCTAACAGCCAATCAGGTAACCGTACCAGTTTGGTTGCGCCATATTATTTTTATCACTGTCTAAAATGATAAGCATCTAAACGGTAACAGTTACAAAGAAATAACGGAGGCACTGCACCTTAATGTTAAGAGATAACTGTTAAGTGTTCATTTGTGATTTTAGACTTGTGTTTTTATTTTAATTATTTGAGTATTTTCCATGGTTGTGTTGACATTTCTGCCTTTATAACTGAGGGGATTATAATCAGAGGAAGGTTAAGTTTAAAATAAAAATGTTTAAATGTAAAATATTTTTCTCCTGGTCCTTATTTTAAATAGGTCATAAAAATATTGATATCGACTGATATGAAACACTTATATTGTGATACAGTTTTCAGACATATCGGCCAGCGCTAAGTACAAGTACAATTTATATCAATACATTTAATAAATTAAAATGCGTAGATGCTGTTGAAGTTATTTTTTTTATTTGGTGCTTAAGAAATGTCAAATCTAGTAAATCTTACTTAATAATGAACAAATTTAATCTTATATAATCTTCCATGTGATGTCGAGACCCCCTCACATCTCATTAAACAATAAATAAAAACAAGATATGGTTTGTTTAATACTAATTAAAAGTATTCACATAATACTGTTTTATTTATGATTTAAAGGTGCACTATGTAACCTTTCCGTTCGCTAGAGGTCGCCGGAAAACACAGGCGTAGTTTGATGACGTCACGTTTGAGCGCAAACTCTTGGGACATGTGGTCTTCAGCTCACGGCCGGTGGGAAAGAATCGGGATAGGACTCGGGCAGAAATCATGTTGATGATGTGATTATTAATGTTACTGTAGTCTGAAGCAGAGCAGGACCGAGTGTTGAGGAGCTGAGGAACCGCTGGAGCGATTGTTAATGAGATGAACGCAACACACGCCTCGCAAGCAGCGGGACTTTTATTATGCCACAGTCGCCACTTCCGCTCCTCCGCTCATGAGTGTGAGGGAACGCAGCTTTGTTGATCATATACACACATCTGAGTGTGTTGATGATGGGATGACGTTACTCTGTGCGTTCTCTCGCCGGCTGCTATGACGCTTGTTCACACTGCAGTGGGAGGAAAGCGCTTCTGCAGAATAAAACCGCAAGATATGATGTCATCGACAGGCCACGCCCTCACACGTCCCGGTTCCTCGGGTAAAATAGCATCTCACCATTTACAAATAGTTGGAAACATTTGGGATATTGTAAGTACTCAACTGAACAAAATATATAACACTGGCCTAGTGGTGTTTGGATATTTTACTGAAAAAATGTTACATAGTGCAGCTTTAAATATGTACAAATGCACAAATGTAAGAATAAACATGATGAACTGAGGGTTTGGGAACGTTTGAATAACGTTCTACAAACCAAAAACTAACATTCTGTTCCGCTAAGAGAACTTTCCTGGCTAACCAAAAACAAACCTTAATACGTTCTGGGAACCAAAAATAACGGAGGTTGACGTCACGCAGCCTAAACTCCACCATTTTGGCAGGCAACCAGAGCGGCTGTTGCATTGGTAACAATAAAATAATTTAAAACCGGACTGTTTAAGCCTTACGATTTCAACATGATGGACAGCTGATGAGCGCCAGGATGCCAGAACAGGCGAGGGAAAGCAAATGGGAAATCATTTTATCTCAGTAAGTCATTGAAATGCCGTGAATTTCAGTTTATTCCTTATTCTTTACTACTTTTGCCTCAGGTAACTAATGATAAAAATAAGTTCCCATTAAATACGATACTTAATCGTGAATAACAGAAGTGCTTTTATATATCAATAACATCAAGAAAGGCTATTTGAAACGAAATTAAGGATCAATAAATAATAAAAAATTGCATTTATTGATTATGACTGATTTTATTTGACCTATGGGACAGATGCACACAGTGGCACTGTTTTGGACGGGTTTGTGTACATACACTCACCTAAAGGATTATTAGGAACAGCATACTAATACTGTGTTTGACCCCCTTTCGCCTTCAGAACTGCCTTAATTCTACGTGGCATTGATTCAACAAGGAGCTGAAAGCATTCTTTAGAAATGTTGGCCCATATTGATAGGATAGCATCTTGCAGTTGATGGAGATTTGTGGGATGCACATCCAGGGCACGAAGCTCCCGTTCCACCACATCCCAAAGATGCTCTATTGGGTTGAGATCTGGGGACTGTGGGGGCCATTTTAGTCCAGTGAACTCATTGTCATGTTCAAGAAACCAATTTGAAATAATTTGAGCTTTGTGACATGGGGCATTATCCTGCTGGAAGTAGCCATCAGAGGATGGGGACATGGTGGTCATAAAGGGATGGACATGGTCAGAAACAATGCTCAGGTAGACCGTGGCATTTAAACAATGCCAAATTGGCACTAAGGGGCCTAAAGTGTGCCAAGAAAACATCCCCCACACCATTACACCACCACCACCAGCCTGCACAGTGGTAACAAGGCATGATGGATCCATGTTCTCATTCTGTTTACGCCAAATTCTGACTCTACCATCTGAATGTCTCAACAGAAATCCAGACTCATCAGACCAGGCAACATTTTTCCAGTCTTCAACTGTCCAATTTTGGTGAGCTTGTGCAAATTGTAGCCTCTTTTTCCTATTTGTAGTGGAGATGAGTGGTACCCGGTGGGGTCTTCTGCTGTTGTAGCCCATCCGCCTCAAGGTTGTGCGTGTTGTGGCTTCACAAATGCTTTGCTGCATACCTCGGTTGTAACGAGTGGTTATTTCAGTCAAAGTTGCTCTTCTATCAGCTTGAATCAGTCGGCCCATTCTCCTCTGACCTCTAGCATCAACAAGGCATTTTGGCCCACAGGACTGCCGCATACTGGATGTTTTTCCCTTTTCACACCATTCTTTGTAAACCCTAGAAATGGTTGTGCGTGAAAATCCCAGTAACTGAGCAGATTGTGAAATACTCAGACCGGCCCGTCTGGCACCAACAACCATGCCACGCTCAAAATTGCTTAAATCACCTTTCTTTCCCATTCCGACATTCAGTTTGGAGTTCAGGAGATTGTCTTGATCAGGACCACACCCCTAAATGCATTGAAGCAGCTGCCATGTGATTGGTTGATTAGATCATTGCATTAATGAGAAATTGAACAGGTGTTCCTAATAATCCTTTAGGTGAGTGTATAACGTTAATCCATTCACATGTTTTCTCTCTTAAAATGTAAGCGCGTGTAAAGAATTGAAGGGTGCGTCTCAATCAGCTCTTGGTTCAGTAGTCAAGGCACTGATCAGGACATAAGGCAATGGGCTGATCCCTGATCAGTGAACTAGGGAGCTGATTGAGACACACCCAAAGTCTGTAAAATGCAGTTCTGCCTGCCTGCTATTCTATCAGTTAATGTTGTTGCGTAAATATTTAGTTTATACGTAGATTTAGGCTTTATTTAAGTTTAATGGTGCAACGCAAAAACATTTAGGAGTGCATAAGTTGTAACTTAGTGCCCATTTACGTCAAAACTAGGCTAGTTGTAAATTAAATGGCAGCGATTATCAGTTATACCAGTGCAATGACACGCATAAACATTATATTGAACACTTATCAAACTTTTGCTGTCGCCCAGACCTAATATAAACCTGGCAAATGATGTATGAACAAACCCTTCAGAATATAGACTGGAGTAAAGCCTGGAGATTTCAGAAAAAAACTCATTTTGAGTGATTTATTGTCACTCTACAGATTCAAATTGACACGCTGTAGTAAAATAAACACTAAATGTGTATTTTGGATGAATGAAGACGAGTTATGGAGATGCATTTAAATGTTATGTAAACTTAAGCACTTTTGCCTCGATCTTTATCAGAGTAATGCGATTTGACGAGGAATGTCAGTGTTCATGTGAACCGTAATCAAGTTGTGTGCATTAAAACAATGAAACGGCTGACCTGATCCTAGCAGGCCTGAAAAAAGGCGGTCATTACATAACGGGCCAGAAATAGACTTTTTTACGGAAATAATGAAACGGCTGTTCAGACGTGGAGGGGGTTTTACAGCATTGTTTTTGTAGCGTGGGGATGTGGGGGCGTCCCTTACACGCCGTGAGGAAATCCTCGGGAAGGACGCCTCGTCTCGCCTCAAAGACACGACTCCAGAACAGGAACCGGCCACACCTAAAGGTCAACGCATGTCAGACCTCTTCCCACACAGGACCTTCCGCATTTCTCCCCAGATCAGGCAGATTATATTTAGTCATGCGGTTCGGCTTTTCCCGAGAATGCTTGGAATTGGGATTGAGCTAAGACTACAAGTCAGGGAGTTTCCTTCGAGCTCCGAAGCTAAACGGAACGAATAAATTAGTCCTGTTTGTTTCTATTGGTTTCTCTTCCAGTGCCGCTTTGGAAAGGGGGATTTTACAGGCCCTGTCAAACCGTTCTGTGCCAAACAAATGTCATGTGACTAACCACTCTAGAGCCGCAGGAGTAATGACATCATGACGACACTGATTGGCTGATGATGAACACACAAAGTCCCGAATCTTTCGCTGGTCTGAGCTGGAACGTCAACGAGCGCAGACATGGAAAATGTCATGCTTTTCAAGTCCAACAAAAAAAACATCCACTATAATGTATTATATGAGTGTTTGTTTTTATTAACTTTATCTAAAGTGACATTTATAATGTTACAAAAGATTTTATACATCAAAGAATCCCGGAAAAAAAATGTATCACAGTTTACCACTACAATTATGAACTCTTAATCAGAAATGTTACCAAATCAGGATATTAGAGTGATTTCTGAAGCATCATGTGACGCTGAAGACTGGAGTAATGATGATAAATTCAGCTTTGATCACAGGAATAAATTATACTTTACTATACACCGACCAGGCTTAACATTATGAGCACCATGGGCACCCCGTGCACTGTGTATTCTGACACCTTTCTATCAGAACCAGCATTAACTTCTTGAGCAGTTTGAGCTCCAGTAGCTCGTCTGTTTGATCGGACCACACGGGCCAGCCTTCGCTCCCCACGTGCATCAATGAGCCTCGGCCGCCCATGACCCTGTGGCCGGTTCTCCACTGGTCCTTCCTTGGAGCACTTCTGATAGAGACTGACCACTGCAGACCGGGAACACCCCACAAGAGCTGCAGTTCTGGAGATGCTCTGACCCAGTCGTCTAACCGTCACAATCTGGCCCTTGTCAAACTCGCTCAAATCCTTACGCTTGCCCATTTTTCCTGCTTCTAACACATCAACTCTGAGGACAAAATGTTCACTTGCTGCCTAATATAGCCCACCCACTAACAGGTGATGAAGAGATAATAGTGTTATTCACTTCACCTGGTCATAATGTTATGCCTGATCGGTATTCACATAGAAAATACAAATATTTCACAATTTTTACTGTGTTTGATCAAATAAATGTAGCAGAAGAGACTCTTTCAAAACATTAAAACATCCCTAAACCTTTTGAATGTTTGTGAACAAAGACCCGTGCAATCATATTTGTTTTGAAATTGCCAAAAAAATAAAAGCTGCAGAAGATATTCTTAGTTGTGTGTTTGACGAGACCCTGAGCAGTGCCAGCCTCAGAAGGTGGTCTGTTTTTCACAGTTGATCTTGCCAAAGGCTCCTATCGGTTGTAGATGTGGTCAGTGGTGTTGTCATGTGACATGTTATTTTTATCACTGTCTAAAATGATTATTTTTGGTAGTCAGTCATTTCTTGGACGTGTCAGTCAGTCAGCATGAGCAGAGGAGGTTAAAGCGTAAGATAATATTTAGACTAATTCTTCAAAAGTCTTTGTGAGTCTTGAAGAATGTGCATTATGTAAGAGTCGACCGCTGTTTTTCCAGGCCTCCGGCCCCTTACACAATACCCCATCACATCTAGCAGAAAACAGACTTGTGTGCTGGATAATTAACTACATATATAGAGAATTTCTGACTGCAGAGTCAGTAAAATGTCAGATTGTGTGTTAGTAAACTCAGGGTTTTCTGTGTGGCCGTATTTTACAATAATCTACAAATTACCGTACCTACAAAAGTACTGCATTTGATGCCGTCACTTTAAACATTTGGATTTCCTTAAAGGTGTCTTATAATGACCCTTTTTACCAGATGTAAAATAAGTCTCTGATGTCCCCAGAGTGAGTGTGTGAAGTTTTAGCTCCCAATACTCCACAGATCATAGTTTATAGCATGTTAAACGTTAACTCGTAAAATGTGCCGTTTTTGTGTGGGTCCCTTTAAATGCAAATGAGCTGCTGCTCCCCGCCCCCATTGTAGAAGGCGGAGCTTCAAGAGCTCATGTTAGCAGCTCCGATTACCCCCCAACACACACACACAAAATGACAGAAACGGTTCAGCCTTTTGTGTTTAAACCGGAGTCGGACAATGATGGAGAGACTCAAGAAGAAGATGAAGAGACGACATGTAGAATGAGACAGGACGTTGATGAAGTTGATGAAGTTATAAGTTAATATTCTGCATATTCTGTCATGATAATCTATAACGCGCTGGTGTGGGGTAAGATGAGCCAGAGAATATCTGCTGATGAAGAGAGAACAGGGATAGTTTAGTGTAATTACGGTTATAACTGATGATGTCATCTTGCTTTATGACATGCTATAGCGTTTGTGTTCGTACTGTATCAATAAATGTGAAAGACGGACGACAACAACTCTTCCTCTTCTGCACATGTTCCCGGGGGCGGGGTTTATGTAAATGTTAGGGTTGTGATGTCACTGACTCGTTGTAGTTCTTAAAAAGAGATTTCTGTAAAAGAAAATATCTCCCTTTGCTTTGAGCTTTGAGCGTCATAACTTTGCAGATGTTGTTTATGCTCAAACAGCGACATCACACACACACTAAAGATAAACAAGTCCAATCATAATCAACCGCCCCTTTAAGGAAACATTGATAATAATCATAAATGTGTCAAATCATATGAGTGATTTGTGAAGGGTCATGTGACACTGAAGACTGGAGTAATGATGATAAATTCAGCTTTGATCACAGGAATAAATTACACTTTACTACATATTCACATAGAAAACAGCTGATTTACATTATAATAATATTCCATAACATTACCAAATAAAGGGGCAGGACAGACTTCATTCAAAAATATAAAAAAATCTTAGCAACCCCAAACTTTGTATATAAAATAAAATAGTGTAGTAATATACAGCGTGATATACAAGAAAATAATATAAAAATGTAGTATATATATATATATATATATATATATATATATATATATATATATATATATATATATATATATATATATATATATATATATATAATATATATATATATATATATTATAATTAATTATTTTATTTAAATTTGCTTTTAAAATTGTGGTTTTAACACAATTTAAGATATACATACACAGCGATATTGTTATAAATTTTAAATATGTATAACTTTATTACAATATTGCAAGGAGCATTAAATTAATAAAAAGTCACAGTAAAGACATTTATATTGTTACAAAAGTTTATTTTTCAAATAAATACTGCTCTTATTACATTTCTATTTATCAAAGAATCCTGAAACATGATAAAATGCATCACAATATTTTATAATATCACTGAATGGAGTGTATATGAAACATTACTATGTACGTATGTATGTATGTATGTATGTGTAAATATATATGTGTGTGTGTGTGTGTGTGTGTGTGTGTGTGTGTGTGTGTGTGTGTGTGTGTGTGTGTGTGTGTATGTATGTACAGTGAGGAAAATAAGTATTTGAACACACTGCTATTTTGCAAGTTCTCCCACTTAGAAATCATGGAGGGGTCTGAAATTGTCATCGTAGGTGCATGTCCACTGTGAGAGACATAATCTAAAAAACTGAATCCAGATTCATTTTTAACTATTTATTTGTATGATACAGCTGCAAATAAGTATTTGAACACCTGAGAAAATCAATGTTAATATTTGGTACAGTAGCCTTTGTTTGCAATTACAGAGGTCAAACGTTTCCTGTAGTTTTTCAGCAGGTTTGCACTGCAGGAGGGATTTTGGCCCACTCCTCCACACAGATCTTCTCTAGATCAGTCAGGTTTCTGGCCTGTTGCTGAGAAACACGGAGTTTGAGCTCCTCCAAAGATTCTCTATTGGGTTTAGGTCTGGAGACTGGCTAGGCCACGCCAGAACCTTGATATGCTTCTTACAGAGCCACTCCTTGGTTATCCTGGCTGTGTGCTTCGGGTCATTGTCGTGAAAAATCGTGACACGGCCACCTTTTTTACTCTGAGGAGTCTCGTGTCTCGTCTCGTGAGATAAGTGTCTCGTCACACCCCTACTGATCGCATAATCGCGCTTTTCTGGAGGGACTGACAGATGTAGTGCGCTGAACACTGGTGTAAACAGTTCACTTTTTTACTAGAATGATTGGATTTTGGAAAGTTTTCCCATTGATGTTTCATGATCACTGCGGAAGCAGAATTAGGTTAACCTCCAGAGCTCAGCTCTTTCCAACAGGAAGGCACATTTCCTTTGACCCAGCTAGAATAAATTTCCAGCGGACCACAGCCATTGACATTCGCATGGGCCATTACTCTCAGAAAGCCTGTGATGGGGTTTGGCCTGACCCCTCAGGGGACAGGGGTCACCACGGGGCAAAGGGCGTGCCTGTGTGCTGATGGGTAAAAACACACTGAAGCTCTGATGTCTGTGAGCAGGTAGAGATGTAGGACAGATGCTGGATAATTGGCATTTTTACTAGAATTATAGGAATTGGGAAAGTTTCGCCATAATCAGATCATATCTACACAACTCTCAATGTTGTCTTATTTATTGTTACTCCGTGTTGGAACAGATACAGCTGAGAGTCCTCTAATTAAAGTGAATGAATTGATGTGCCTATGTTATATAATCTGTGTGTGTCGTCTCTGGGGCTCGCGGTCCCCGGAGAAAACGCTACAGTTTCTGCTCAACCAATATTATTTTGCGTATTCTGAGCATTACACACACTTAAAGAAGCGTATATCATTGTATGTGTGAACTATATCATTATATACATTTCTTTATTTATTAATATATGACTAATCTGACTCCATTCTGGTATGTAATGCCGAGTATTCATGAATCAAAGCTTCAAAAATGATTTTCTGCTGCAAGAAATAGTGCTAAGAAAATTTAAATAGCATTTTCTTAGAGCATACATACCCCAGTGAAGACTTAAACTGCCCTCTCTCTCTTTAATTATTGTCTTCATTAAGCCTGGTGTAGCTCAATATTTTCCTGCCTCTAGGCTCATGGTGGTATAAAAGAAAAGGACACATTGATGTTGTTTTTCGGTCACTACACCAGCAGGGATGATGCAGGAAACTCTAGTTTGTATTGTCATGTGACCCCCTTTACTTACATAAAAATGCATTTTCAGTAGTTTATATTTTAAAATCAACATGTAATCAATATTGACTCTATTTACTGTAATGCACATTACTGGTCTTAAATATGCAAATTGCGTTCATGTGAATTCTCAAAAAATTCAAAATCAAAATATTTTATTTTTATAAATATACTGCTGTTAAAAAGTTTGGGATCTGTACGATTTGTACTTTTTATTTTATTTTTTGTCTTATGCTCGGCTGCAGTTATTTGATTTAAAAAATACCAAAAAAATCAGTAATATAGTGAAATATTATTATAATGTAAATCAGCTGTTTTCTATGTGAATATATAGTACAGTGTCATTTATTCCTGTGATCAAAGCTGAGTTTATCATCATTACTCCAGTCTCAGTGTCACATGATCCTTATATCCAATCCATCCATCCATCCTCCCAATCCATCCTCCCCATCCATCCATCCTCCCAATCCACCCACCCATCCATCCATCCATCCTCCCAATCCATCCATCCATCCATCCATCCATCCTCCCAATCCATCCTCCCCATCCACCCATCCTTCCAATCATCCATCCATCCTCCCAATCCATCCATCCTCCCAATCCATCCATCCATCCTCCCAATCCATCCATCCTCCCAATCCATCCATCCATCCTCCCAATCCATCCATCCATCCTCCCAATGCATCCATCCTCCCAATGCATCCATCCTCCCAATCCATCCTCCCAATCCATCCATCCATCCTCCCAATCCATCCATCCAAACATCCATCTTCCCAATCCATCAATCCATCCTTCCAATCCATCCATCCATCCATCCATCCATCCTCCCAATCCATCCATCCATCCTCCCAATCCATCCATCCATCCTCCCAATCCATCCATCTATCCTCCCAATCCATCCATCCATCCTCCCAATCCATCCTCCCATCCATCCTCCCAATCCATCCATCTATCCTCCAAATCCATCCATCTTCCCAATCCATCCTCCCAATCCATCCATCCATCCTTCCAATCCATCCATCCATCTATCCTTGCATAGAGCAAGGAGATGGTGGTCCAGTGGGTTAAACCATGGAACTGATATGCAGAAGGTTGCTGGTTCGATCCCAGCGGTCACCACCAGTGTGTCCTTGAGAAAGGCACTTTACTCCATGTTGCTCCAGGGGGATTGTCCCTGTAATAAGGGCACTGTAAGTCGCTTTGGATAAAAGCGTCTGCCAAATGCATAAATGTAAATGTAAATGTAAATCTATCCTCCCAATCCATCCATCCTCCTAATCCATCCATCCATTTTCCTAATCCATCCTCCCAATCCATCCATCCATCCATCCATCCTCCCAATCCATCTATCATCCTCCCAATCCATCCATCCTCCCAATCCATCTATCATCCTCCCAATCCATCCATCCATCCATCCATCCTCCCATTCCATCCATCCATCCATCCATCCTCCCAATCCATCCATCCATCCATCCATCCATCCTCCCAATCCATCCATCCATCCTCCCAATCCATCCATCCATCTATCCTCCCAATCCATCCATCCATCCTCCCAATCCATCCATCCATCTATCCTCCCAATCCATCAATCCATCCTCCCAATCCATCCATCCATCCATCCATCCTCCCATTCCATCCATCCATCCATCCATCCTCCCAATCCATCCATCCATCCATCCATCCATCCATCCTCCCAATCCATCCATCCATCCTCCCAATCCATCCATCCATCCTCCCAATCCATCCATCCATCTATCCTCCCAATCCATCCATCCATCCTCCCAATCCATCCATCCATCCATCCATCTATCCTCCCAATCCATCAATCCATCCTCCCAATCCATCCATCCATCCTCCCAATCCATCCATCCATCCTCCCAATCCATCCATCCTCCCAATCCCAAACAGCAGTAATAGAAAGCTTTTGTAAAATTTGTATACTACTGTTAAAAGGTTTGGGGCCAAAATGTAAATCTTTTTAGAAAGAAAATACTTTTATTCAGCAAGGATGCATTAAATTGATCAAAAGTGACAGTAAAGACATTTAAAATGATACAAAAGATTATATTTAAATAAATACTGTTCTTTTGAACTTTCTATTCATCAAAGAATACTGGGGATACAGTTTCCAACATTGATAATAATCATAAAGGTTTCTTGAGCAGTAAATGATTTGTATGAGTAAATGAGCATATTTGAATGATTTCTGACGGATCATGTGACACTAAAGACTGGAGTAATGATGATAAATTCAGCTTTGATCACAGGAATAAATTACACTTTACTATATATTCACATAGAAAACAGCTGATTTACATTGGAATAATATTTCACAATATTCCTGTTTTTTTTATTTTTTATCAAATAACTGCAGCCTTGGTGAGCATAAGATACTTTAAATTTAAATGTAATTTAATTACAAAATATTAACATATAAAAGTTATTTTATATTGTTATAATATATATATATATTTTTACTGTATTACTGTATTCGGATCAAATAAATGCAGCCTTGGTAAGACTTATTTTAAAAGCATTAAAAAATCTTTCCAATCCCAAACTTATGAACAGCTTTCTGTGTTACTGAAAGTGAAATAAAATCATGAATAATCAAATAAAATGTCATTTTGACAATGTCAAAATGGTAGTGGCTCACCATAAATGTTCATCATATTATACTGCAGTAGTTCAATACTGATGATAAATCGCTTTATTTTCCAGGATGGCTCCAGGCGGTGCAAGGAAAGGAAAAAGACGGTGTCGTTCAGCAGCATGCCAACGGAGAAGAAGATCAGCAGTGCAAGCGACTGCATTAATTCTATGGTGGACGGGTCTGAGCTGAGGAAGGTGCGCTCCAACTCGAGAGTCTACCAGCGCTACTTCCTCCTAGATGCCGACATGCAGTCTCTGCGCTGGGAGCCGTCCAAAAAAGAGTCTGACAAGGCCAAGATCGATGTAAAATCAATCAAAGAGGTGCGAACCGGTAAGAACACGGACACCTTCAGGGCCAATGGGATTTCGGATCAGATTTCCGAGGACTGTGCATTCTCTATCATCTACGGGGAGAGCTACGAGTCGCTTGATTTGGTGGCAAATTCAGCCGATGTAGCAAATATATGGGTGACTGGACTCAGGTACTTAATATCGTACGGAAAACACACTCTTAATATGATTCAGAGCTGTCAGGACAACATGCGTGCGTCCTGGCTGGGTGACCTATTCGATGAAGCGGACATCATTGGCGGAAAATACATTAGCCTTTGCTCGGCCGTGCAGCTGATCAAGAACTTAAGTCCCGGGGTGAAAAATGTCAAGATAGAGCTGAAGTTCAAAGAGTTGCAAAAGGCGAAGGATAAAACCCGTTCGGACGTGACCAAGGAGGAGTTCATCGAAGTCTTTCACGACCTTTGCACGAGACCAGAGATCTATTTTTTGTTGGTGCAGTTCTCGAGCAACAAGGAATTCCTTGACACCAAGGATTTGATGATCTTTTTGGAGGCGGAGCAAGGCATGGCGAAGGTGAGCGAAGATATCAGCGTGGAGGTTATTCAGAAGTATGAACCCTCGAAGGAAGGGCAACTCAAGGGATGGCTCTCGCTGGATGGGTTTACGAATTACCTCATGTCAGCGGACTGCCACATCTTTGATCCCGAGCAAAAAACAGTATGCCAAGACATGAACCAACCCCTTTCTCACTATTACATAAACTCTTCTCACAATACGTACCTGATTGAGGACCAGTTCAAGGGTCCCTCAGACATTACCGGGTACATCCGTGCCCTAAAGATGGGTTGCAGGAGCGTAGAACTTGACGTGTGGGACGGGCCCGATAATGAGCCACTCATTTACACGGGGCATACGATGACCTCGCAGATCGTCTTCCGCAGCGTCATCGACATCATTAACAAGTATGCCTTTGTGGCCTCGGACTTCCCTCTGATCCTCTGCTTGGAGAACCATTGTTCCTTGAAGCAACAGAAGGTAATGTTTCAACATCTGAAGAAAATACTCGGAGACAGAATCCACTCGGATCCGCCTAACCTCGACGACAACTACCTTCCGTCCCCTTTGGACTTGAAGGGAAAGATTCTCTTGAAAGGAAAGAAACTGGCGAGCAATTGCACCGGCTCCGAAGGCGAGGTGACTGATGAGGACGAGGGTGCAGAAATGTCTCAACAGATGAACAGCGAGGGTGGCGAACAGCCGACGGTTGTTCAACCCAAAAAGTTCCAGCTCTCCAAGGATCTCTCCGACATGGTAACCCTATGCAAGTCTGTGAGTTTTAAGGATTTTCAGACTGCTTTCCAGAACCAGAAGCACTGGGAGCTCTGCTCCTTCAATGAGGTCTTTGCCAGTCGTTGTGCGACGGACCACCCTGGAGACTTTGTTAACTACAACAAGAAGTACCTAGCGAGGGTTTACCCAAGCCCAATGAGAATCGACTCCAGCAACATGAACCCGCAGGACTTTTGGAAATGTGGCTGTCAAATAGTAGCGATGAACTATCAAACGCCAGGCCTCATGATGGACCTCAACATTGGCTGGTTTAGACAAAACGGCAACTGTGGTTTTGTTCTACGCCCAGCTATCATGAGGGAGCAGGTGTCTTATTTCAGTGCCAATACTAAAGACTCGGTTCCGGGAGTGTCCCCACAACTCCTTCACATAAAGATCATAAGCGGACAAAACTTCCCCAAACCCAAGGGCTCAGGTGCCAAAGGCGATGTGGTGGATCCCTACGTTTACGTTGAAATTCATGGCATCCCTGCGGATTGTGCAGAGCAAAGGACTAAAACGATCCATCAGAATGGTGACAACCCCATCTTTGATGAGAGTTTCGAGTTCCAGATTAACCTTCCGGAACTTGCAATGGTGCGCTTTGTCGTTCTTGATGACGACTACATTGGGGACGAGTTTATCGGACAGTACACAATTCCGTTTGAATGCATCCAGCCAGGCTTCCGCCACATTCCCCTCCAGTCGCTGACGGGTGAAGTTCTTCCACACGCCTGGGTCTTTGTCCACGTGGCCATTACCAACCGGCGTGGTGGGGGTAAGCCTCACAAAAGGGGGCTCTCAGTCCGCAAGAGTAAGCGGAGTCGGGAATACGCCACTATGAGGATACTTCTCATCAAGGCTGTAGATGAAGTCTTTAAATCTGCAGCACAGCCACTACGGGAGGCCACTGATCTCAGAGAGAACATGCAGGTGAGATAACGCTTACCTCATTGAGAAACAGAGTCGTGACTTGTTTTCATATGAATGCCACTAAGGGTGATGATACACAGGGCAACTTTTTGAGCAATGTTGCTTGGGCACTTTCCCATTGAGAATGGGGAACAAATTTCTAGATACTCGTGGGTCCGGTCTCTCACCTGGTTGCCATTTGATGGCAACATTGCTCAAAAAGTTGCCCTGTGTATCATCACCTTAAGGCTCTAGTCCACCTTGTTTTATTACATTTACATTTATGCTTTTGGCAGATGCTTTTATCCAAAGCGATTTACATTGCATTCAAGGTAAACATTTTACATTTTGTCAGTTCTTGCTTTCCCTGGGAATCGAACCCATGACCTTGTCGTTGCTAGCGCCACACTCTACTGTTTGAGCTACAGGAAAGCTCTACGAAAAAGCTTTATGAAAGAGCAGCTGCGGCCCTTTGTAACTTGAATGTGTTCTGGTGTCATTCACTTCCAGTTATTTTACCTGGACAAAAACAGTCCGTTATGCTGCTTTATATTGCTCACTAATTGTAAACATATTATGTTAATTTCATTATCATGATTGTAAACACACTTGTTTGTAGTGGTGTACGGTATTGACAAAATGATATCTCAATATTTTCTGGGATTTTCTCAATAATGAGAATTGGGTGATATTTTCTGAGTGTGTTTATTGTGTTGGTACCTTGGCAGGTTTAGGACTTCATATTCCGTGTGGTTGTCACTTTGCAGCAGTGACATGAATTATCTTTTCCAATAAGTTTGATGGCGCAAGCACAACTGGCTTTTAAAGGAAATGGGAGATTAGACTCTGATTGGTTTATTGCACGTTATATCTTGAAATGATTTAAAAAAAAGACACTTTAAATGTCTAAACCGCCAGTAGGTGGCAGTAAGTGTCTATTAATGAGTGAGAGATTGAGATTCAAGCGATTCATTCAAACGGATGATTTATTCAGGAACAAAGCATTTGACTGTCTTAATGAGTGAGTCATTGAATCATTCATTCAATCGATTCATTCAAATGGATGATTCATTCAGGAACAAAGCATTTGACTGTCTTAATGAGTGAGTCATTGAATCATTCATTTAATCGATTCATTCATTCAGTAATGAAACACCGCTGTGTGTTGCTCAGAGACTAAAAACAGCCCTGTGGTTTTGTTTGGAACAATTTTCATTGGTGAAATGGAGCAAAAACAGGCGTTATTGTGTCAAAAATAAAAGTCGCTTATTATTAACAATTTGTATAAAATCAGTATCACATTTGCAATTATGCTGATATTTTGAGACAAAATGGCACTCTTTGTGTGATATTGAACTATTTGAAAATATATAAATTAGGGCCGGGACTTTAACGCGTTAATTAAGATTAATTAATTACGGGACTTTAATGGGTTAATTAAGATTAATTACGCAAAAAATAAATAACATAATTTTAACCACACTTATTTTTGCACCGCGGAACGTTTTTCAATGAATGAGTTTCGACGGACCGATTATACTGGAGCACCAACTAGTGTTCTTGACAACAAAAACCACAGTGAACATGAACGAAGAAGCTGACGAGACCGCTTTGCTTGACCCTGTGGATGGGAAATTTTGTTTTAAAAAACGAAAGGATGGAAGCGTCGACAAGAGCATGGTTGTGTGAAAGCTATGCAATAAAGGAATTTGCGTATCACCGCAGCACATCGAGCCTCAAATATCACCTCAACGCAAAACACATAGGAGTTAGCGTTACCCGACTCCGAGTAAAGTTACAAGTAAATATCTAAATTACAAGTTACATGTAAATATGCTATTGCTACACTTAATGGCAAACATTGCACTGGTCTGCTGGATGGGTTAACCCATCTACTAGTCGAACTTCACCACACAGTGAAATTAATTTAATTGCTCCAAGACTCACACTATGCAACGTAGGGATGAAACGGTATGGAAATTTAACATCACGATTATAGTGACCCAAATTATCACGGTGTGGCGAGCAGCGAGGCCGAGGGACCGCGAGGGCGGGACGAGGCGGCGCTCATCAGAGGATAAGCGCCAGCTGTGAGCCAGCGATCTCGGCTCTCGCGGAGGAGTGAGGGACTATAAAGGACGAGCGACGACAGTGAGGGACGAGAGAGGACCAGGCCTGGATTTTATGTTGAGTTTTATTTACGTTTTGTTATGTGTTGCTGCAGTCGACCGTGAGGGGCTGCAGCTTATTATTTTCATTTTGTGTTTGTTGGTGTGTAGGCGACAGTCGTCCGCGAGGGGCTGTCGCCGCCATTTTATTTTGTGTTTATTTATTAAAAGTTATTTTGATTGTCCGCCGGTTCCCGCCTCCTTCTTCCCGTACAAACAACTTTACTACAGTGGTGCCGAAGCCCGGGAGGAAGGAGGGACGCGCTGTCGAAGAGCCCTCGCAGCTGAGGGGGATCGCGGTGCCGCGGAGTTCGGGCACCGCGGAGGAGTGAAGTCCGCGAGCGGCTGCCCGAAGCGGTGGTGCTGGAGCGGATGAAGGTCGGTGGGACGAAGAGCTCGCTGCCGTGCCCCTGGGTCGAGGTGGGGTGGCGGCCGTCCTAGAGGGAGCGCGGAGGAGTCACCGGCGTTCGCCGTGGGCCGGAGCTTGTATCCCTCCGCCGTGTAGGGGAGGGGCAGGGAGCGCGCGGGACTCGCTGCCGGCTGCCCTCGACAGGAGGAGCCACCGCCGGCCGCCAGGGGGCGGAGGAGCCTCGAGCCGTCCACCGGCCGTCCAGTACCACCGCATGGCACCGCGAGGAAGAGCCTCTCGGCTTGCTGAGGACCGAGCGGCAGTGTGTCTGGGAACCGGACCAGAATTTTTTTTTTTTTTTTCTCCTCTCTCCACTCTCTCGTCTCTGTCGCTCCTCATGTTCCTCGCTCCGTTCTCTCACCTCGCTGTTCTTACCCCCAGGTCCCGCGGCCGCCGTGATCGGGCCCCCCGGGGAGGGGGGGGGGGGAGAGTAGAGCGCAGTCTCGGGGGTACCCCCCGGCCTGCGAAGGGCGTTGGGGGTATGTGGCGAGCAGCGAGGCCGAGGGACCGCGAGGGCGGGACGAGGCGGCGCTCATCAGAGGATAAGCGCCAGCTGTGAGCCAGCGATCTCGGCTCTCGCGGAGGAGTGAGGGACTATAAAGGACGAGCGACGACAGTGAGGGACGAGAGAGGACCAGGCCTGGATTTTATGTTGAGTTTTATTTACGTTTTGTTATGTGTTGCTGCAGTCGACCGTGAGGGGCTGCAGCTTATTATTTTCATTTTGTGTTTGTTGGTGTGTAGGCGACAGTCGTCCGCGAGGGGCTGTCGCCGCCATTTTATTTTGTGTTTATTTATTAAAAGTTATTTTGATTGTCCGCCGGTTCCCGCCTCCTTCTTCCCGTACAAACATACCTTACTACACACGGTTATCAATATTATCACGGTTTTGTTCAAACGAAATGAAAGTGTTCAAAAAGAACAGATGCACACACTTAAAACATTTCAACAAGTTTTGTATTTGAAATTCAACAAACAACAAATAACTAAAGCAGCTCTAAGCACTTTTTTAAGCTAGATTCTGTGGGATTTCCTTCCTTAATGGCTGTCATCAATAGCAACGCATAAATAATAATCATTTGTCGTAAATATAATCTCTAATATTATCACTGTAAATATATTCCCAAGCAATATTCTCATCAGTGTTCTATCAGACACATTTAAATCTAGCATATTTTGTGTTAGAGCCCAAACAGTATCCTAGTGAAATAATGCATATCCATATTTCCATATGATTTGACAGTTTATTTTATTAAATATCAAAATGTGCGCATCATACCTGACACCTAGATGAACACTTTACAGTCTTTTTATGACTGTCATTCTCTTCAAATGCTATTGAAGTTTGAAACGTGTATAACGTTACCAATGTTGTATGTAACTTTACAGACGGTCCCTAAATTCGCCTGCGTTATGCCAGTCATATCAGATGCGCTGTGGTTCTGCTGTGTTTTTTTTAAACCATTTTCGCTGCTGAAATAGAACAAAAACAGTCAACCACTGTATGATGAGTGAATCTCCTGCGTGCATCGCACGTTTATCTCTGCTTCGAGTGCAGATTTCAGCGTGTGAGAGCGGCGCGCGCTCTGAACAAAACTCCGCTAATCTGAACGCCTCTGATTATGAGATATTGCATTCATAAACTCAATAGAAGCACGTGTAAGTGCTTATAATGCGCAACGCGATTATAACAGATGGCTTTTGAGAAGACTATTATAAGTTCAACAGCCAGAGTGGCTAGTGTGCAGCCGAAATAACGTTACACCCGCAAAAAGCGGTTGTTAATGTCAAACCCTGATTATTATCCCTTAAATGTCACCCTAGTCTTGTCTGAATTTGTTCGTTCGCTTCACGTTATTATTTCCCAGACGTAGGTTTGGTATTGAGGTCAAAGTCCACTTGCCTTGCGTTCGTAGTTTTTAAGTGTTTTCCCTATTACAGCGACTTTCTTCTGGCATGTTCTGCAGACAGGGTGACCATCTTCGATTAAGTTTCCCTCAGGACTTTTGTAAAAGCCAAAATATGACCACGCCTCAGATTTGGTCCTTTTAGAAGGCAGAACAATCCCCCGAGTGCTGTCACTGCCTTCTGCCATTTCTCCTCATTCAGAAAACAGCGGTGCGCCAGACTGACGCTGACTGGACAAGATTTACCGTGAGTTTTCACAACCGTGATAATCACACGCGGTTTTAATGATAATAAAATTTTATACGATATTACTAACCGTCACTAAATTTTATCGTGGTTTATCGTGAAACCGGTAATCGTTTCATCCCTAATGCAACGCAATCTGCATTAGATAAAAAAATGCATTAGATTAATCGATAACAAATTAACGTGATCGACGAAATTCTTAACGATCAATTAGCGATTGTTGATTAATCATGCCCATCCCTACTATGTGTGTACTCATCCGAAAGCACGCACACGACTCACAGCGCGCAAATATTGAGTTCTCTTTCAAGTCTTGCTCTTGAACGTACAAACTCACACAAACAGTATGTCCATCTTTACGAGTATTCTACCAGACATAGTCTGTATATGCCTTAAGTAAACTTTATACAGTCGAGAAAGACGACGCATATCCGAGCATTAGGTCTTAAAGGGGCAGTTGCCTTTACTGCTGTCTGTTTAATGTCAGACAACAAAAGACAAGGACATCACTCACTGCTCTTGATTGAATAGCTTTTGTTAGTTTCATAGGATTAATCTTTAATTTACACACTCAAATATGCAATGTTATTTTAGATTTGATCAATTTCTGTACCTGAAAACTAATGTTAGACGTACCTGAAAAACCTGAAAAGCATAGTTTATTTTATTAGTAGGCCTTAAAAGCGTGATACAAACCGAACCGTGAGCAATCTCTACCGTTATACCCCTAGCGTAACGTATGCGAGGGGTCGCCACAAAATGGAGAACATTTTCAAAGGGTGCCATGACTGAAAAAAGGTTGGGAAACACTGTCGTAGACCATATACAGGTGCTGGTCATATAATTAGAATATCATCATAAAGTTGATTTATTTCACTAATTCCATTCAAAAAGTGAAACTTGTATATTATATTCATTCATTACACACAGATTGATATATTTTAAATGTTTATTTTTTTACTTTTGATGATTATAACAGACAACGAAGGAAAATCCCAAATTCAGTATCTCATAAAATTAGAATATTACTTAAGACCAATACAAAGAAAGGATTTTTAGAAATCTTCGCCAACTGAAAAGTATGAGCATGTCCAGCACTCAATACTTAGTTAGGTCTCCTTTTGCCTGAATTACTGCAGCAATGCGGCGTGGCATGGAGTTGATCAGTTACAGATGATGGTATGTTTGGACAGAAGACGAGACAGAGTTCTTTATTAGACTCATAAAAAAACAATAGAATATAAAATGCCACAATTTATCATAACACCTCATATGTGCCGCTCGGCTATGGCTATGATGGTGCACATGATGCAATTCTGTCAGAGCCGACAGACTCGTGTGTCAGACTCATTTCAGTGTCATTTTTTTCATCTAATTTTTTTCCTAACGTCATTTTCAGTCGATTTTGGTTCAGTCGACCAAGATTTTCTTTGGTTGATTACAGCCCTAATGTGAATGCAGACACAATAAACCCACAAGTAACATGCTTAGGAGGATATTGTTGCATTCATCTCAAAATTTTAAATATATATATATATATATATATAAATTATATACATAAAATACATGTACTTTTTATGTAAATGTAAAAACACACAACCCTGTAGTAAAATCATATTGCATTATGGTAATGACATTTTGTGGGTTGGTTAATATTGTAGGACTTCAGGTGTATCATTTTTACTTGTATTCTAGATTTTTGATGGGATGACATGTAAATATAATGGGTGAAAAATCATTGCGGTATTTACTGGTTTGTTATGGTAATGAGATTTGGGTGGGCTGGGGTTTTGTTTCTCGGACGATTAAGGAAAATGTCATTTCTTTCTTTAGATTTTTTTGGTGAAATATGATCTGTAGAGGTTTTGAGTGCTTCACCCGCTCAGTGTCTGCAAATTATGCAAATGACTCGACTCAGCAAATGTTTAGTTTGCGGCTTGCCAAGACTCTCCAGCCTTATTTCATTGTGACAAGTATCTTCTTTTCATAGCGTGAGAAAGTTTTCTCAAATGAAACGTCGACCCTGAGAAGCTTACAGGACTTTTCTCTTCCCAAGGCCAAGAGCATTTGAACTGAAATCTCTGTGGTACTGATAAACAAGAAACAAAAAGTGCTGATTTTAATCAGTTGTGATTCCTCGATGTTGCACAACTGGTCAGACTGGCACAAAAACAGTCCGAAGAGCATCTGCGGTCCCTTATTTAGCCACGAGAACTGAAAATATACTCATATATAGGCTACAGGTAGGAGATCAGCCAAAATCTTTTTAATATTTAATGTGGAAAATGTTGCATAACACCGGGGTTAGTATGTCCTGGGGCATGTGTCAGTTATATCCCCTTAAGAAGAGATTAGGCCGTCTCATGGATGAAAGGAGTCCGTTCCTTTAACAGGAAAGCACTGAGAAGATTTTGAAGTCAGGAAATAATTTTTTCGTCGTCTTAAGATTATGCCGCAGATGGTGCTTCAATTTGTTTCTCTTTCATTGGTTTTTGGTCTGTTGCATTTAGAATGAACATATCTATACAAATTCAGAGACATCTCTGATGCCTGAAGCTTTTGATGATTATCAAGATGATATTAGGCTCATTTTCCTATAAATTATGAGCAGCGGTACATGGGCACCTGGGTCAGTGACGTATAAGGATTTTCAACAGGCCAATTTTAAAATACAAAAAATAATATCTATTGCTATTGTTCAAACGTTAAGAATGTTGTGTACACATAAATTCATATTAAAATGTCAAATTAAGTGATTTTAGTGTTTTTTCATCATTAAAAAATGTCATGCGGTGATTGTCCGTGATTTATCTTAAAATTTATTTATTTCCTTAACAATCTTAACATTTTTTTTTTTTTTTTTTTTTACAAGTTCTCAGTAATTAAAGTGTTTATCAACAAAGTGTTTGCACTAGGGCTGCAACGACGCGTCGACGTCGTCGATGACGTCGACTACGAAAACTCACGACGTGCGTGAAATGCGTCGACGCGTCGGCGGCACATTATTTACGTTCTAGAATGGAACAGAAGATCTAGAATAATGGCAGCTTCTGCTCCCGGGCATAGTGAAAATGATCATTTATCATATAAAGCCAGACCGCGACATTCAAAAGTGTGGGAGTACTTTAAACAGAAGCCGAATAAAACTGTGCTTTGTTCGCTCTGTAACGCCGGTTTCACACTGCACGCGGTGGCAGAGCAGAAGCTGTGCGCGTGGAGAGCGGGAGCTTTCACACTGCAGTCAGTGTTGCCAAGTCCGCTTTTTTCCGCGGAATTGGGCTACTTCTACACTGTTGCCGCGGGCTGTGTCTCATGTCCGCGGGTTGAAGCAAAAAAACAACATATTTAACCCCCCGAACGCGATGTTTACCAGAGAACCTCCCCGAAACGCGATTGGGCTTGTTTTGGGCTAGTTTTGAGTAACGAATGGGTGGGTTTTGTTGTGTAAACCTGGCAACCCTGCTGCCAGTGTTCTCTCGCGCAGCTGAACGCGCCACGCGTGTATTGCAACAGACGGTCACATTTTCCTGGGTTCTTCTCCGACCCCAGTACGTCTCGTGCTTTTATTTATTATGGGCTGCATATATCTCCTGTATATGCGACCTGGTTCCGCTCTGTCCCAAACACATATGCATAATAACTTGCTGTATATAGGTAGTTTACATGATTAAAGTAACATTACAGTTAAGATATGCCTCTAGCTTTAATCATTTAAATGTGTCTTTGAAGTTTGGGCAAAAACTTCTGGCAGCTTTAGTCGTTGTTTATGCACATGTATCTTCAAAATAGACGACTAGTTATACATTAAAACTATGCTGAAAGCTCCTGTATGTGAACCTTTTGCAGATAAATACAAGTGCATTTTCGTTTACTACTGACACAAATCAATAAGTAAATCATACTCAACTACTATAGTAAACAACTTTTCCTAATTAGGCCTACTCTGTATACATTTTATGATGAATAGTATCATTATATATTATGTTTAAAAAGCTTCTTGTGTTCATATATTTCATTATAAAATGGCATACTATGTACACTACCCTTCCTGAAATACAATTAATATTGTCATCATTCATTGATTTCATGTTAAAATAATATACAAATTCACTACCCTCTTTGAAATACAATAATCAGTAAAAAAGAATAATAAGATTAATCTGGGGGAAATAATCGTTAGATTAGTCGACTAACCGAAAAAATAATCGTTAGATTAGTCGACAGAAAAAATAATCGTTAGTTGCAGCTCTAGTTTGCACTTCTTTTGAGTTTTTGCAAAAGATGATCTCACATTTTTGTTTTTAATTTTAGAGTTGCCTTCTTAAATGTAGTTAAAGGGATAGTTCACCCAAAAACGAAATGTTAATGTTGATCTGCTGACCCCCTGGGCATCAGAGATATTTTAGAGTATGAGAGCAATGAGAGTAAAAACACAGACATACGAATCCTTATTAAACCCTGCGGCTCGTGGCGACACATTGATGTCTTAAGACACAAAACCATCGCTTTCTGCGAGAAACTCAACAGTGTTTGTTATTTTTTAACCTCTTATCAGATGAATGTCATCTAGTATTCCCAGCGCCATAACTTCTGCCGAATAAGGTCAAAATACTGGCGCGATCATAGATATGTAAACGTAGATGCCTCATCCGACCGATCCGCGCAGGCACTAGTGAGGAATCTATGTATATATCTATGATCGCACCGGTATTTTGACCTTATTCGCCGGAAGTGATGGCGCGGGGACGGCTGATGCAGAGCCGTAGAAAAAAATGAAATACATTTTTAAATATGGATATTTTTCTTACACAAACGCATCGATTCGCTTCAGAAGGCCTTTATTAACACCCCGGAGCCGCGTGGAGCAGTTATATGACGGACAGATGCACTTTTTATGGACTTCAAAAACAGAGCAACTATTACTGCTATTATAATGCTTGGATTAGCCAGAACATTTTTAATATAACTCAGATTTTATTCGCCTGAAAGAAGAATGTCATGGGCTAATTTTCATTTTTGTGTAAACTATCACTTTAACGGACTTATTTTTCTTGTAAATTGCATAAAACTGATAAAAATGTTTTAAAAATACCATTCACTTAAGCATTCTGTATCAGTGATTCCTATTTCAGCCACAGAAATTAAATATTTCATTTTTTAATATAATAGTTATTGCTTTTATTGGTAGCACCACATGATGAGTGTCGCTCTAAATGACAGGACGATCTCGAATATTATTAAAAATCTATTTAAAGAGATCAATAAACAATACATTTCATACAAAAATATTTTATTAATTTCACAGAATTGTCTTTATGAACATAGATTTTTTTTTACAAAAATCAAATTGTAAACAAGTGCAACATTTCTTTTAACTTGACAACGGAGACGATGGAAAAATATTATAATATAAAAATATATTTTGATCAGAACCATGTACAGTATAATCATGTTCTAATGCCTTGTCATGAACAGTTTTAAGTAAATGCACTTTTGTGACCCTGGATCACAAAACATATAGTCTCGTGGGTATATTTGTGGCAATAGCCAACAATGGGTCAAAATTATTGATTTTTCTTTTATGCTAAAAATCATTAGGATATTAAGTAAAGATCAAGTTCCATGAAGATATTTTGTAAATTTCCTACCGTAAGTAGCTATATAAAAAATTTATTATTAGTAGTAATATGCATGGCTAAGGACTTCATTTGGACAACTTTAAAGGCAGGGGTCCAGGGTCACACTTGTGGCCTTCTTGTGAACAAACATTTAATTAAACTTGACAGTCTTCCATCTTCCTCTTCTCCTAGCAAGATACTCTGTTCTTGCTGCAGGGTCAGAGTTAACACGCTGTCTATGGCGAGCGTTTTTTTCTTTGCTTGGCAGTGGCATCTGTTAAAATAGACATAAATAGTTATAAATAAATAAATATTAAATTACTAATAAATGCATAATTACTCAAATGAAATTAATGCTCTAAATTATTTTATTTATTTTGTACTCAAAGTGTATGTCTGAAATGTTTGTAAATTACCCAAATTTGATAAAAATCTATTCCAAATTATACTAAAATAAAGTACTTCATGCATATAAACCATCAATTGAATATAAAAGCACAACAAATGCCAATCTAGGACGTATATCTATCATGGAAAACATTCTGTAGTGGTTGCACCACATGATATTTTTAAATTCACTCAAAATTTACAGTCATAGAATTGGCCACCTAAACAAAACAAGCTAGATTCCCACAAATTTATAATAAAAAAATATATTTGTAGAAATAACTTGATACTCTTTGTTTTTTTGAGGGCGCACCACATGATATCCAAATGTGGTAACTGCATACCAGCCATTAAAAAGGTAATTTTTTTCCAAATTTGAGAGAGAGTTACAAAAATGCTTGCTGCTTCAATGGGTCCTTGACAAATTGGTATATGATGCAACTTCCTATCTTTAATTGGGTTTCAACATAAAAGTCATTTGGAGTCCTTTCAAAGATGTTTCCAAAAAAGAAGTTACGGTCGCACCACAATATATTTTGACACTTTAAATAACAGAAAAATAACTGTTTTTGAACAATTAAAGCGAGTACATGCATACATATGGTATCTTTGTATGCCTTTTGAACCAGTTTTTAACTGAAAAGTGCAATCGGACAAAAAATGTAGGTGTCACGTCATTGATCCACCTATTGATTACATTGGCGTTCTTATTATTATTCTTCCGTCTTCTTCCGCTATAGCAGCCCATAAAACTGCTTGCAGGAAAGTTGTGAAATTTGGCACACTGATAGAGAACAGGCGGAACTGTCACCACAGCGAATTTGGAGTCTCTTACTCAATCCCTCTAGCGCCACCAACTGTTCAAATTTTCCCTCACGTTTATGCTTATAAACTTTAAACCGTAAAAATTCAACCATTCTGAATTTTCTGAAAAACATACCTTCTCAAACTCCTCCTAGGCCGTTGCTCCGATTTTCACGAAAATTGGACCAGTTCATCTTCAGACCATGCCGACAAAAATGTATGGAATTCAAGTTGATTCATCAAACCATTCTTGAATAATGCGCAAATTAATTTGATGAAGTGCACGCCAAAATGAATGTGATGCTATATCTCCGCAATGCTTTAGTGTATTCTGACCAAACTGTGTGTTATGACAACCATGACCTGAGGCAACCTGCACAGTGTCGGAGCAGCACCACCTACTGGTCTGGAGATATGAAAAAATTGCTCTTTTCGCTTATAACTTATGGACGGTTTGGCCAAAAATCCCAAAACTTTATGTACCGTATTTCCTCAAATAAAAGCCGGGGACTTTATTTACCTGAACTGCAGAAGGTCACCGGCTTTTATTAGGGGCAGGACTGTATTTCGAATTCCATGTATTTAAAAAAATAATTGTTTTAAATGAACCATTTTAAATGAAAAGCGATAGCGCTCCAGAGGACAGATACATCAGGGGCGCGGGGAGTGGGGGGGTTTCAAAGGATTGCAAATGAAATGCAATTTTTTGTTCCTTTTATTCATTTTTAGAATTTAATAATTTATTTGTAATAAACATTTTAAGTGGCCCATTAAAAAAGTATTATTTATAAGTTGAATTGTGTTTTTAAAACATTCATGAGGTCATATTGTGACTGTTGCGGTGTGTGCGTTGAAAGAGCGGTAATATTTCCTCCAGTGGAGATCAAGAGCCTTTCTGGAGATTCTGCTCATTTCTGAAGCTCTTTCCGCTCAGCACCGCCGCTCAACCCAGAACTCCCTCTGTGACCTGCTGGATCAAATATAGGCCCGTCTGAAATAAATAGTAAGGGCTGCCCCTGACTTAAGTTTTTTTCCTTTTCTAGTTGTTCATTTAAGCCGGCGCTGCTCATGTCATTGTCTGTTATATTTGCTTGTTATTTATTAAATCCGGGCAATTTGGTTGATAAAACAGATTAAAATTAAGATACAATTTATACAAAACGAAATGTACTTTTGTGATATATTTGTTGTTCTTTTCGTGTTTTGTAGACTCGATTTAAACTCTATAATTTCGTTATTTTACTCACCCAACTAATGTGCTTTCTATATTCCACGTGAGGGAAAAAGCTTCTTCCACTTAAGAAGAGTTGTGTTCCTTTAAGCACTTTTTATTGTAATATACATCTCTTTACATAAATATTATTTTCTACTTAAAAAAAACCCAATAATTTCGTTATTTTTCTAACCCAACTAATGCGCGCACTTTTCTCAACCGTTATGGAGCTATTCAATTTTGATTTTGCATATTGTTTTTTAAATGTTCGTTCGAGTAGTTCAACTTTACAATATTTCAATAACATAATTTATTTTGAAGCCTATGCTGTTTTCTTGTACAAAATAAAATAGTTTAAGTTAAATGCAGAGTAAGATGTGTAAAAAAGACAAGAGGCTCAGAGATTGTCCAGATCATTTGTGTAGCTTTCACAGACTAACACACGTCACATCTCTCACAGACTACAGTATTTACAATAGCAGATATGCATCAGTTATATTCTCTATTTAATTTACAGAGCAATCCCTGCAAAGTGTTTAGGTTCAGTATAGAAGAGACCAGGATTGTGCGTTGCACTCGCAAGACTCCCAGCGGCCGGCGATGGCCACGATGGTTTCGCTCCTTCAGCATAACCCTACTGTACATTACGCTCAACTTGAATGCACATGAAATGAAAGGAAATATTTTTCCCTCGGCCTTAATTTGAGACCGGCCTTTATTTGTTCGTGCTGGCCACGCCCCCGGCCACTATCACAGGCCCAGCGTTTAATTGACTACAGGCTTTTATTTGAGGAAATACGGTAACTTTATAACATAAACTTGTCTCTTTAGATTTGGAGCATCATGCCGAGTCGAAAATACCCAATTTTCTCATATCGGCAATTTTGGGTGTTGGCCACATTAAAATTTTGTCATAAAATGCTATATTTTAAGAACGCATTGGTGTATCATTACAAAACTCGGTATGTCTTCGGCTCCATGTCCTGAACATACTCAAAGTTTCAGGGCAGCGCCACCTTTTGGTCAAAAGTTGTAATGACATTTCCAAAAATGCTAATAACTTTTGATTAAATTAGCCTATATATATATATATATGTGTGTGTACTGTGTATAATTATTATGCAGATAAATACACACTCATGCATGTGATTTATATATAAGTAAAATGACAATATAAGTACACTGAACAATATTATAAACACAACACTTTTGTTTTTGCCCCCATTTTTCATGAGCTCATCTCAAAGATTTAAGAATTTTTCTATGTATACAAAAGGCAGATTTCTCTCAAATATTGTTCACAAATCTGTGTTAGTGAGCACTTCTCCTTTGCCGAGATAATCCATCAAATTCACAGGTGTGGCATATCAAGATGCTGATTAGACAGCGTGATTATTGCACAGGTATACCTTAGGCTGGACACAATAAAATGTAAAAATTTACTGTATTGGTGAAGTCCGGGGGGGGATTGGGGTCCCGGGGAGTCCAAAAAAAAAGTATCTGGTGCGACCACCATTTGCCTTGGTAGGCATCTCCTTCACATAGTGTTTATCATGTTGTGGATCGTGGCCTGGGGAATGTTGGTCCACTCCTCTTCAATGGCTGTGCAAAGTTTCTGGATTTTGGCAGGAACTGGAACGCGCTGTCGTATACGCCAATCCAGAGCATCCCAAACATGCTCAATGGGTGGCATGTCCGGTGAGTATGCTGGCCATGCAAGAACTGGGATGTTTTCAGCTTCCAGGAGTTGTGTACAGATCCGTGCAACATGGGGCCGTGCATTATCACGCTGCAACTATCGGTTTGCATAACCAAAGAATTTCTGCACAAACTGTCAGAAACCGCGTGTATGGTAGGCATGCGCGGTATACCGGTACTGGGAAAATACCAGTATATATTTTTTTATTTCAAATGATACAATATCATGATTTTGCTCATTTTGGTATATGCTGCTGTTCCGAGGTTACCCAAACTGACATGAAACCGAAATGTGGCAACATGGAACAAAAAACAGCAGTTGAATCTCACTCAAGACGCCCAAAAAAGAGCGGAGTAGACGTGAAATTTGGAATTAAATTTAAACCGGTCACATGCCATTCCTGTCTTGACATTAAGAGATCGACAGGTGAGTGCATAAATCAAACGATCTAATTTAGACATTTATTTTCTTCTAACACTGATCAACGCACATACATAAGATGGTATCGTTTAAACTGATTGAAACTGAACGCTGGAGATTTCATTATGTGACGTTTAGATTTCATAATATTTGCATGCATACTATTGCACTATATTCGCGTAAGACATAACCAACTGTGTTTATGTGACTACTCACTAAAGATGGACATTTTTGACATAATTTTGTGTGTTATCGACTTAATTTGGACTTAATTTGGAATGCGTGACGCTCTTTAGGCTTGTGTGCACTCTCAAAGAGCTCCCATCCCATGTATTACGAAATGCTATAAAAAATCGCTTGCATTTTCAAATCGGCGAGGTTTAAAAAGACGATTTCTGTCAGCTCTCCCGAGAGTCCTTTGTCCCTTGAGTCACGTGACTAAAACCGAAATAACCGACATGGGAAAATTGGTTAGAGGTTCTGGATTTCGGTTTCGATTATTTTTCGATTAATCGTACAGCCCTAACAGAAATACTGTGACGAGATCCTGAGGCCTTTTGTTGTGTTGCACTGCGTGAGGCAAATGGTGGTCGCACCAAATATTGACTTTTTTAAAACATAGACATAGAAAAAGTTTTAGATCTTTGTGAAAGAAAAGTGTTGCGTTTATAATTATGTTCAGTGTATGTAATAAGATATTTATATATAATATAAATTATATGAATAATCGATTTGACAGCACTTTCTGAATAATAGTGCAAATAAATTGCTGATTCAGAATCAAGAAATTCAGAAATTCACAATGTTGTTTAGTGTTCGATTGCCAGTAAAACATGATATGATTATATTTAATATAACGGCTCAATTATTTTACATTTAAATGCTTTAAATCGGAGGATGGATGGAGCAGCTTACAGTGTCTCCTGCTTTGGGGTTTGCTTTATTTCTGCATAAGCGATTCTATTCATAACACACTGTACATTATTTTAACAGTCGTGTTTACATTGCATTCTGCCTGTGGAAACAGTTCCAGGTGCTTCTGCTGCGTTCACTATTATGCTGCGTAAATGTGCCCCTGTTGTTTGTGTTTTAAACTCACCAGAGGAGCTTTCACTAGAAAATCTACGTCTTCCTCCCACATTTAGATCAGTGCTTTTGTAGAAGACACTCACTGAAACCACTTCCTATTGCATTTCTTGTTCGTGGAAGTTCACTAAAGGGAAGTCGGCATGTTGTTGCCATTGTATTGGTTTTGTTTTCTCGTCACCGCCCACAACTAGGTCACTGGGTATGTTCCTGTTTCTGTGTGTATGTACAGAATATAATGCGTGGCATGCAATATGCATAGAATACCCAGAAGACTGAATATATTTGCCAGATGTGCACTATTGAACAGCACACTGTTGCGGGGAATACTATATCCCACAAAGCAATTAAACTTCCATTTCCAGTGTACTGTAAGTGATATTATCAGCCTTTTTTTTGTTTTGTTTTTTTTATCATTATTTGATTGAAGAGTGTGTGCTAAATATTATTTTTATTTCTGAGATTATAACTAGACACCACTTGCTGATTTTAACATGCAACCTGATGAGGTCATGTGACTTGTTTGAAACAAATATATATATATACACATACAGTGAGGAAAATAAGTATTTGAACACCCTGCTATTTTGCAAGTTCTCCCACTTGGAAATCATTGAGGGGTCTGAAATTGTCATCGTAGGTGCATGTCCACTGTGAGAGACATAATCTAAAAAAAGTCTAATCTAATCTAAAATCCAGAAATCACAATATATGATTTTTTAACTATTTATTTGTATGATACAGCTGCAAATAAGTATTTGAACACCTGTCTATCAGCTAGAATTCTGACCCTCAAAGACCTGTTAGTCTGCCTTTAAAATGTCCACCTCCACTCCATTTATTATCCTAAATTAGATGCACCTGTTTGAGGTCGTGAGCTGCATAAAGACACCTGTCCACCCCATACAATCAGTAAGAATCCAACTACTAACATGGCCAAGACCAAAGAGCTGTCCAAAGACACTAGAGACAAAACTGTACACCTTCACAAGGCTGGAAAGGGCTACGGGGAAATTGCCAAGCAGCTCGGTGAAAAAAGGTCCACTGTTGGAGCAATCATTAGAAAATGGAAGAAGCTAAACATGACTGTCAATCTCCCTCGGACTGGGGCTCCATGCAAGATCTCACCTCGTGGGGTCTCAATGATCCTAAGAAAGATGAAAAATCAGCCCAGAACTACACGGGAGGAGCTGGTCAATGACCTGAAAAGAGCTGGGACCACCGTTTCCAAGGTTACTGTTGGTAATACACTAAGACGTCATGGTTTGAAATCATGCATGGCACGGAAGGTTCCCCTGCTTAAACCAGCACATGTCAAGGCCCGTCTTAAGTTTGCCAATGACCATTTGGATGATCCAGAGGAGTCATGGGAGAAAGTCATGTGGTCAGATGAGACCAAAATAGAACTTTTTGGTCATAATTCCACTAAACGTGTTTGGAGGAAGAAGAATGATGAGTACCATCCCAAGAACACCATCCCTACTGTGAAGCATGGGGGGGTAGCATCATGCTTTGGGGGTGTTTTTCTGCACATGGGACAGGGCGACTGCACTGTATTAAGGAGAGGATGACCGGGGCCATGTATTGCGAGATTTTGGGGAACAACCTCCTTCCCTCAGTTAGAGCATTGAAGATGGGTCGAGGCTGGGTCTTCCAACATGACAATGACCCGAAGCACACAGCCAGGATAACCAAGGAGTGGCTCTGTAAGAAGCATATCAAGGTTCTGGCGTGGCCTAGCCAGTCTCCAGACCTAAACCCAATAGAGAATCTTTGGAGGAGCTCAAACTCCGTGTTTCTCAGCGACAGGCCAGAAACCTGACTGATCTAGAGAAGATCTGTGTGGAGGAGTGGGCCAAAATCCCTCCTGCAGTGCAAACCTGCTGAAAAACTACAGGAAACGTTTGACCTCTGTAATTGCAAACAAAGGCTACTGTACCAAATATTAACATTGATTTTCTCAGGTGTTCAAATACTTATTTGCAGCTGTATCATACAAATAAATAGTTAAAAAATCATATATTGTGATTTCTGGATTTTTTTTTTTGATTATGTCTCTCACAGTGGACATGCACCTACGATGACAATTTCAGACCCCTCCATGATTTCCAAGTGGGAGAACTTGCAAAATAGCAGGTGTTCAAATACTTATTTTCCTCACTGTATGTATATGTATATATATATATATATATATATATATAATTGCATGTTTTGTGTGTTAGTGTTCCGTTCTGAACATAAGCCAGACACTATTGAACTTCATCATAACAGGTTTTAAATTAGGCTGCATGATTTGGGGTAAAAACGTGATTTCGTGAAAAAGTGATTTTCTGAGATTTTTTTTTTTAAATATAAAAAAATCTGTTTTTGTGAATTTTGTGATTTAAATGATGCTATAATTATTATTTATGTAATATTAATTATAATTATTTTATATTCTAATGTATAATTGTAAAAATAGTAATTATTATATTATTGATATAATAATATTTAATAAAATAATACATATCAATACTAATTTATATAATAAGATTATTAATAATCATTATTATCATTTATATAATAAGTTATTATTATTATTATTACTAAATAAAAATATTACGAAATACTTAATAAAACCAAAAAAAAATATTACACTTACTACAATAAAAATAGCGTTTTGAAGGAAAATAATAATTATTATTTTAATAGTATTTTATATTTATATAATAATATTAACAAAAATTATTTATGCAATCTTTATAGTAAGATTTGTATTATTACTAAATAAAATATAAAAAAATAAAAAATATTTATTTAATATTATTTGTTACATTATTTTTAATTTAATATTACAGTATGTAAGTGTTTTAAGGAAAAATAATCAAATTTAATAATTTAATTTCACATTACAACTGTAAAATTACAATACTACTATTTATTTTGAAAAGAAATGCACATTAAAGCGACTCAAACTCGCAGCACATATTCATATTTAATGAATCGCTCTGAGCCATATTGCAACTTCTGTTTTATTTCAATTAATCGTGCGCATTTGGTGATGGATATTATCCTGTTCTGCAAAACATTCACCCTTTGACCTCCTTGTCCTCCACAGAATGCCATTGTGCCGTTTAAAGAGCTCTGCGGTCTGTCAGCGGTGGCCAACCTGAAGCAGTGCATCCTAGCGCTCTCGCCACGCCTCGTCGGGCCGGACGGCAGCCCAGTCCTGCTGTTCAACCTCAGAGAGCAGTACCCCATCATGGAGGCCCAGGGCCTGCTGCCAGAGGTCCTGAAGAAGATGGTCACCGCTTATGAGATGGTGAGGACATTTCTATTGATTCAAGATTCATTTATTTGTCACATACACAATTATATAGAGCATATATAACCAGCAGTGAAATGAAAGTAAATATTGAGGGCTTGAAAGTAATAAAGACCAGTTTTAATATTTCAAAATACTCTTTGTCACACAATAAATAGCTTTGTGTGACTGAAATGTGTTATTGTGATCGGCATTTGTGGAGTTTGAGAGAAATTAGATATACAAATATTAAATAACCAAACGCAAAGAATTCTGCAGGCGCACAGCCTGTGGTGAAATGCATGGGCTTTTTGGATGCATGTTGACTCCGATTCGATGGCTTGTAAAGATGCAACCATGCATAAACCAGGTCCGTATTCATGGGTCATGATAATTTTGTTTTTGCTTATGTTTGAATAATGCACCATCACAAATTGTAAATTCAAACTCCTGGGAAAACTGCCCAGAGAATAGCCGTTTTCTGCAGTTTGATGAGCAGGAGCGGAATTCAAGTCTCCGAGCTCTCATTTCAGGAAGATCGCCGGAGAAATGGTCCATATGAGACTAGGGGTGCACCGATCCGACTTGTTCAGTCCCGATACCGATGCCTGGGCTTTGTGTATCTGTCGATACCCGATACCGATCCGATACTATTGTTGAATTAATAATAAACTGTATATCTTCCACCTTATACCTTCCTTGAAGAGACTAAAGGCACCAGACTTTACTAACTAAACATAACTAAGACAAAATAACAGATGTATGTAAAGTGTTGAATTCTTATTTATTTAAAAAACAATTGTGCATTCAAATCTAAAATAGATGTAATCAAACTTCTTTAAATAAATCAAATGTATCAGTGGAAACAAAAAAACAGTCAAACATACAATAGTAATCTGACAGTTACCAAACATTTTTTACACTACAGATCATTGTTTTGGTATATAATCATATCAATATTAAAAAGTAGCATTACAAATTAACAAATAGTCTAATTTTTTGCCATATGCAATTTAATAAAAATGATCAGCTAGCTAATAACAACTTGTTTCACCTCACTCCAGTCTAAATGATTGTAGGCTAGGCCTATTTATTTTACTACACATTGTCAACAGAAATAAGCTGAAAAACTGTTGATAATTAAAAATAATTCTTACTACCCACTCTTGCTAAATTGTGTAAGCACACTTGTGTTCTCATTTCAGATGCGTTCTGAGTAAATTAATAAACTGATTCATGAGTTCAGTGTTGGACTGATCAGTTGTTCTAACCAGTCGTTAAAATGATTCGGTTCAAAGGAGTCATTAGCTCACGAATCGGACATTAGCAGACGCGTTGTGTGCGAATCCCGTCTGTTAGAACATCGCGAAAGATGTCAACACACAGAAAACACTTCATAACCGAATATAATTTGTCTCCCGCTTATTGAAAGTATGCTTTATGTCAGCTGGTCAGAGAAGAGTCAACATTTTTTGAGCGCAATTCACAACCAGCGGTAATTCAAGGACAAAATTGTCCGAATGTGTCACGTGCAACATGGTTTCGGTCTTCCGACCTTTTGATTTGGATTAATATGTGAAATATGAGAGAGCTAACACAGATTATTTTGAAGACCCAGAGAGTGTGTGCGGGGAGGAGCTCGTTCTCTCTGTCACTCAGTCGCGAGCGCAGCATCTGTTCTACATCACTCGTAAATCACAATAACTCATCAAATTAGGCTTTGGCGGCCGTCAAAAAATGTTCAATGCAGGAAAAACCCTGACTTTGCAGTAATACCACCTCCCCTCGAAACATTTAAATTACTTTGCAGACATTGCAAACAGCCGACGAACTAGTTGGCGTGGCAAGCGTGAAATATCTCCTCCACACCGGACTCTCTGGCTCTCTCCATGTTGCTTCTAGCATGCGACACACGTGAAGCTGACGAATGACGTAGGTTCTGCTGCGACGGAAAAAAAAACACCTGGATCGGCATGTGGATCTGTTCATTTTACCGATCCCCGATCCAGCTATTTTGTCAGTATCGCGGCCGATATCCGATCCTAATATCGGATCGGTGCACCCCATATGAGACCAGATTATGTCAAATATTGACTTCTTTATTAACTCATTGATTTCATCAACAGCATTGTTAAAGTGCAACTATTTTCAGATGTTAGCTTTGTGAATGTAAAAGTCAGTTATTGAAACTCTCACTTCCTGCATGAATCTACTTAGGTTTACTAATTTGCATAAGGCCCGCCCTATAGTGTTGATTGGCTGAACAGCGTCTCTATGCCCCGCCCTCGAATGCTGTAGTTGTATCTGAGACTGGAAGAGTTTGTTTGGTGTTGTTCATATTAAGACGCTGTTGATGAGATTGAAAAAAATATGGACGTTGTGTCCGTGGCGTCACCCGCAGTTTTGAAGCGGAAAGTAGGGTCGAGCTGGCCGTCACCATCTTGACAGCGCATAATCGTGCGTCAAAGAGGCGGGACGTGGGCGGAGCTGAGGTGGCGTGATGACTAACAGACAGCAGACAAACGGCAATCCACCTGTCATTCAAAGTGGCCACGCCCTTAATTATGCAGAACTTTAAGGCTTTATATAATGTAAACGAATGAGTTATAAAAACATTCCCCCCCTCACAGTCGTCATGAAGGGCAAAATTAGCCGTATAGACCAAAAGCACAATGTGTCCCAGACTGTAAACATGTTCTTCTGCTGTAAAGTTGTGCATTTTAACATGAGCTCAATGAGATTCTGCTCCTTCTGGAGTCTGTCTCTAGTGGCCAGTCCATGAACTGCAGTTTAAGGCACTTCCGTATCGGCTTCAGGAGAAACTGCGGGAGGAGCCGCTTGGTCTTGATAGGCTGAACAGCGTCTCTTGGCCCCGCCCTCAAACGGTAAAACCATGGACTGTAAAAAAAATATAGGCGTAGTGTCCGTGACGTCACCCATAGGATTCTGAAGAGCAGTTTTGAAGCGTAAAGTAGGGTCGAGCTGGCCGTCGCCATCTTGGCAGCGCGTCATCACGCGTCATTCCCGGATAACAGAACATGGAAAAAAAGAGGCGGGACGTGGGCGGAGCTGAGGTGACGTGATGACTAACAGACAGCAGAGAAATGGCTATCCACCTGTCACTCAAAGTGGCCACGCCCTTAATTATGCAGAACTTTAAGGCTTTATATAATGTAAACAAATGAGTTATAAAATAATTCCCCCCCCTCACAGTCGTCATGAAGGGCAAAATTAGCCGTATAGACCAAAAGCACAGTTTGTCCCAGACTGTAAACATGTGTTCTTCTGCTGTAAAGTTGGGCATTTTAACATGAGCTCAATGAGATCAAAGTCACTTCTGTATTGGCTTGAAGAGAAACTGCGGGAGGTTGCTGCTTGGGTAAAACCGATGTTGTCGTTACTAGGGCTGCACGATTTGGGGAAAATATCTAATTGCGACTATTCTGGTTAAAAGTGCGATTTGAATGGTTGTTTTTTTTTTTTTTTTTTTTTACAAATTAAAAGTGTGTGTATGTATAACATTTTGTGTTTATATATTAATATGACTAATAATAATTATGATTATTATTATTGCTAAATAAAAATATTGAACAAAATAAGAAATATTAATATTACAATAACATTTTCATTATTAAAAATAGAGTATTTAAGAATAAATATAACAATATAGTACTAGTACTACTACTACTACTACTAATAATAATAATAATAATATTTATATTTTACAGAAAATGTATTTTACAAAAAAAACTGCTGGGTTTCCTGTTAATATGCAGACAGCCTATGACTAAAAATCATTAGAAAGGTCTAAGGATTTATCGTACAATTATTATTATAAAAATCTGTGCTTTTTTTCTGTGATATCAATTTCTTAAAGTCTGTCTTTAATGTGAAATATGAGCCTCTTATGCATCCACTGTTGGGATTAAAACTCCTGTATATTTAAGAAAAACATATGGATTGTCATATATATTTATTTAGAGAGAAGTATTTTTCTCATTTGTTACCAAAAAGTTTCATTCATACTGGAGGCCAGAGGGCGCCCTCGAGCAGAAACTCCACATTTGCATTATCGTTTGTTTTCAGGAAATCCCTAATGTGAAGCTAAGCTAGCGCTGCAGGCTGAATAAAAGGAAGATAGAAACGCTTTGACTGATTAAACATGAGGACAATAAACACTACTGCGTCAAGATATGGTGTATTTGAGTTCTTCAAGCCTTCTCAGGTATTTTCATAATAATAAAGCAGTGCTGATTGACATAGACTTTATCACGGCCTATAAAATAAAGCGTTGTCTGCCTCATTCTGTGATAAGAAGCCCCATCAGCTCACAAACACTCGACTGACTATATGAAGTGAGTTAAAGTGTGTTATTAAACGTATTTTGTTGGACAACAGGTTTATGAACACTTCACATTACTAGTTTGTGAAGTTGTTTGACACGTGTTGTTTTTTCAAACGCACGTTATAAGAGCCGCTCTTCACTGACACGCTGGGCATTTATTTATTTAATTAAAATCGCAGCCTTTGCGCTTTCATAATCGCACATAAGCCAAATCGCGATTTCGATTTATCGTGCAGCCCTAGTCGTTACTGTTCGTGACTGAGGAAGTGCTGAAATTAAGATATGGTAATTGGCATTTGGTTTCCAGTCGACCAATCACAACAGACTGGGCCGTCTGACCAATCAGAGCAGAGCATGCTCCTGGAAAGGCGGGGTTTAGAGCAGTGTTAATTTCGTTGACGAATAATTTTCGTCATAATTTTCGTCAACAACATTTTTTCACTGACGAAAACGAGACGATAACTAAATAAAAACTAGTGTTGGATGACAAAAACTGTAACGAAAATCAACTGTAATATTCGTCAACAAATAAAAACGAGAGGAAATGTTAGGGAGGGCCGATTAGGGAAGAGATCCAGTCAGAACTGATGTCCTGTGTAACAGATGCACATTTGATTTGAACTGATCTAACCGCTGGAACACACGGCTCACACACCCCCAATCCAGCGCTCCAGAGCGACTCAATCAATAACACACATTTATGCCAGGCAATTGTTTATGAACTAATGCTAATGGATAATGACAATGTTTACTTTACCATGTTTATATAGTAATGTGTTTTAGACGGTTGTAATGACGCATATTTTATCTCCTCATCTGAACTTGAATGAGCTCCTGCAACTGCAATAGTAAGGCGAGATTTCAAAATAAGAGTCCCAGTGTATTTCCAGCTGGTTTATAATTAAAAGTCACGCATTATATATTCGTTTTTGCTTACACAATAAACTGTATTTAATTTCATTCCCATTTAATTCATAGTCAGGAGGAAAGACCAGTATTTGACACATATTAAATAAAGTATCAGGGTTATAATAGTTCACTAAAACCATTAAAAAAAATCTACGTTACTTGAAATTAAATAAATGTTAACTGAAATTAAAAAAATAAATAAACAAACTTAATTGAAGCTTTAGCTTAACATGATATACTAACTAAAACAGAAATACAAAGTTATAAAAACTGGATGTTTTTAAAAACAAACAAAAAAGTGAATTGAGCTCTTTCGTGTATTTTTAATGTCAAAAACAAAATGATGTCAAAATGTCAGTTCAAGTGACAGTCGGTTATGTAAGGCTTAAATGCTTAATGTATTACAATTGAACTAAACTCATTAGATTTTAGGAGACCAAATCTACTGTAGATTTAGTCGACTAAAATCTTATGATATTTAGTCGACTAAAACTAAAAACAATTCAGGAGACTAAAATATGGCTAAAACTAAATGGCATTTTAGTCAAAAGACTACGACTAAAACTAAATCAAAATATGCTGTCAAAATTAACACTGGTTTAGAGAGACTTTTGTTATCCTTTATTGATCCGTTTCAGACACTGTGAGAAATGAGTTGATGCTCAAATCAAATCAAATCAAATCAAATCAAATCAAATCAAATCACTTTATTGTCACTCTACCATATGCACAAGTGCAACAGTTGGTGAAATTCTTAGGTGCAGTTCCGAGCAAACATAGTAGTCATGACATGACATGTACAACATTTAAGCAACAACAGATTACACATCTGATGCACACACAATTACTCACAGCACAGTATACACTACAATAAACAATAAATAATTTACACAATGTGAGTGTAGTTCTCACAGCTTTAAACAATATACACATACTTACAATATACATATACTTTAAACAATATACACTAAACATACATTAAACAATAACAGTATACATTAAGCTATAGTAATAATATACAATGTACAGTATACAATATGTTCACAAATAGAAATCCGATGTACAATAGATGCTATATGATAAATAAATGTGTATATGTATATTGTGATGTATATTATGAGAAAATGAGTGTTTTTTGACCTTTGATACAGTTTGATAAACCTGTTAAACTCCAGAACAACATTAGAAAACTTTAAAATAGCACTGGTAACACTTTAGTATGGGGAAAAAACATTCACTATTAACTACGACTCAATAAACTCCTAATTTAAAGGCACAATCTGTAAGTTTTCGCCGCTAGAGGGCGCATTTTTTAAAAACGATAACACAGGCGAGGCTTGATGACACTATGAAGGAGAGTGGGATGATGGGAGATGTCATTTTCACCATTCACAGATTTATGGAATTCATGAATCATGTTCACCGAATGAATTAGTTTTTGTATTACCAGTACGTTTGATCACACTATTTTATGTTAGTATAGTTTTACGTGTTTAAAACAATCATACTAAAGGCCCTTTAACACTGGACGCGGCACGGAAAAGCGAATATTTCAGCCGCGACACGAATTTGCGACGTCAGAGCTCCAAAACATCCGCAGTGACAGCTGAGAAAACACGGACACTTCCTCATCCAGTGAAGACGAGCTTTTCGTTTGATTTAAAAGATCGAAAACAAGGTTTTGTGTGCACCCTAGAGAACAGAGAGTCTGAAGGGGAGTATGCGAATCTTGTACAGGAGCTAAAACTTTATCAAGGCCGGTTCCGCTCTTACTTTCAAATGTCCGTGGGATAATTTGAGGAGCTCCTCCAGAGACAGTAGCACCGCATCTGACGAGACACACACACACACACTTCTGGATCCAATCGATCTGGAGCAGCTGTTTCCAGTTGAGTCACAATGTAAACATTGAAGTGCCACAGACGTACTGACGGAAACGCATTCACTTTCCATAGTCGCGGACACAATTAGGCTAAGAAAAAAATCAACAAGCTTTAACTCAAAAGGTCATGTTATTGCTGTCTGTAGCCTACAGTGGGCAAACACAGCTGCATCTGTACAGCTGTAATCTCGTGAGAAATGCCATACCTGGGAAAGGTTAATGTTGATTGAATAGCTAGTGATATTTACTGGACATTTCGTGACCTTTATTTCCTTGTATGGGATTGGTTGAAGCCTTTTCTGTGACTGCGAGAATTTAAAAAAATCGGCATTGAAGTGGAAAAAATAAATGTTGTTTTTCCGTCGCAGCACATTCGCATTCGGTCTGAAAGCACTCATTACACAATAGTGTTGTCACGATACTGGAATATCTAACTTCGATATGATACCTAAAAAACTATCGATTTTCGATACCATGGGGAAGAAATGCTGCATATACTGTCAAATACATATTTTTAATATAATTAATTTTTTTGTCCGTCTATTGAAAGTCTATGCGATTAAAAATTTCTTCAGAAGAGATCACTTTATATGATAAAGCTTTTAAGCTATATATATATATATATATATATATAAACGTTGATCAATTACCATTAGTTATCTCACAAATATTTGCAAACTAATTGTGTTTGCAATAGCTACAGCACAAGGAAGCTTGATTTCAAATTGAATTTAAAAAGACGAGTAAACAGTAATAAAATAAGAACAAATAAACAAATGACTAACAATAGCACAAATAAATACAATATAATAAAGATACAAATTCAATAGGCTGCTTTATTTTTTCAGGTACGTCTAACAGTATCCAGGTAAGAAACTGAATAAAAAAAACAAAGAAATCAAAATTAAAATAACCTTGGATAATCTTCATTATAAAAAATAAATACAGATGAATCCATTAGAGTTACACGAGTTAATCAGTCGAGCATCAGTAAGTAATCGTTTGTCTTTTTGTAGTGTGAATAATAAATAACTGCTGTCCCTTTAAGACCCGCCACACGCATGGATCCCAAACACTGTTCCTGATACACATTCTTCCTGAACTGTTTGTGTTTACGTTAATACTCACCAAGATGGGCATTGAGACATTTTTTGAGTGTATTTGACCATTAATAAGCTGGAAGAAGGAGCTCATTTTTGCCCTTGTATGTCAGAGGCGGCTTTATTACGGTGTGTGCGCTTCAGATGCGAGCAGGAAATCTGCGGGAATGAGTAGAATTAACGTTATGTGCAATCCCTCGCGAAATTCAGAACCGTCACGTAGGGATGTTAACCGATGACCGTTTGACCGATGGTTGACCGTATCAACGTTAACCGATCAAAGTTGTCGGTTGTCGGTTAAAAAAAAAAAAAAAGTGATCTCTAAAAAAATTAGGCTATTTATAGAGAATGGGAACGTGACGTCACCAACGCAAAGCATTCGCGGACTTTAGGACACAGACACTACATTAGAGAATGGTGGAGGTAGACTTTAAAACTTGTATTATACAGTTAAAAACACATTAGAATGGTGAACGCTTGCTGTGTTATGAACTGTCATAGCCTCTCTTACAACCTGCGTGGAAAACATGTCTCAAATCATGCGCAATATTTCAGTTTACCAGCTTGGAAATAACAAAAGTAAGTGAAAGTAATGCTGCCTTCACGTGCTATCGGAAATTTGACAATTCCCACTTCTAAAGTCGTGATTATGAAGTATGAACTCATCTCAATTTTTACCTAGGAAACTCCTATTTACAATAATTCAGAGAGCACGTGAAGGCAGCATAACACTCGGAAATAAACAACTTAGCCAAAATGTGTCTTTATAATTTGTATTTATTATTTATAACCGATATTACAGATGAATATTTTCTGAACCGCTTGAATGTGCTCACACCATAAATAATGCATGAAACGCGTCAGCAAATGCTTCATTGTTCAGCTTCAGATGTAAGTTGCAACTTGTGTGATACAGTGCTTAAATACAGTACTTAGCACATCATCTAAATATATTACATCTACATTTCAGTGGTAACACATAAGGTGTTGATCATCATCTTTCTTTATTATTGTTAGCAGTTAGCACTACCTCGAACTAAAGCGGCGTCTCTTCGGAGCTGTCATTATCTTAAATGAGTCGCGGCAATGTTTCAAATGAGCTTCTAACGCTAGACAATAGCCTTTATTTTCAACGCGATCACCTTGTGCCCAAACCATTTCGAAACTAAGGAGCCATTTGTCCTCCGATTACAAACAAGCTCCTCAGCGCCGCGTTTGCGGGACTCATGTTTCGCGCTGTAGGGGATTTTAAAAAAATGAGTGGAAGGCAGGCGGCGGCGCCTGGACAGTGTGTGTGTGTGCGTGTGTGTGTGTGTGAGAGAGCGGGAGGCAGAGCGGCAGAGAGATGCGACAGAGTTGCGAAATTGCAGGCGCGGCTCGCGAGTTGCGGCTGTTATTTCAAATAGCGCAGCATATTTTTTTAACTAATCGGTTAACCGGTTTCAACCGGCTAATGAGGCTCGGTGGTCGGTCAAGAAAATGTTTAGTTTTCGCCATCCCTACCGTCACGCCAACACTAACACGCAGTCATGAGGAAAAATCCAGCAGAACACGCGTTCGCTGTGTTCAGAGGGTTAACCGGACTGAATGAGACGAGGGTGTGGGTCACTCGCTGGCGTAGCGATACTGTAGAAAAGGAGTATCGTATCGTTTCAGATATTTCAGTATCGATACATATCGAAATATCGATATTTTTGACAACACTATTACACAAACAGCTGATCAAAAAATAAAGCCATTGTGCGAATTATTTGGGCGTCAAAAATCACGTCCAGTGTGAAAGGACCTTAAAAGTACATTTGAACACATGGACCCACTAAATATGTTTGTGCAACACATACTGCATTTAATTACAGTGCCATAGATTTGGTCACCAGACTTGATAAAAAGCGCTACTGAAGTACAAACAAAGTGCAATATAACTGTATGTATAATTTCATCAGCATAACCCACAAAGAATTATGTACGATGCTTACCTGTCTATTAAAAAACACGCGAGAGTGAGTCTCTGTCAAGTCCAGGTTTGTCGCGAAGCTCTCTTTGTTTTATTTCTCCGTTTGTCACAAAGCCTGCTTGTCTCAAGGCCAGAGTACACTTCGGCCGTCCGCGTCTGTACAACAGCGCATTAGGGCTGTCAACGAATATTCTAAATTCGAATATATATTCGAATAGTTTTTAAAAAACGAATTTCGAAGGGGAAAATTAATATTCGAATTGAAAAAAAAAGTGAAAAAAAACGCCCGCGATAGTAGAGGCGTGGCTGTCTGCTTTGCGAGTGGGCGCGCTAGCGGCCTGAAGCCTTGTTTTATACTTTCGCCTGGCTCCGCAGCGCGAGCCTTTACTGTCTATGGCGCGAGCCCCCGCTGACTGTGCGCGCTCCTCCCCAAACGGACGAGGCGTTTAGTTTATACTTGACCATTGTGCTATTCTTTGAAGCGACAGAGGGCGACTCGGAGTAATTGTTCTATAAACCATCAGGAAAAAGCGTAGAGAAGAAGTGGGCTAATATACACAGGTGACGATATTTATTTTAGTACACTTCACCGAAAACCACACTACAAAAGAATCATGTAAAACAGATCAAAGTAAACCTTGATATTACTTGTGACATGAGAACAAAATGTATGTAGAAATGTAATGTTAACTTGTACAACTAAATTTATGATCTCTTAAATGTTTCCTAATTTCACTAAACACTTTCGTGAGTTTTCACTTTGTTTCGTGAGCTTTTCTTTATTAAACGAGCTTGTTTATGCTTTTGTAGGCTCATTTTGTAAATATAAGCAACTAATTTGTATGTGCAAACTGGACTGGATTACTTTGCATCGCCCGCCACAAGCTCTTTGTCTGCAACACGACAAGAGGCCGTAACGGAGAAATTAATTTCGTTCATTTGTAAGGACATGAGAGCGATCAGTGTGGTGGATGGGGCAGGCTTCAGGGAGTTCTGTCGAGCAGTGGAGCCGAGGTACCATAACCCTAACATTACTAAAGTGTAGGCTACTGTACTGACTGAAGAGATATTGCATGAATAAAGGATAAATGCACTGCTTCCACTGGTTTGATTATTTAACGTTTCATGACAAGGAAAAGTTCCATGTTTACCACAGCACAGCTCGCTCGGAGCGTTCAATATGCTGTAAAACTTCAATTAATATTTGTTTCAATCACTGAATAAAGCCTGCTATATTTGGGACAAGAGTCGCGACCTTAAATTGCTTGCACAAAACTCTTGATCAGCTCAAAATGTGTTTGTTCATTTAAACCGTTATGCGCAGAGAGCGTGAGGGTGAGGGCGAGAGAGTGTGAGGTCTGCGGTCTTGGCCATTAGTTGATTTATTTGTTTTTGTGTAGGTAATACGTTGTCAAATATGTTTAAACTTAAATAGACTACCTATACAAGTAGTTATGTCTCTTTGTATTAATTTGTCCTGTTATTGACGTAATGCGCGTCATTGACAAAATGCGCAACCAGATGTTCGAATAGTTCGAATATTCGTGTTTTTTTTAGAGGGAATATTCGAACGTCATTTTTGAGCAATTTTGACAGCCCTACAGCGCATATGCGAGTGAATTGAGCGCTTGAAAACAAAAGTCCACTAGATAGACGCGTTCATGCTCACGGTCAAAGTAGTATACTCTGAAAGGCTTGCGCGTGCATCTGTGGGAAGTGAAGTGTATCCGGGGCTTCAGTCGTTTTTAGGGATTTTCTGTACTCTACTCTCAAATGGATAATTGTGATCCATGATGACTGAACGACACAACAGCGGCACGGTTTCTACAAGAAAACTGCGGATAATATGTCTGTCATCATTTAAAATTGGAATTTTTCTGGATTTACAAATCCTTGGGAACTTACACAACTGCTTGAAATATATTACGCTGTGCAAGTGTTTTTTTTTATTTTATATTTTATTACAAAAATCTTACATATTGTGCCTTTAATGCATATTAATAGTTAGTAAGGTAGTTGTTAAGTTTAGGTATTGTGTAGGTTAAGGGATGTAGAATATGATCATGCTTTAGAAGTTGTAATAAACAGCCAATATCCTAATAATAAGTGTTGCCATAGCATTTTTTGGGGCTGATGTTGGTGCTGAAATCTATTTTCCAATTATGACATACACACACATATGACATGTGAATTATCTGAACCATCTGTTCATCCTCGAGGAAAAGCATCCCTGTTTGTGCACCAGTTGAACAAGGGGTGGCTGTTGTCCTCCTCCTGGTCCCCCGCTCTATAAATACCCCCTTATAGTGGTTTGTCTGCCACCAAGGCTGCAATTTCTTCAGCCATTAGTAATGTAATGACAGTGGGCATGTCAGCGCTGAGGCAGATGCTGCAGCTGTGTGTGCACAAGGCTTCTGCGCTTCTGTCACACATGCTACCAAAAAGTGACTATTTGGTAGGAAATATCTGGGAATCTGCTTCGAAAAGTCGTGGAATTTCCCCAATCAAAAATATTACACACAATTCCATTCAAAAGTTTGGGTTCTGCTCACCAAGTCTGCATTTATTTAATCATAAATACAGTACAACTTAGAATAGCTTTCTATTTGAATATGTAGTAAAGTGTAATTTATTCCTGTGATCAAAGCTGAATTTATCATCATTACTCCAGTCTTCAGTGTCACATGATCCTTCACAAATCATAATAATATGATGTATTTTTGTGGAAAGCGTGATAAATTGTTTTTTCAGAATTCTTAGAACAGAGTTAATTTGTCTTATAGAGCGCTTTTTATAATGCAGATTGTTTGTCATTTGTAATGGAATCAGCATTTTCACTGGCCACAATTTTGCCATTTGGAAATTACATTTTATATGATTAAATGGTAACTTCAGTGATTTAGCAGTAGGCTTTGTATCAGTAGAAACCCGGTAGTATATTCAAATTATGGTACTTTCCCCCTCATGTCCCCCTGAGACGAGATAACTATGCATTTTATTTCTGGAAAAAATCCTCTGATGATGCAAATATCGTCATTTTGCATCATCTGAGGATTTTTTGGCCAGAGGCTAGAGACTACAGCCAGTAGAGGGAGCTGTTCCGCATGTTTTCAATCCGCTTTTCAATGAATTCCTATGAAAGTTTAGCTTCCATATGCGATCTGAAAACACCCCAGACTGGACACGCGTCTAGAATGACAGCCGCTCTTACCTCAGCTCTGCTCAGCTCTTCTCTCATGATGAATGAGATCTGACTCCTGCTGCGTCTGTGCCGTGACTTTCGTTCGGCTCACTCACACTTAGGCCTGTCACGATAGTCAATAAATCAATTAATCGCATGATAGAAAAAATGAGCTCAATAATTTTTCCGGGCGCAATAATTTCCACTTGCATGCTTGTTTTCGCCTGGAGCTCGTGCTTCTTCGGTTGCGGAGCCGCGCGCAAAGTTACAAAATTTGACGTGTACACCACCAAGTGAAATGGGGTCTCGCGCACTCAACGCGCACTCAACGCGCACCCACTCTGCGTTCACGCCATTTTTGCCGCGTGCACCCTCACACTCGTGCGGACGCTGAAGTTACACTGAAGTTGGCAGTTTGATAAATGCAAGTTAATTCTTCAGCTTAAACTTTGTGTTTCAAGTTCTATCTGTGTGTGCTAAAAAGGCACATATGTTCCTGTAGAAATAGCAATACATATTCTCCTTTTTTTGCCAAATAAATGAAAAGCATGGCATCAATGTCTTCTCTCTTGCTGTATCAATCTCACCTAGCTTTCAATTTTTTTTTATATTTTGATATTTCAGTTACTCTCCAAATTAATGAAGAAATAATTTAAAGACAGCATATGTTTTTAAATATGTGTTGTAATGGCATCTTTTTATGAATTAAGGACAGTATCACTGATACTAATGTCTCTATGAAATATTAATGACGTTATATTACAGTATAACTGAAAGCTCCCAATTTCAACATTTTTCAAAAACAACTTTTGATTTAATTGAACTTAAAACAATCTTTACACAAACCCATTATAATAAATGTTATATTGACCCGTGGCCTTCCCTGTTAGACATAGCCTACACAGAAATTGAATAAAGTTATCAAACACCTTTCTAAACTGCATAAATAATAAGTGAAATATAGATTAATCATCATTAAAGCTACAATTTTCTCTGTTCCCGTTGTTCTTTGATGAACATTAATGACAGACATCATCAGTGCTACTGTCACTTTAAGATCGGCCGCTGCCGAACATGACGTGCATCTCATTTTCTCTCAAGTTCATAGGGACATTGTTTTCCATACAGTACATTAAAGTGTTTTAAAACAAGGCAAAATACATCAAGCACTCCTCGCGAGGGAACTGCTCGGCTCGGTACTGAGGGCTTAGCGCTGAGTTTCCTAACTTTTTCGCTGACAAAAGTAGAGATGTTCCGATAACCTTTTTCCCTTCCCGATACCGATTCCGAGACCTGGGCTGAGGGTATCGGCCGATAGCGAGTACTGATCCGATACCTGTGTGTGTATCTGTATATACAGCTGTATACACTACTAGCCCTGTATGAATTGCTAGAATTATTTTATGGTGTGCTTCAGACTTATCCCTTAATAAAACATGAACAAATACATACAGTGAACTACTGTATTTATTACAGTATTTGTATTATCTGACATGCATTTGACAGTAATATTATTTATTTTTCTTAAGCGAAAAAGAACTTCAAATGCAGCCACAAATCTAACACTGCAAACTGAAAAAGGTATTTTAGTTTTACAATATAACTGTATAAAAAACAGTGCAACAAATAAATGTAGGAATATATATATAATATATAAGCAACCATCTAGGCATTATTATTATTAGTAGAGATGTATTATTATTACATAGAGACTCAGCTAAATCTACTGTACAGTAGGAGCCTAATATATTCTGTCAATTTAAAATGTTTTAAACCAAACTTTTATTTTGACGGGTTGCCATAAAGATATTTCAGTGTCTGTCCTTATATGACAGTTTTCCCAAATGAAACATGAAGTGTCTCATGAAGTGACAGTTTATGCGTTCGTGTCCTCATATAGTGACCATAGACTGTGAATATGGACGTAGAGAAACTGGGGGAGGTTTCGCTTGATAGTGACACACGGCAGAGATTACAAAGACAGCGAGCGAGTGTCACGCGTGTGTGTGTGTGCGCGCGGGCGGCCGCCATCCACACAGAGACTAAATACTGCTAAACAGCCAGTAAACAGCAGACATAGCCCACTGCTAACGCGTTTTCATTTCTTCTTCGCTGCTCTAAACAGTGGGTTCTTGTGGCAAAACAGCACAACTTCCTGTGTTGGCAATGCATTCGGAGCAGCGAAGAAGAACCGCTCAGTGGTTAGACAAAGCTTGTGGTCATAACTAGGTCTTGTTTAAGAAAATGGTATCGGATCTGTACATGGGTTCAAGTACTCGCCGATACTGATGCCAGAATTTTTTGTGGTATCGGTGATATTTCCGATACTAGTATCGGAATCGGAACAACCCTAGACAAAAGCAGAGTGGTGGAGAGCCGCTTCGTCACACTTTCGTTGTTACATTACATTTACGCATTTGGCAGACGCTTTTATCCAAAGCGACTTACAGTGGCCTTATTACAGGGACAATCCCCCTGGAGCAACATGGAGTAAAGTGCCTTGCTCAAGGACACACTGCTGGTGACCGCTGGGATCGAACCAGCAACCTTCTGCATATCAGTTCCATGGTTTAATCCACTGGACCACCTCCCCCTTGTTTTGAAGGGGGAGCTGAAATGACGGGAGGGGTTGTGTCGCCCAGATTTGCTTCCCCTGGCCTGCATTTTCCCCAGACATACGTTCTTCTCCCACACAAAACAGCATTTCATTCCAAATATGTAAAATTCCAGGAAATTCCGCATTAATATGCCGATTCCGTGATCGCGGAAATTATAGGGCCCAGGGCCCTAGTCTTGGCTCGCTGTCGAGTATACAGTCTATATAATCCACTGAATAAAACTAGTGTTTTTCATGTTGCAAAAAGCATTAATGGCCAATCGCACGCTGCAAAGTTTGGAAGTGATAGTGAAATGGTAATGTATTAAAGCAATGTAAAGGCAGACTAATAGATTAATAAAAAAGTATTTGTTGCAAAATACTAAATAATCTTAATGTCTCGCTATACACTCAGCTTAGTCTACATCTGCACTAGAGCACGCTCTGTGATTTCAGAAGCACCCTCAGTGTTTGATTATGACACCTGTCGGCATAATAGGCCAAAGATAAGATGGCATAAGATGGCCAAATAAAAAATATATATATATTTTTTTAAGTTATATTGTGCTTTGTTTATATAATGTCTGCTGGAATGCTAAAAAATGTTCAGTGTTAAATATTTTTAAATTGTAGGTTTGTAATTATTTTTTAAGACAATTTTTTATCATTTAATTTATGCAATGGTGAAAAATTGGCAAAAAAAAAAAAAAAACGTTTTTATTATTATTCGGCTTCGGACAATAATTTTAATTTCGGTGCGTCCCTATTTTCTGCAGATCCTGAGTGGCGTTTGCCCGTGCGAGGCCAGATCTAGGTTCTTCCAGCAACTGTAAAACCGTGTAAGAAATAGTTCTGTCTGCATTGGTCAAGTCTGGGCGACCATCACCCCAGGCGAGGCCATCAGAAAGTGTGCGCTCAGCCCGACTTCCTGGAAAGTTGCCACATCCTCGTGATTGATCTCTGCGAGAGGTTTCTGAGCACGGCCCATCAGAAACTAAAGCAGCTGCTCGTCTCCTTGTTGGCATGGAAAGATAATCTGGTCCTGACAAGTGACCCTGCTATGCTGTTAGCCACTATAGGGATGTACAATTCAATTAGACTGACCTGCGGTACATAATGACCAGTGTCTGGAGAAGATCCCTGACTGTATTACATTAAAGTTTCAGCTAATCCTTTGTTTCGTCAACCGGATTTAAATACATACCTACTAGAGGTCGACCGATTCATCGTTTTGCCGATTAATCGGCACCGATAGTTGATTGGTGGAACAATCGGTTATCGGCAAAAATCTTCACCGATAGTTTTCCCGTGTTTCGTCCGTTGCTGGAGCGGCTGAGACGTGTGCGCTGTCATTACACAGTACAAGAGCTCTGAGAAGGGTCTGCTGGTATTATATAGCACGAGAGCGGCCTCTAGAGGCGAACAAAAAACCTCACGTGTGTTTACATTGCCACGTGAGGCTGCGCGCTGAACCGAGAGCACACGCTGCACAGAGAGCGCTGACACTTCAGATGTTTAAAACACGCCAGCGAAACGGTTTGAATACTGAACACTACAGTACTTGTTGCCAAATCATTATAAAGTAATTAATTTCTTGACGTGATGCTGCATTAACAGGTAAAGAACAGCAGTGTGTATGTTTGTCGTCGAGGCTGAGAGGACGCTAACATTAGCAGTACCTCAAGCAGTTAAAACAATGTGATAAAAACACACGCAATAAGATTCCATTTGTAACATTGACTAAGGTTAATAAATGCTGTGGAAGTATTATTCATCGTTAGTATGTTAATTTCAACATTAAATTGAGTTTGAATTTTTATTTTGATCTGTTAACCTTGGTTAATGCACTATGAACTAACATGAATGATCAAGGTACAATTGTATTGCTCATATTAATACATGCAGTAAAAATGTATGCATAATGCATATAGTTAATGTAAGCTAATACATCCTTGTTGCATACGGACTTGCATAGTGTTACCTATGATAAGTACATGCATGTTTCTAGGTTATAGATAAAGAAACAAATTTGACCTGTAATATTTTAATGTTTAAATTATTTTCTGAAGAATTTGTTATGTTAGAACTTCTCATTTTAATATTCATATTTATATGTTTTTAATTTAGCACATTTTCAAAGTTCAGCACTGTTTTAGTTATGTTTTTTTTAATCCAGTATCCATTTGAAAAACTATCGGTCGATTAATCGGTTATCGGCAAGTGCGGGCCAACCTAGTTATCGTATCGGTAAAATCCACTATCGGTCGACCGATACTAGGGCTAAAATTCGGACAAATCCAGCCCATGCAATGTTTTTGCTAGGGTTAGGGCCTTAAAATAAAAATAAACTAATAAATAAAACTAGGACATGGACTTTTGTCACGTAATGCACTTGTAAATGACAGTAATGCACTGATTTTGAGCTAGGATGCCGTAATGTAAATTTCCTGCTATTAAATGCTGTCATCATTTACTCGCCCTCATGTCTTTCCAAACATGTGACTTTCTCTCTTCTGTGAAACACAAAAGAAGATATTTTGAAGAATGTTGGCAACAAAACCATTTTGGTTACACTTGTCTTTTTTTGTATGGACAAAAAACAGACGTGCATGTTCCGAATGAAAGAAAGTCATTAGGGTGCGTAAAGGGTGATATTTTTAAAGCGTTAACACTAATTTATGTAAGACACTGATATCTATCTGTCATAAAGCTCTCATTGAATTAACAATCGACTTCAATTAATATTCATTAGAACTATTTAAAAGTTCATAAAACATATTTAAAGAGAAAAAAAGCTTTTTCCTAAGTTCAAAGGGAGCTGTTTTGCTGAATTATCCTTTAATTGTCCCTAATGACATTTACCATGGTAGACACAGGTACCATGTGACCCTGGAGCACAAATCCAGTCATGTGGGAATAGCCAACAATACATTGTATGGGTCAAAATTATCATTTTCTTTTATGCCAAAAATCATTAGGATATTAAGGTCATGTTCCATGAAGATAGGGTTAGGGTTAGTGGTTAGGGTTACAATCAAACGCACTCCATTGACATTGTATTGCGTGAGGCTGCCTCCTTGTCGTTTCGGACTTGTAACAAAAAACAGAACAATGTCTAAAAGCTGCTATGTGACCGGGTGTACTGCAAACAAGCTAAACAAAGCCCAGTACCAAAAACCCAGAAGATTTTATAAGATGTTGACCCAAAAAACGAGCGTTTAAGGATAAAAAAGTGGATACAGGCCATTGAGACAGAGCGACACTGAGAAGTACACCCACTGGAGGGGACAGGAAATATAACATATAAAACTGACATTTCGATATTTAACTTAACAGTGACTAAAGGCATACTGAGTGTCCGGATCCCAAAATGTACCCATTCTTCCTGCTGATGCTTCACGTCGTATCCACTTTTGTCTCCTTAAACGCTCGTTGTTTTGGGTCGACAGCTTATAAAAACTTGTGTTTTTTAGCTTGTTTGCTGGGCACCATTGTTCTGTTTTTTGTTACAAGTCTGAAATGACAAGGAGGCGCTTCACGCAATAAATACAAAGTCAATGGAGAGCGTGGGATTGTTTTTCCCTCCAGAAAAACGTGATTATGCGATCGCGTGATTTAACGCATAATCAGCCAAAGTCCGCATATTTATGCGGGGGCCGCATTTTTTTCAAATACGCCACACTTTCGCCGCATAAATTGCCTATTTCCGCGTGCAAAATATGCGGGGCTAGCATGATTTCATAATCCCCGCATTTTCGTTGCAAAAAAAGTCATATATATATATTAGCAGAAAGTTGAAAAATTTTTGTTTACTTCACACAAGAGCCGCCATTTCCCCCTGTTGCCATGGGAACGTTTTGAAGTGACGTAATTACCCGACAAGAACGTCATCGAAAAGCTACAAACCCCCGTGGAGAAACCATAGATATCGGTGAAACCATGATGAAGCGCAAACTCCCATTTGCCAACAAAAATAACAGCAAAAGACGCGCAAAGCAGTTTCCCTGTGATGACCGATTTCAAAACACAGCATCATGAAGCTTTGAAGCGTTATGAATCAGTGAGTCGATTCAGCGGTTCAGAGCATTATGAATCAGTGAGTCGATTCAGCGGTTTGGAGCGTTATGAATCAGTGAGTCGATTCAGCGGTTTGGAGCGTTATGAATCAGTGAGTCGATTCAGCGGTTTGGAGCGTTATGAATCAGTGAGTCGATTCAGCGGTTCGGAGCATTATGAATCAGTGAGTCGATTCAGCGGTTCAGAGCATTATGAATCAGTGAGTCGATTCAGCGAATCAATGAGTCGATTCAGCGGTTTGGATCGCCAAAGTCACGTATTTCAGCAGTTTGACACGCGATCCGAATCATGAATCGACTCGCTGATTCATAGCATCATGATGCTGTGTTTTGAAATCGGTCATCACTATTTAAGTCGTTATTTAGTCGTTATATCAAATGTCTGTTTTGTAAAGCTACCTCTGTAAAACAGGAAGTTATTTATTCATTTTTCAGAAGTTGTAGCATATTCCTTTTGTAAAGCTACAGAACTTGTTTGACTCAATGTTTTGTAAATTTGAGCCGTGTGTTTATTAAGGTCTTCAATAAAACAAGATGGGAACTTAAATATTCCCAGCACTTTCTGTGATGTAGTGCTTTTTTTCTCTTTTTCAAAATTGCATAAATATCCCGCATTTTTCATCGCATTTTTTAAGAAAACGTGCCGCATAATCAAGGATTTTTGCCCGCAACAATCACAAAAAAAAAGCCACATTTTTCTGGAAGGACTGATTAATGCGCTCTGTCTCTATAATAGGACCACGTTAACTTCTCGTTTGTTGTACAAAATCAGTACTACATTTGCAATAGTACTGATATTGAGGAAAACAGCACTTTTGCCCATGTGTGGTAGTGGTAACTATATCCTGTTATAAATATTAAAAACGAGAACTCATACAGGGACATTTTTTGCCCTGCATCTTGAATTTTGGGGGCATTTTTATTCATTTCGGGGGCATTTTTGCCCTGAGCCTGTTAATTTCCGGCCCTGGTGTGCATTGCACAAGATGGCGTGGTCTGCTGATTCGTTGTCATAGAAATTGCACCACACATAAGTTGCGAAAATCATCTTATAACTTATGATATTTGATTTATAGTTTGGGGTCAGTACATTTTTTTTAAATGGAAATGAAGCAAGTATGCATTAAATTGACAGTAAAGACATCTATAATGTAACAAAACATTTCTATTTCAAATTCTTTTGGACTTTATTTATAAAATAATTCTAAAAAACAGTTAAGCAGCAACTGTTTTGCTTTATTATCATCATATATGTGTCTTGAGCATCAAATCATCATATGAGAGTGATTTGCGAAGGATTGTGTGACTCTGAAGACTGGAGTAATGATGATAAATTCAGCTTTGATCATGGGAATATATTACACTTTACTATATATTCACATAGAGAACAGACGATATATACTGGAATAATATTTCATAATTTTTACTGTATTTGTGATCATACATTTTGATCAAATGAACGCAGTCTTGGTGAGCAGAAGAGGTTTCTGTAGAGGTGCTGTAAATCATAAAATATACATTGTGATATGTATATATTTGCTCTGAAATGTAATAAATGAACCATCATTTCAACCTAAATATATTCAAAATGTTTAATGGATGTTTAAAAGGTTTCAAGGCTTCACGTTTCCCAGCCTGCTGTGTGTTTTTAAAGTGTAAGCTCTTTGTTTTTATGGTACGTGCCAGCATTTCAAGAGTCTAAAGGTCAGAATGAGCATGAGACTGAGACCGAGGAGCCATGCCAGTAAATCATAACCGAGGTCATTTACATAGAGAAGTATTAAACATACAGTAGCAAAAACATGTATTAGCATTATTAGGGGTCAGAGAGAGTGCGTGAACAGTGTGTAAGAAACCCTTATGAGTGTAGAGGTCCTTTAGTAAATGCCACTTTTCTTCTTCTCTCTTGGCAGCATGTTGAGTCTCAGAAGGAAAGTTTGTTGATCTCGACTGTGGCTTTATGATGTGGTCTGGTGCAGGATCTGTAGCCGCTGGCCCTGTGCTGAGATGTCCGTCTGAATTAGTTTGAGTGTGTGTGTGTGTGAATGCTCTGGCGTAATTAAATGTAGGAATCCGCTCACCTCATTAGAAGTGTGTGGGTTCAGGCTCGACAGAAGAGCATATCTATTACATAATCTGCCCCACTTCCTGTCCTGCCATGACTTTCCTCATTAATTCAACATCATCTACTTCCTCTTTTGCTACTAATCTTATGTTGGACGCAAAGCCTAAAATAGATGTTTTTCTGCAGGCTTCATCAGGCCAGTAGTTCATATTTTTCCTGGCATTGGGGAAAAATAAATAAACATTTGTTTTTATTACCTTTTTTAAAAATTGTGTGGTTTGGGGGGGGGGCTATATATACATACACTCTCACCTAAAGGATTATTAGGAACACCACACTAATACTGTGTTTGACCCCTTTCGCCTTCAGAACTGCCTTAATTATACGTGGCATTGATTCAACAAGGAGCTGAAAGCATTCTTTAGAAATGTTGGCCCATATTGAAAGGATAGCATCTTGCAGTTGATGGAGATTTGTGGGATGCACATCCAGGGCACGAAGCTCCCGTTCCACCACATCCCAAAGATGCTCTATTGGGTTGAGATCTGGGGACTGTGGGGGCCATTTTAGTCCAGTGAACTCATTGTCATGTTCAAGAAACCAATTTGAAATGATTCGAGCTTTGTGACATGGGGCATTATCCTGCTGGAAGTAGCCATCAGAGGATGGGGACATGGTGGTCATAAAGGGATGGACATGGTCAGAAACAATGCTCAGGTAGGCCGTGGCATTTAAACGATGCCCAATTGGCACTAAGGGGCCTAAAGTGTGCCAAGAAAACATCCCCCACACCATTACACCACCACCACCAGCCTGCACAGTGGTAACAAGGCATGATGGATCCATGTTCTCATTCTGTTTACGGCAAATTCTGACTCTACCATCTGAATGTCTCAACAGAAATCCAGACTCATCAGACCAGGCAACATTTTTCCAGTCTTCAACTGTCCAATTTTGGTGAGCTTGTGCAAATTGTAGCCTCTTTTTCCTATTTGTAGTGGAGATGAGTGGTACCCGGTGGGGTCTTCTGCTGTTGTAGCCCATCCGCCTCAAGGTTGTGCGTGTTGTGGCTTCACAAATGCTTTGCTGCATACCTCGGTTGTAACGAGTGGTTATTTCAGTCAAAGTTGCTCTTCTATCAGCTTGAATCAGTCGGCCCATTCTCCTCTGACCTCTAGCATCAACAAGGCATTTTGGCCCACAGGACTGCCGCATACTGGATGTGTTTCCCTTTTCACACCATTCTTTGTAAACCCTAGAAATGGTTGTGCGTGAAAATCCCAGTAATTGAGCAGATTGTGAAATACTCAGACCGGCCCGTCTGGCACCAACAACCATGCCACGCTCAAAATTGCTTAAATCATCTTTCTTTCCCATTCCGACATTCAGTTTGGAGTTCAGGAGATTGTCTTGACCAGGACCACACCCCTAAATGCATTGAAGCAGCTGCCATGTGATTGGTTGATTAGATAATTGCATTGATGAAAAATTGAGCAGGTGTTCCTAATAATCCTTAAGGTGAGTGTGTGTATATGTGTATATATATATATATATACCGATCAGGCATAACATTATGACCTAATATTGTGTTGGTCCCTCGTCAAGGCATGGACTCCTCTAGACCCCTGAAGGTGTGCTGTGGTATCTGGCACCAAGATGTTAGCAGCGGATCCTTTAAGTCCTGTAAGTTGTGAGGTGGGGCCTTCATGGATCGGACTTGTTTGTTCAGCTGATCCCACAGATGCTCGATTGGATTGAGATCTGGGGAATTTGGAGGCCGGGTGAACGCCTCAAACTCGTTGTCGTGCTCCTCAAAGCATTCCTGAAGCATTTGTGCTTTGTGGCGGCGCATTATCTGCTGAAAGAGCCACAGCCACCAGGGAATACCGTTTCCATGAAAGGCTGGACATGGCCTTACTCTTGCCCATTTTTCCTGCTTCTAACACATCAACTCTGAGGACAAAATGTTCACTTGCTGCCTAATATATCCCACCCACTAACAGGTGATCATCAGTGTTATTCACTTCACCTGTCAGTGGTCATAATGTTATGCCTGATTGGGGTATATATATATATATACACACAAATGTATAACTTTAATAAGGGTTTCTAATTTGCAGTAAAGATTTGTTACTATTTATTTTTTATTTTATTTTTAGGGTGGCTGTATTTGCTTCATATGACCTATATTTGTATTTTTTTGATACTTTCTATTTATTTATTTAGTTTTGTTGTGTCTTTGGAATGCATGTGTTGTATTTGGTGTGACCTCTGATTGTACACGAGTATCTGCCGGCTACAGCCACTACAAATGAGCTGTCATCAGACCGCACAGATGCTCATTACGTGTCCCTTTTCCCTGTGTTCACAGATGATCCAGACCAGCCGAACGCTGCTGGACAACTCTGACAGCGTGTACGAGCGAATACTGCAAGTCCAGAAAGCAGGTAAGAATGAAAAAAAACCCGTAAGAGATAAAGCACAAGGAGAGCGAGAGAAAAACACGGTGTTCCAGAAGGGCGGGATGTTTCTTGGAACACAGCCGATCGACGTGTCCCTTCGATCGCAGTTCCCTCTGAAATACACCAGTGTGTTCATGCTAAAACAGCTCAAAGAGAACAAACTAATTATGCCACGGCTCATTGTGTGGGCTGTTCTCTTCACCTGTGTGATGCTTTTCAGACACCATTCAAGGGTTTTTTGACTCTCAATAGAGTCATTCGCTCTCTGTTCTCTTAATTAACAGGGCACTAAAAGGGTAAACATCTATGGCCTATCAAAGCCCTGCAATCAACAGCTGCACGATGCAAAGATCAGGCTAAATTGCATTCGCTCCCAAATGAAAGAGAACGGCCAAATGCAGAAGAAAGGCGGCGTCTGTTTTATCTAGCATTCATGCAATTTTAAGGTGCATCTGTGGCCTTTTGAAATTGCAGTTTTTTGATGTGTTCAATGTAGTATGCTTCACTTTTGATCTCACAAATCAAACTTTAATCTAGAAAACAGACTAAATTAAATCATGTGGCAAAGTGAAAAAAGAAATGTGCATCATTCCTGATGTGATTCCCTGTTGCCTTTTATCTGTTTATGTGCTAATGCGTTCATAAAACCTTGTGATGCCGAGTGGAAACGTAGATTTTGTTTTTTTTCCTGCATCTCGGGTTTGTTGCCGGGAGACTGTGATTGACAGGTGATCGATGCGGAAGGCTGGCAGTGTGTTTCATTGATCGTAGCTGATGGAATCTTGGCACAGGAAGCTGTTAGACTTCATTATATGTTCTCTCGATGAGCAATTATCACAACCCAAACGCACACACTACCATTTGTTTTGTCAAGCCGATCATTATGCTTGCCAATTGCTTCAATACCATGTGTCGTTTCCTGTACTGTTTGGCTTCAATAGTGGGTAAATAAATCTTGAAGCACAGCCGTTACAGATGGTTGTTAAAGGTGATGCATTTATTTTCTGTGACACTAGTAGTGGCACATAGCGAAATGTAAAAAATAAAGAATATCTTGTAAACGTCCCTTTCACACTTCTCACCTCCCTCAAGTCAAACATCACAATTAAAGCTTGTACGGGTGCTTGTGAAGGCATGTTTCAACAGGTACCTGCTACAGTAGCCACTCCCCAAACTCTCCACCTGCTACAGTAGCCACTCCCCAAACTCTCCACCTGCTACAGTAGCCACTCCCCAAACTCTCCACCTGATGCAGTAGCCATTCCCCAAACTCTCCACCTGCTACAGTAGCCACTCCCCAAACTCTCCACCTGCTACAGTAGCCACTCCCCAAACTCTCCATCTGCTACAGTAGCCACTCCCCAAACTCTCCATCTGCTTCAGTAGCCACTCCCCAAACTCTCCACCTGCTGCAGTAGCCACTTCCCAAACTCTCCACCTGATGCAGTAGCCACTCCCCAAACTCTCCACCTGCTACAGTAGCCACTCCCCAAACTCTTCACCTGCTACAGTAGCCACTCCCCAAACTCTCCACCTGCTGCAGTAGCCACTCCCCAAACTCTCCACCTGCTACAGTAGCCACTCCCCAAACTCTCCACCTGCTACAGTAGCCACTCCCCAAACTCTCCACCTGCTACAGTAGCCACTCCCCAAACTCTCCACCTGCTACAGTAGCCACTCCCCAAACTCTCCACCTGCTACAGTAGCCACTCCCCAAACTCTCCACCTGCTACAGTAGCCACTCCCCAAACTCTCCACCTGCTGCAGTAGCCACTCCCCAAACTCTCCATCTGCTACAGTAGCCACTCCCCAAACTCTCCACCTGCTACAGTAGCCACTCCCCAAACTCTCCACCTGCTGCAGTAGCCACTCCCCAAACTCTCCACCTGCTGCAGTAGCCACTCCCCAAACTCTCCATCTGCTACAGTAGCCACTCCCCAAACTCTCCACCTGCTACAGTAGCCACTCCCCAAACTCTCCACCTGCTACAGTAGCCACTCCCCAAACTCTCCACCTGCTGCAGTAGCCACTCCCCAAACTCTCCATCTGCTACAGTAGCCACTCCCCAAACTCTCCACCTGCTGCAGTAGCCACTCCCCAAACTCTCCATCTGCTACAGTAGCCACTCCCCAAACTCTCCATCTGCTACAGTAGCCACTCCCCAAACTCTCCACCTGCTGCAGTAGCCACTTCCCAAACTCTCCACCTGATGCAGTAGCCACTCCCCAAACTCTCCACCTGCTACAGTAGCCACTCCCCAAACTCTTCACCTGCTACAGTAGCCACTCCCCAAACTCTCCACCTGCTGCAGTAGCCACTCCCCAAACTCTCCACCTGCTGCAGTAGCCACTCCCCAAACTCTCCACCTGCTGCAGTAGCCACTCCCCAAACTCTCCACCTGCTACAGTAGCCACTCCCCAAACTCTCCACCTGCTACAGTAGCCACTCCCCAAACTCTCCACCTGCTACAGTAGCCACTCCCCAAACTCTCCACCTGCTACAGTAGCCACTCCCCAAACTCTCCACCTGCTACAGTAGCCACTCCCCAAACTCTCCACCTGCTGCAGTAGCCACTCCCCAAACTCTCCATCTGCTGCAGTAGCCACTCCCCAAACTCTCCATCTGCTACAGTAGCCACTCCCCAAACTCTCCATCTGCTACAGTAGCCACTCCCCAAACTCTCCACCTGTTGCAGTAGCCACGCCCCAAACTCTCCACCTGCTGCAGTAGCCACTCCCCAAACTCTCCACCTGCTGCAGTAGCCACTCCCCAAACTCTCCATCTGCTGCAGTAGCCACTCCCCAAACTCTCCACCTGTTGCAGTAGCCACGACCCAAACTCTCCACCTGCTGCAGTAGCCACTCCCCAACTCTCCATCTGCTGCAGTAGCCACTCCCCAAACTCTCCATCTGCTACAGTAGCCACTCCCCAAACTCTCCATCTGCTACAGTAGCCACTCCCCAAACTCTCCATCTGCTACAGTAGCCACTCCCCAAACTCTCCACCTGCTGCAGTAGCCACTCCCCAAACTCTCCACCTGCTACAGTAGCCACTCCCCAAACTCTCCACCTGCTGCAGTAGCCACTCCCCAAACTCTCCATCTGCTACAGTAGCCACTCCCCAAACTCTCCACCTGCTGCAGTAGCCACTCCCCAAACTCTCCACCTGCTACAGTAGCCACTCCCCAAACTCTCCACCTGCTACAGTAGCCACTCCCCAAACTCTCCACCTGCTACAGTAGCCACTCCCCAAACTCTCCACCTGCTACAGTAGCCACTCCCCAAACTCTCCACCTGCTACAGTAGCCACTCCCCAAACTCTCCACCTGCTACAGTAGCCACTCCCCAAACTCTCCACCTGCTACAGTAGCCACTCCCCAAACTCTCCACCTGCTGCAGTAGCCACTACTGAAGTTACCCTTTAAGTCTTGCAATAGCAAATATTGGCGTTTATCTTGATTCCTAAAATCATACTACTTGCCAAGGAAAGGCTTGCTGTTACTTTATCAGACTTGACACCACTCGCGCTTCCTTCAGAAAACGTATGTTCATCATAAAACCATCACTCGGCCATCTTGGATTTCTTCTGCTTAACGCTGTAATTTCTCACCGCTGTTAATGCAGTTTAATATCCTCCGTTAGGACTGAGCCGAAACCACAACAATTTTATTGATTTCCAGAGTCTGTGGTCTCATCAAATATTCATCGTCTTTTGTCCCAGTACAAGCGCACAGAATGGCTTTGTCTAATCTGCAGTAAACACCGTAAATCAATCTGTGGTTTCTTGTCTCTCTTAAGAAGCCCGTCTCTGCCTGGCTCATTGATAAATGAGGTAGAACGGCCCAGAGCTTTCTCCTTCACTTGAGGCGTGGCGGATCGGAGGCAGAGATGGACCTATGGAGCTGTATGATGAGCTCAGGCTGCTAACTGTGAATGGGAAAAGTGGGTCAATACTTACCCATTCCCCCATGGAATCCAGTGGAAAACTCTGGCATCGACAGGATTGCATA
>CM042252.1:51674961-51694961 GCA_023566225.1 Romanogobio albipinnatus | reverse complement strand
ATTAGGAAACAAATTCAATTTCAATTTTAAAACTTTAAATTGCTGTGTTTCCAACACAATCAGTGTTATTCTAATATTAATATGCTAATATATTATTATTACACAAAAGAAACATTTAAGACAAAGTTTTTCCATCTAATTTTATTTAATACAAATTATTTATTATATTTTAATAAACTGGAAATGTTGCAAACAATAATATAAAATTAATCAATTAGGAAACAAATTCCATTTCAGCTGTAAAGTTTAAATTGCAGTGTTTCCCACACACAGGCTTTGTCTTGCTCAGCTGGGGACACTAAATATTCAACTATATTACTGATCAGCTCAGCTCAATTATCATAAAGTCATAATTAAGATATAAAATGTTGATTTTAAATGTCCTCATTGTTGGATAAAAAGTCAAAAAATAAGATTTTAAGTCATAATAGTGAGATAAAAAGTCGAAAATATGACACGCTAAGTCATAATTAAGAGATAAAATGTTGAAAAGGATTTTAAAACTCCTCATTATTGGATAAAAAGTCAAAAATATGACATGCTAAGTCATTGTGAGATGAACAGTTGAAATTAAGACTTTAAAAATTCTGACATAAATGGATTTAAAGTCAAAATTTACATAAAAATCTAAATTATGATTTTCGATTTTAATATGAAATATGAAATTCGATTTTAAAAATTCTAAATTATGACCAAAACAGACATTTAAGAGATATCTTATTTTTTGTTTTTTTTCATGCGCTTTTAATTTTTTTTTAATTATAGTTAGATTTATCTTTTATTTTTATATTTTTGGTTAAAAAATTGTGATTTTGGCATTACTAAATTTATTAATATTAATTTATAGTTGTTGTTTATTTATATTTAGTTATTAATTGTATTTTAATATTACAGTTAGTTGCCAAAAACCGCATTTGTCACTGTTGTTTAAGTTTTTCCTTCTAATGTTAATATTTAATAAAAATTATTTATTTGGAAATAAACCACGGTCAACATTAAACACATTTGACATGAAAGCCAAAGCTCGGGTTCTTTTAAACAGGCCAACAGTGACACTTTATTTTTATCATTATGTTTTAAGGGAAAATAGATCTGAGTGTCATCAGTGTGTAGATGAAAGGATAGTCAGACGGCCCAGTCTGTTGTGATTGGTCGGAACTAAACGCCTATTACCTTATATGGGTCTCAGTTCTTCCTCAGCTCTTGACACACAGTGATAAGAACAGTAAGAATGGCGTATAAATCTCATCAACAGCGTCTTAAAATGAACAACACCAACCAAACTCTTCCAGTCTCAGATACAACTAGTGTTTGAGGGCGGGGCCAAGAGATGCTGTTCAGCCAATCAAGACCACAGGGTGGGCATTATGCAAATTTACTTGGGTTTGTAACAGGAAGTGAGCCTGGAATTCACGATTCGTTTCAGAGACCAGAATCAATTCTTTCTTTTTGGAGACAATAACCTTGATATTTAAAACTTTGCAGACGTTTACACACAGCAAAGGGAATATCTGAGAAAGCATAATGGGGCACAGCAAACTAAACTATCCCCTAAAAGTGATGTTTCCTCTCCTCCGTGTCCGTTCCTCAGATCACAGCGATGAGAGCAGGAGAAAGACAGGAACCGAGCGGGTGACAAATCTCTTCTGTGTTCTGCGGCGTGATGTTAATGCAGTCTGAAAGGATCCCATGTCGCCCACGCCCGCATCTTCTCATCTCTGCTTCCTACCGTCTTCATCCCTCGTTCTCTTTCTGTATTAGACACCTGTTTTCTGATCATGGCTCAAGGAGAAACTCCGTTCCGTGTGAATGAGGTGATCTGCTGCATGTGACACAATAGGCCTCGTCCTCACGCCGCCCACCAGGCTTTAATCCCAACCAGCAGAATAAAACTGCCTCGTGACAGGAAGTGAATGTGTTTTTTAACCGTGTGCCTACATCCCAGCGTTTCTTTGATCTCGGTTACTAAAGTTGTCAGAGTACAAACGCGTATGCTTGAAAGGCATGACTAGTTTCCGGGGTTTTGTTTCTGGCCGATGTTTGAGTTCTGCGTGTCTCACAAACAGAATTTTGTACTCGGTTGTGAGACAAATAGATGATGTTTTAATTGACAGAAGTATTAAAGGGGTCATGAATTGCATTGTTTTAGTGTTTCATGGGGTGCACTTATAATGTTAGTATGATTTTTATATATATATATATATATAAAAATTGTCATAATTTAGAAATAAATGGTTATTTCCTACCCTGATTTATCCTCTGATTTGAAGGGGCGTGTCTGCCATGGGACTTCAGTGTAAACGCCCACTGCTGTGATTGGCTGCTGTGAGACTTCAGTGTAAACGCCCACTGCTGTGATTGGCTGCTGTGAGACTTCAGTGTAAACGCCCACTGCTGTGATTGGCTGCTGTGAGACTTCAGTGTAAACGCACCACTGCTGTGATTGGCTGCTGTGAGACTTCAGTGTAAACGCACCACTGCTGTGATTGGCTGCTGTGAGACTTCAGTGTAAACGCCCACTGCTGTGATTGGCTGCTGTGAGACTTCAGTGTAAACGCACCACTGCTGTGATTGGCTGCTGTGAGACTTCAGTGTAAACGTCCCACTGCTGTGATTGGCTGCTGTGAGACTTCAGTGTAAACGCCCCACTGCTGTGATTGGCTGCTGTGGGACTTCAGTGTAAACGCCCCACTGCTGTGATTGGCTGCTGTGAGACTTCAGCGTAAACGCCCACTGCTGTGATTGGCTGCTGTAAGACTTCAGCGTAAACGCCCACTGCTGTGATTGGCTGCTGTAAGACTTCAGCGTAAACGCCCACTGCTGTGATTGGCTGCTGTGGGACTTCAGTGTAAACGCCCACTGCTGTGATTGGCTGCTGTGGGACTTCAGTGTAAACGCCCCACTGCTGTGATTGGCTGCTGTGAGACTTCAGTGTAAACGCCCCACTGCTGTGATTGGCTGCTGTGAGACTTCAGTGTAAACGCCCCACTGCTGTGATTTGCTGCTGTGGGACTTCAGTGTAAACGCCCCACTGCTGTGATTGGCTGCTGTGAGACTTCAGTGTAAACGTCCCACTGCTGTGATTGGCTGCTGTGAGACTTCAGTGTAAACGCACCACTGCTGTGATTGGCTGCTGTGAGACTTCAGTGTAAACGTCCCACTGCTGTGATTGGCTGCTGTGAGACTTCAGTGTAAACGCACCACTGCTGTGTTTGGCTCTTGTGAGACTTCAGTGTAAACGCCCCACTGCTGTGATTGGCTGCTGTGGGACTTCAGTGTAAACGCCCCACTGCTGTGATTGGCTGCTGTGAGACTTCAGTGTAAACGTCCCACTGCTGTGATTGGCTGCTGTGAGACTTCAGTGTAAACTCACCACTGCTGTGTTTGGCTCTTGTGGGACTTCAGTGTAAACGCCCCACTGCTGTGATTGGCTGCTGTGAGACTTCAGTGTAAACGTCCCACTGCTGTGATTGGCTGCTGTGAGACTTCAGTGTAAACGCACCACTGCTGTGTTTGGCTCTTGTGAGACTTCAGTGTAAACGCCCCACTGCTGTGATTGGCTGCTGTGGGACTTCAGTGTAAACGCCCCACTGCTGTGATTGGCTGCTGTGAGACTTCAGTGTAAACGTCCCACTGCTGTGATTGGCTGCTGTGAGACTTCAGTGTAAACTCACCACTGCTGTGTTTGGCTCTTGTGAGACTTCAGTGTAAACGCCCCACTGCTGTGATTGGCTGCTGTGGGACTTCAGTGTAAACGCCCACTGCTGTGATTGGCCGCTGTGAGACTTCAGTGTAAACGTCCCACTGCTGTGATTGGCTGCTGTGAGACTTCAGTGTAAACGCCCACTGCTGTGATTGGCTGCTGTGAGACTTCAGTGTAAACGCCCACTGCTGTGATTGGCTGCTGTGGGACTTCAGTGTAAACGCCCCACTGCTGTGATTGGCTGCTGTGAGACTTCAGTGTAAACGCCCCACTGCTGTGATTGGCTGCTGTGATACTTCAGTGTAAACGCCCCACTGCTGTGATTGGCTACTGTGAGACTTCAGTGTAAACGCCCCACTGCTGTGATTGGCTACTATGAGACTTCAGTATAAACGCCCCACTGCTGTGAGACTTCAGTGTAAACGCCCCATTGCTGTGATTGGCTGCTGTGAGACTTCAGTGTAAACGCCCCACTGCTGTGAGACTTCAGTGTAAACGCCCCACTGCTGTGAGACTTCAGTGTAAACGCCCCATTGCTGTGATTGGCTGCTGTGAGACTTCAGTGTAAACGCCCCACTGCTGTGATTGGCTGCTGTGAGACTTCAGTGTAAACGCCCCATTGCTGTGATTGGCTGCTGTGAGACTTCAGTGTAAACGCCCCATTGCTGTGATTGGCTGCTGTGAGACTTCAGTGTAAACGCCCCATTGCTGTGATTGGCTGCTGTGAGACTTCAGTGTAAACGCCCCACTGCTGTGAGACTTCAGTGTAAACGCCCCATTGCTGTGATTGGCTGCTGTGAAACTTCAGTGTAAACGCCCCACTGCTGTGATTGGCTGCTGTGAGACTTCAGTGTAAACGCCCACTGCTGTGATTGGCTGCTGTGAGGCCCCACTGCTGTGAAACTTCAGTGTAAACGCCCCACTGCTGTGATTGGCCACTGTGAGACTTCAGTGTAAACGCCCCACTGCTGTGATTGGCCACTGTGAGACTTCAGTGTAAACGCACCACTGCTGTGATTGGCCGCTGTGAGACTTCAGTGTAAACGCCCCACTGCTGTGATTGGCCACTGTGAGACTTCAGTGTAAACGCACCACTGCTGTGATTGGCCGCTGTGAGACTTCAGTGTAAACGCCCCACTGCTGTGATTGGCCACTGTGAGACTTCAGTGTAAACGCACCACTGCTGTGATTGGCCACTGTGAGACTTCAGTGTAAACGCCCCACTGCTGTGATTGGCTGCTGTGAGGCCCCACTGCTGTGATTGGCTGCTGTGAGGCCCCACTGCTGTGAGACTTCAGTGTAAACGCCCACTGCTGTGATTGGCTGCTGTGAGGCCCCACTGCTGTGAGACTTCAGTGTAAACGCCCCATTGCTGTGATTGGCTGCTGTGAGGCCCCACTGCTGTGAGACTTCAGTGTAAACGTCCCACTGCTGTGATTGGCTGCTGTGAGACTTCAGTGTAAACGCCCCACTGCTGTGATTGGCAGCTGTGAGACTTCAGTGTAAACGCCCCATTGCTGTGATTGGCAGCTGTGAGACTTCAGTGTAAACGCCCCATTGCTGTGAGACTTCAGTGTAAACGCCCCACTGCTGTGATTGGCTGCTGTGAGACTTCAGTGTAAACGCCCCACTGCTGTGATTGGCTACTATGAGACTTCAGTATAAACGCCCCACTGCTGTGAGACTTCAGTGTAAACGCCCCATTGCTGTGATTGGCTGCTGTGAGACTTCAGTGTAAACGCCCCACTGCTGTGAGACTTCAGTGTAAACGCCCCATTGCTGTGATTGGCTGCTGTGAGACTTCAGTGTAAACGCCCCACTGCTGTGAGACTTCAGTGTAAACGCCCCATTGCTGTGATTGGCTGCTGTGAGACTTCAGTATAAACGCCCCACTGCTGTGAGACTTCAGTGTAAACGCCCCATTGCTGTGATTGGCTGCTGTGAGACTTCAGTGTAAACGCCCCACTGCTGTGATTGGCTGCTGTGAGACTTCAGTGTAAACGCCCCATTGCTGTGATTGGCTGCTGTGAGACTTCAGTGTAAACGCCCCATTGCTGTGATTGGCTGCTGTGAGACTTCAGTGTAAACGCCCCATTGCTGTGATTGGCTGCTGTGAGGCTTCAGTGTAAACGCCCCACTGCTGTGAGACTTCAGTGTAAACGCCCCATTGCTGTGATTGGCTGCTGTGAAACTTCAGTGTAAACGCCCCACTGCTGTGATTGGCTGCTGTGAGACTTCAGTGTAAACGCCCACTGCTGTGATTGGCTGCTGTGAGGCCCCACTGCTGTGAAACTTCAGTGTAAACGCCCCACTGCTGTGATTGGCCACTGTGAGACTTCAGTGTAAACGCCCCACTGCTGTGATTGGCCACTGTGAGACTTCAGTGTAAACGCCCCACTGCTGTGATTGGCCACTGTGAGACTTCAGTGTAAACGCACCACTGCTGTGATTGGCCGCTGTGAGACTTCAGTGTAAACGCACCACTGCTGTGATTGGCCGCTGTGAGACTTCAGTGTAAACGCCCCACTGCTGTGATTGGCCACTGTGAGACTTCAGTGTAAACGCACCACTGCTGTGATTGGCCGCTGTGAGACTTCAGTGTAAACGCCCCACTGCTGTGATTGGCCACTGTGAGACTTCAGTGTAAACGCACCACTGCTGTGATTGGCCACTGTGAGACTTCAGTGTAAACGCCCCACTGCTGTGATTGGCTGCTGTGAGGCCCCACTGCTGTGATTGGCTGCTGTGAGGCCCCACTGCTGTGAGACTTCAGTGTAAACGCCCACTGCTGTGATTGGCTGCTGTGAGACTTCAGTGTAAACGCCCCATTGCTGTGATTGGCTGCTGTGAGGCCCCACTGCTGTGAGACTTCAGTGTAAACGTCCCACTGCTGTGATTGGCTGCTGTGAGACTTCAGTGTAAACGCCCCACTGCTGTGATTGGCAGCTGTGAGACTTCAGTGTAAACGCCCCATTGCTGTGATTGGCAGCTGTGAGACTTCAGTGTAAACGCCCCATTGCTGTGAGACTTCAGTGTAAACGCCCCACTGCTGTGATTGGCTGCTGTGAGACTTAAGTGTAAACGCCCCACTGCTGTGATTGGCTGACATCTCTGCATATGAAAAGAGTATTACATACATGTGGAACTCTCGAAAACATTTAGCCTGTTTTTACTATTACAGCTGTCAAGGTTAACTAACCATGAAAAGTGTTGATTATAGCATTATATTTAGATCGTGGCATGAAAGGTTGCAGTGATGATCATTGTAGCCGAACGCTTTCATCATAACGAACAGTGCAAACACAATGTTAATAAGAGATTAGTTGATTATTATTAGAGATTTGTGCAAAGCCTGCGCCGAAACCGTGACTGATTTCCCAAAGAATCCACAGTGAAATGTAGCGAATACAAATAAATACTGTTAATGTTAAGTAATGTTATTTTTATTCCAGTGATTCTGTATTGCTCTTCTCTCCTCGTCATCTCACTAACACTCCAGTGGGCGGGGTCAAAGTTGTGATGATGAAGTGGGCGTTGATTTTCTTCTGCAGAGGCGGTCTTTCCCCGATAGGCTCATTCCATGACGAGTCGTTCTCTGGGCTTGGTTACAATAAAAGCTGTTTTTGGACTAACAAGGAAGTTTTCAGTTCTGAAACGTACAGGATATTCTTATAGTATGAGGACCTCTTATATGACAAAAGCTCAAGAAAAAGTTGAGTTCTGAGTTTGACCCCTTTAAAGGTAGCCTGACGTCGTCATACTCAATTCTAGTCAGAATTTGAGTCTGATCTGCTCCGTTGGGCTGTGATTATGGGGCGTGTTTCAACCGAACCAGGAAAGACCTCAATTGGATAGACCTACAACCAATCAGAGCAATGGAGCGACGCATAACGTTAGTTGTCAAATGTCAACAGAACTCAACTGCACTGTGTTGCCAAGTCCGCGGGTTGAAGCGACCCCAGTTCTGTGATATACAGACCCAGGAATGCGAAATTTAGCAGGCAAACCTGCCAAAATAACACACATTTTACCCCCCAAATGCAATTTTTCCCGGATTTGTGGGCGGGGCTAAGTTCGTCTGGCATCCAGGCTACTTTAAAGGAACACTCCACCGTTTTTAGAAATAGGGCTTATTCAACATCTTTCCTACATTTAGATATGTGGGCAAATGCATTTTGTCTCAGTGCATGCATTGTTTTAGTTTGGCAGGGTCTCCGCTAGCTTAGCTTAGCATAATGAATGGAATCCTATGTTGCCAGCTAGCATGTCCCGAGTAAAAGTGATCCAAAAAAACCCCACCTGATTACTTCTTGTGGCCTGTGTATTCACAAAGAGTATAAATAGCGATGCAGATTAAGACTAGGCGATTTCCTAGGCAGATATTGATTTGGGAATATATTATGGGGAAGCACAGGCGAAGCCCTGCTACTTGGGCGCAGAAAATCACAACTTTTAATTTTCCGTCTGTCTTAGTACACAATGTAACCACACATCACAACATGTAAATAGGAAAATGTTGGCCTTGTCACTTATTGAGCAGTCGGCTAGCTGGAGCCATTTACCTCCAGTCTTTGTGCTAAGCTAGGCTAGCAGTGAGTGCGTCAGACAGAGTTATAGCACACGCGGAGATGAGAATGGGATGCATGGACTTATCTAGCTTATTCACCGTATCCCCCAGAGTTAAAGTCCCAAAAAGTCGGCGTGTTCCTTTAAACAAGTGTTTGGATGAAATTATGGAAAACTGCAAACATGTTGTGATTTACACTACCGTTCAAAAGTTTGGGCTCAGTAGGATAAAAAAAAAAAGAAGAAAATAATTCAGCAAGGATACATTAAAATGATAAATAATCATAAATGTTTGTTCATATTAGAGTGATTTGTGTAGATCATGTGACACTAAAGACTGGAGTAATGATGATAAATTCAGCTTTGAACACAGGAGTAAATTACACTTTACTATATATTCACATAGAGAACATCTGATTTACATTATATTTCATGATTTGTACTGTACTTTTGATGAAGTAAATGCAGCTCATCTGATCCTCTGAATCTGTTGTTTCAGCGATGGAGTTTCACGAGAATCTGCATGACATGGCAGTGAAAGAAGGACTGAAGGGAAGAAAACTCATCAAATCTGTGGAGAGCTTCACCTGGAACATCACAATTCTGAAGGTGATCACAGACCAAACATTACACACCTGTGGAAAATTACTCCCCGCTTTCAGATGACGATTTGCATATATATTAACACTCGGATGTGTTTCTTCAAATTTAAGATGCTGTGCTGCAGGTACCGTCTTGAAAATATGATGAATATTAATATTTTCCCAACCAGTGTGGCAGTTTTAGGGACGTTTGTTTAATATGAAGTTGCAAATAGACTGTAATAGAAAGCCGTCAACCAGATTTGCATTTACTAAAGGAAGCAGCCAAAGAAAAGTGTTAAAAGTACAACATTTGCTTCAAATCCTGCAGTATAAAGATGATTAAATAGACGCAAGAAGACTAGCCTAAACTTATTAGATGAAAATTTAAAAAAAAATGTTATTTGTAAATATTCGCAATGTTTATGTTTAAGAAATAGCTAAAACTAGTCAACCAATATGTCATTAACTAAAACTAATAATAATAATGTTATTTTTATTTTATTCACTTATATTTTAATTTCATTTCTGTGTAAAGCACTTTGAATTGCCACTGTGTATGACGTGCTATACAAATAAACTTGCCTTGCCTAATAATAATGTTTAAAAGTAAATAAACATTTCAAATATATACAATAAAAAAAACTTTCATCTAATATTACTTTTAAATATTATTAATAATATTATTAACAATGAATCATTACTTTAAGTTTTAGTTAATAATAATTGATTGACCTTTTAACATTTTTATTAAACTTACTAAACTAAAAAAAAAAAAAAGTAAATATTTAATATATTTAAGTTTCAATACATTTTATAACGTATTAGTTGACTTTAATTATTAAAAAAACTTTTTTATTTTGATGTAATAACATAACAGGCAACCATTATGACCCTAGAATAAGAAACAAAAATGTCATAAATTTCATGGGTTCCACATAAAATAATTAAGCTGACTGTACACATGACTGTACCTGTACACCAGGGCTCAACATTAACGCTCGTCCGGGACAAATGTATTTTTTGAAGGGGCAAAAGACTTTTACTTGCCTGACCGGACAAGCTGATTAAAACGTCAATAACAAAAAGTAACTTGTGGATCAAATGCAAGAATGATTCTTGATTAATTTAGTATAAGTGGCGATCGATGGTGGATATATAATGAACTGACGGTAACAAGGATGAGCAAAGCCAAAATAGTTCCAAACAAAGATCACAGCAGAACCACAGCGCATCTCACAGCAACGGTGTGTTACTGAATAATTCAGTGTTTTGAATGAATCAGTTGAATCAAAGATTTAATGACCTATTCATAAAGGACTGCCTCGTTCCTGAATGAATCAGCCATTTGAACAAATCGATTCAATGACTCACTCATTAAGACGGTCAGCGTTTGAACGAATCTACTCAATGACTCACTCATTAAGACGGTCAGCGTTTGAACGAATCTACTCAATGATTCACCCATTAAGACGGTCAGCGTTTGAACGAATCTACTCAATGACTCACTCATTAAGACGGTCAGCTTTTGAACAAATCTACTCAATGATTCACCCATTAAGACGGTCAGCGTTTGAACGAATCTACTCAATGATTCACCCATTAAGACGGTCAGTAGATTGAGTAGATTCGTTTGAACGAATCTACTCAATGACTCACTCATTAAGACGGTCAGCGTTTGAACAAATCTACTCAATGACTGACTCATTAAGACGGTCAGCGTTTGAACAAATCAACTCAATGATTCACTCATTAAGACGGTCAGCGTTTGAACGAATCTACTCAATGACTCACCCATTAAGACGGTCAGCGTTTGAACAAATCTACTCAATGATTCACTCATTAAGACGGTCAGCTTTTGAACAAATCTACTCAATGATTCACCCATTAAGACAGTCAGCGTTTGAACAAATCTACTCAATGACTCACCCATTAAGACAGTCAGCGTTTGAACAAATCAATTCAATGACTGACTCATTAAGACAGTCAGCGTTTGAACAAATCGATTCAATGACTGACGCATTAAGACGGTCAGCGTTTGAACAAATCTACTCAATGATTCAGACATTAAGACGGTCAGCGTTTGAACGAATCTACTCAATGACTCACCCATTAAGACGGTCAACGTTTGAACAAATCTACTCAATGATTCACTCATTAAGACGGTCAGCGTTTGAACGAATCTACTCAATGACTCACTCATTAAGACGGTTAGCATTTGAACAAATCTACTCAATGACTCACCCCTTAAGACGGTCAGCGTTTGAACAAATCTACTCAATGATTCACTCATTAAGATGGTCAGCGTTTGAACAAATCTACTCAATGACTCACTTATTAAGACGGTCAGCGTTTGAACAAATCTACTCAATGACTCACTCATTAAGACGGTCAGCGTTTGAACAAATCTACTCAATGACTGACGCATTAAGACGGTCAGCGTTTGAACGAATCTACTCAATGACTCGCTCATTAAGACGGTCAGCGTTTGAACGAATCTACTCAATGATTCACCCATTAAGACGGTCAGCGTTTGAACGAATCTACTCAATGATTCACCCATTAAGACGGTCAGCGTTTGAACGAATCTACTCAATTACTCACTCATTAAGACGGTCAGCGTTTGAACAAATCTACTCAATGACTCTCTCATTATGACGGTCAGCGTTTGAACAAATCTACTCAATGACTCCCTCATTAAGACGGTCACCGTTTGAACGAATCTACTCAAAGATTCACTCATTAAGACGGTCAGCGTTTGAACGAATCTACTCAATGACTCACTCATTAAGACGGTCAGCGTTTTAACAAATCTACTCAATGATTCACACATTAAGACGGTCAGCGTTTGAACGAATCTACTCAATGACTCACCCATTAAGACGGTCAACGTTTGAACAAATCTACTCAATGATTCACTCATTAAGACGGTCAGCGTTTGAACGAATCTACTCAATGACTCACTCATTAAGACGGTTAGCGTTTGAACAAATCTACTCAATGACTCACCCCTTAAGACGGTCAGCGTTTGAACAAATCTACTCAATGATTCACTCATTAAGACGGTTAGCGTTTGAACAAATCTACTCAATGACTCACCCCTTAAGACGGTCAGCGTTTGAACAAATCTACTCAATGACTCACTCATTAAGACGGTTAGCGTTTGAACAAATCTACTCAATGACTCACCCCTTAAGACGGTCAGCGTTTGAACAAATCTACTCAATGACTCACTCATTAAGACGGTCAGCGTTTGAACAAATCTACTCAATGACTCACTCATTAAGACGGTCAGCGTTTGAACGAATCTACTCAATGATTCACCCATTAAGACGGTCAGCGTTTGAACGAATCTACTCAATTACTCACTCATTAAGACGGTCAGCGTTTGAACAAATCTACTCAATGACTCTCTCATTATGACGGTCAGCGTTTGAACAAATCTACTCAATGACTCCCTCATTAAGACGGTCACCGTTTGAACGAATCTACTCAATGATTCACTCATTAAGACGGTCAGCGTTTGAACGAATCTACTCAATGACTCACCCATTAAGACGGTTAGCGTTTGAACAAATCTACTCAATGACTCACCCATTAAGACGGTCAGCGTTTGAACGAATCTACTCAATGACTCACCCATTAAGACGGTCAGCGTTTGAACAAATCTACTCAATGACTCACTCATTAAGACGGTCAGCGTTTGAACGAATCTACTCAATGATTCACTCATTAAGACGGTCAGCGTTTGAACGAATCTACTCAATGACTCACTCATTAAGACGGTCAGCGTTTGAACGAATCTACTCAATGACTCACTCATTAAGACGGTCAGCGTTTGAACGAATCTACTCAATGACTCACTCATTAAGACGGTCAGCGTTTGAACGAATCTACTCAATGACTCACTCATTAAGACGGTCAGCGTTTGAACGAATCTACTCAATGACTCACTCATTAAGACGGTCAGCGTTTGAACGAATCTACTCAATGACTCACTCATTAAGACGGTCAGCGTTTGAACGAATCTACTCAATGACTCACTCATTAAGACGGTCAGCGTTTGAACAAATCTACTCAATGATTCAGTCAATAAGACGGTCAGCGTTTGAACAAATCTACTCAATGACTCACTCATTAAGACGGTCAGCGTTTGAACAAATCTACTCAATGATTCAGTCAATAAGACGGTCAGCGTTTGAACAAATCTACTCAATGACTCACTCATTAAGACAGTCAGCGTTTGAACAAATCGATTCAATGACATTTTTTTTACTCGGACAAGCACATGAAAAGGCTTAATGTCGAGCCTGTACACACATAAGTACAACAAGGAAAAGAACAGTCAAGTCTATGCCAGACTGACCAGAATACTTGTGTCCAGTTCTTCGTGAACGAGCCCCGTTGTCTCTGCTTGTGTTCTCAGGGCCAGGCCGATCTGTTGAAACACGCCCGGGCGGAAGTGGTTGAGAACCTGAAACAGATCCACTACGCCGCCCTCACCTGTAACCTGGCCAAGGGAGGAGCGCCACCCTCATCGGGGTCGGAGTCCAAGGGCCGCCGCAGCCTGGAGGCCATCGCGGAGAAGGCAGTCGGGGAGGACGACATCACGGACGAGGAGAACTGAGGGCGTCCCGCCAAATCCCATAAATCCTCTCCCCGGGTCGGCGTGTACCGAACACATTTGGAAAGATCTCTGCACGTCTTGCCCTCAGGACGTTCACGTCTGCTTCCTGTCTCCGTCCCTCGCCCGTGTCCGTCGGTCTCTGGGGTCAGGTGGGTGTCGATGAGGCTCCTCTCTACAAGCACAAACTGTACGAGGAGTTTGAACGGGAGCCATGAATGTAACGAGACATCGTGTGAGGAAAGAAGAGAGCTGTTTACAATAAAGAACTACTTCACGTTCTGTCTGCCAAAATAGTATGTGTGTGTATATACAGTATAAATATATATATATGGAGATCTGTTACCTTTTTTGCTATGTGAACTTTTAATGGATCAGATTATTTTGTTAAGAGAAACGGATGTTTTAAAGAGCTCATATTTTATTTGCTTGTACAGGACAGGAGACGGGCCCGGCCCTTTATGGGCTTTTTTTAAATTATTTGTATAAACGCAGGAGGATGTATCTAGTTTTAGACATTACCAGCAGCTACTGTACAAGTGAATATGTGCGAGTCTCTCGGACGATTGTTGTCTTTTTTTGGCCACGTACACACTGCAGTTTAGTTCGTCATCATGTGTGTTTAGTCATTTAGCTGATGCTTTTATCTAAAGCAACTTATGGAGGAAAATTCTAGAGATGCACCGATAGACCGGACGGGGATCGGACGATTTTCCGCATGATGGTCCCGGATCGGTCTCACGTTTCCAGCCACACACACACACACACACACTCTCCACTATGCCGCCTTCACCTGTAACCTGGCCAAGGGTGGAGCGGGACCCTCGTTGGAGTCCAAGGGCCGCAGCCTGGAGGCCATCCCGGAGACTCACACACACTTTCTCACTCACTCTCACATTCACCCTCACACACACACACACTCACTCATGCTTGCTCGCACACTCACTCGCTCGCACTCGCACACACACACACACACACACACGGTCTCACTCACTCAAACATTCTCACACACACATTCACTCACACACTCGCTCGCTCGCACACACACAAACTCGCTCGCACGCTCGCTCACTCACACACACACACACACGGTCTCACTCAAACATTCTCACACACACACAAACACACACTCACACACACACGGACTCACACTCGCTCGCGCACACACACACACAAACTCGCTCGCACACTCACACTCAAACACACATTCACTCACACACACACGGACTCACTCTCACTCGCTTGCACACACACACACTCTCGCTTGCACACTCACTCACACACACACACTCTCGCTCGCACACTCACTCACACACACATGGTCTCACTCACTCAAACTTTCTCACACACACGGACTCACTCTCACACTCACTCGCTCGCACTCACACTCTCGCTCGCACACTCACTCACACACACACACACGGTCTCACTCACTCAAACATTCTCACACACACACACGGACTCACACTCGCTCGTGCACACACACACACACACAAACTCGCTCGCACACTCACTCACACACACGGTCTCACTCACTCAAACATTCTCACACACAAACACACATTCACTCACACACACACGGACTCACTCTCACTCGCTCGCTCGTACTCACACAATCACTCTCGCTCGCACACTCACTCACTCACACACACATGGTCTCACTCACTCAAACATTCTCACACACACTCACTCGCTCGCTCGCACTCACACTCTCGCTCGCACACTCACTCACACACACACACATGGTCTCACTCACTCAAACATTCTCACACACACTCGCTCGTACTCACACACACACTCTCGCTTGCACACTCACTCACTCACACACACACACGGTCTCACTCACTCAAACATTCTCACACACACTCACTCGCTCGCTATAATTAACCATTTTTAAAGGAATAAATCACACAATTTTTCAGTAAACCGGTTATGCAGCACCAAAAAAAAAAGGGAAGGGTTTGTTTAAATACTACTAAAATACTTCCAACTAAAATACATTTCTGTATTGAATTTCATAGGGCCCTATTATTGTAAACAAATGTATAATTTGGGTTTATTTCATATCTCTCTTTATTCTGTGGCATTTATTTGTGCTGTTGTTTGAAATGTATTAGTCTTTTTAATTGTTTTTTTTATAAAAAATTAAATGTTGCATTGTATATGCTGCCAATTATAGTTCTTTGAAAGAAATCGGAATTAGCTAAATTCGGTAGGTCACGCTTACAAGAAAATTACAATCGGTGCATCTCTAGAAAATTCCCACAATGCTTCTCAACCTTTGACTCCCAACAACAGCGTCCACAACAATATTAGAACTCGTGATTGAGCCGTATTTACTCAGTGTGTCCGTGGCCTTTGAGATTTGACTGAATACTGTATGTCAAGTGTTGCGGTTAAAGCTTCTCAAGCATTCCTTGAAACAAAGCAGTCCATGTACGTATGGATACCGTTCAAATATGATTCTGCCTTGTTGCTGAAGTTCTGTCTTACATTGCCTTTTTTAACCCAAGTTGCTTCTAGTTTGTAAGTAATTGTCTCCAGCTCATTCCATTGGTCGTCCACCACTGAACCACTTCCATTGGATTTTACACATTGTGACCAGAGATTAAACTGGACATGAAAAAAAAAAAGATTTGTTTATACATTTCAGTGCTGTTATTGTGTATTTATAATTATAGTTAACCATTGAAGGAGTGGGTGATTAGTTTCAAAGAGAATATCAGTTTTGTTTAACTCTGTTAAGACCCAGTGCTCTGAAATAAACCATGATAATTACATTCTCTAAGTCTTTCTAGTTTCTAATGGCACAAAAAATAGGCTATATGAAGTACGAAAATGATAAGATTAAGCCTATTTTTAAAACCATTATTTGTTTGGCATTGTGACTTATATGGGCCATTCTACAGAATTGGTGCAAACTGCTGTCCCACAACCAAAAAGCACATTTAACCCTCTGGTGCTCAAAATGTTACTTTTTTTTTGTCAGATTTTTTACGTCATCAGAATGGTATGAAACTTGGAAACGGTTTTAGCACTTGCTGTGTAAACACAAAAATTCATAGACATGATTTGAAAGGTTAAATGGTCATTAGAACATTCACATTTGTACTCCTTACAGTCAAAAATAAATGGAAATTGATGGGAGACGAATTTCACCTAGTTCGGTATTTCAAACGTTCGGTACTGTACACAAACCCTGTCCCGAACCCTAACCCCCTAAATTTTAACTGCACAATTACTAGGAATGTGTTCCTTGGATATTATACAATTTGCATACATACAGAATTTGAGGGAAACTGATTTTGAACCAATTCTGTAAAATGGCCCATATATGTGACGTAAACACACACACACACACATACATATTCACATACAAATACATACATACACACATATACACACATGCATATACACATACATACAGTGAGGAAAATAAGTATTTGAACACCCTGCTATTTTGCAAGTTCTCCCACTTGGAAATCATGGAGGGGTCTGAAATTGTCATCGTAGGTGCATGTCCACTGTGAGAGACATAATCTAAAAAGAAAAATCCAGAAATCACAATGTATGATTTTTTAACTATTTATTTGTATGATGCAGCTGCAAATAAGTATTTGAACACCTGTCTATCAGCTAGAATTCTGACCCTCAAAGACCTGTTAGTCTGCCTTTAAAATGTCCTCCTCCACTCCATTTATTATCCTAAATTAGATGCACCTGTTTGAGGTCATTAGCTGCATAAAGTCCACCCCATAAAATCAGTAAGAATCCAACTACTAACATGGCCAAGACCAAAGAGCTGTCCAAAGACACTAGAGACAAAATTGTACACCTCCACAAGGCTGGAAAGGGCTACGGGGAAATTGCCAAGCAGCTTGGTGAAAAAAGGTCCACTGTTGGAGCAATCACTAGAAAATGGAAGAAGCTAAACATGACTGTCAATCTCCCTCGGACTGGGGCTCCATGCAAGATCTCACCTCGTGGGGTCTCAATGATCCTAAGAAAGGTGAGAAATCAGCCCAGAACTACACGGGAGGAGCTGGTCAATGACCTGAAAAGAGCTGGGACCACCGTTTCATAGGTTACTGTTGGTAATACACTAAGACGTCATGGTTTAAAATCATGCATGGCACGGAAGGTTCCCCTGCTTAAACCAGCACATGTCAAGGCCCGTCTTAAGTTTGCCAATGACCATTTGGATGATCCAGAGGAGCCATGGGAGAAAGTCATGTGGTCAGATGAGACCAAAATAGAACTTTTTGGTCATAATTCCACTAAACGTGTTTAGAGGAAGAAGAATGATGAGTACCATCCCAAGAACACCATCCCTACTGTGAAGCATGGGGGTGGTAGCATCATGCTTTGGGGGTGTTTTTCTGCACATGGGACAGGGCGACTGCACTGTATTAAGGAGAGGATGACCGGGGCCATGTATTGCGAGATTTTGGGGAACAACTTCCTTCCCTCAGTTAGAGCATTGAAGATGGGTCGAGGCTGGGTCTTCCAACATGACAATGACCCGAAGCACACAGCCAGGATAACCAAGGAGTGGCTCTGTAAGAAGCATATCAAGGTTCTGGCGTGGCCTAGCCAGTCTCCAGACCTAAACCCAATAGAGAATCTTTGGAGGAGCTCAAACTCCGTGTTTCTCAGCGACAGGCCAGAAACCTGACTGATCTAGAGAAGATCTGTGTGGAGGAGTGGGCCAAAATCCCTCCTGCAGTGCAAACCTGCTGAAAAACTACAGGAAACGTTTGACCTCTGTAATTGCAAACAAAGGCTACTGTACCAAATATTAACATTGATTTTCTCAGGTGTTCAAATACTTATTTGCAGCTGTATCATACAAATAAATAGTTAAAAAATAATATATTGTGATTTCTGGATTTTTTTTTTTAGATTATGTCTCTCACAGTGGACATGCACCTACGATGACAATTTCAGACCCCTCCATGATTTCTAAGTGGGAGAACTTGCAAAATAGCAGGGTGTTCAAATACTTATTTTCCTCACTGTACATGCATATATACACGCATACATACATATGAACATACACACACATATACACATATATACATACATACACACGTACATACATATTTACATATATAAATATACACAAACATACACACATATACAAATACAAACATACATACATGCATGCATGCATACATACATACATATACACATACATACATATACATATAAACATACACACATACATACATATTCACATATATAAATATACACATACACACATATACATATGCATACATACATACACACACACACACACGCATACATACATATATTCATACACACATACATACATATATACACATACATATAAACATACATACACACATACAAAAATACATACACACATACATACATATTCACATACATACATACATATACATATAAACATACATACATATTCACATATATAAATATACACATATACACATACATACATGCATACATACATACATACACGCATACATACATATGAACATACATACATATATACATACATACACACATACATACACACATACACACATACATACATATATATATACACATACATGCATATATACATATATACATACATACACACATACATGCATACACACATATATACATACATACATACACGCATACATAAATATTTACATATATAAATATACATATACATACATATACAAATACAAACATACATATACACATACATACAAACATACATATACATACATATACAAACATACATACATATACAAATACAAACATACATACATATACACATACATACATGCATACATATACACAAACATACATACATACATACCATACATACATATACACATACACATACATAAACACATACATACATACATACATATACACATACATACATACATACATACATACATACATATATATATACAAATACATAAATACATACATACATGCACACATACATACAAAAATACATATATACATACACACACACACATACATATTTACATATATAAATATACACATACATGCATACATACATATATACATACATACACACATACATGCATACACACATACAGGGAGTGCAGAATTATTAGGCAAATGAGTATTTTGACCACATCATCCTCGTTATGCATGTTGTCTTACTCCAAGCTGTATAGGCTGGAAAGCCTACTACCAATGAAGCATATTAGGTGATGTGCATCTCTGTAATGAGAAGGGGTGTGGTCTAATGACATCAACACCCTATATCAGGTGTGCATAATTATTAGGCAACTTCCTTTCCTTTGGCAAAATGGGTCAAAAGAAGGACTTGACAGGCTCAGAAAAGTCAAAAATAGTGAGATATATTGCAGAGGGATGCAGCAGTCTTAAAATAGCCAAGCTTCTGAAGCGTGATCATCGAACAATCAAGCGTTTCATTCAAAATAGTCAACAGGGTCGCAAGAAGCGTGTGGAAAAACCAAGGCGCAAAATAACTGCCCGTGAACTGAGAAAAGTC
>CM042252.1:51614961-51617461 GCA_023566225.1 Romanogobio albipinnatus | reverse complement strand
CCAAGGCGCAAAATAACTGCCCATGAACTGAGAAAAGTCAAGCGTGCAGCTGCCAAGATGCCACTTGCCACCAGTTTGGCCATATTTCAGAGCTGCAACATCACTGGAGTGCCCAAAAGCACAAGGTGTGCAATACTCAGAGACATGGCCAAGGTAAGAAAGGCAGAAAGTCGACCACCACTGAACAAGACACACAAGCTGAAACGTCAAGACTGGGCCAAGAAATATCTCAAGACTGATTTTTCTAAGGTTTTATGGACTGATGAAATGAGAGTGAGTCTTGATGGGCCAGATGGATGGGCCCGTGGCTGGATTGGTAAAGGGCAGAGAGCTCCAGTCCGACTCAGACGCCAGCAAGGTGGAGGTGGAGGGCTGGTATCATCAAAGATGAGCTTGTGGGGCCTTTTGGGGTTGAGGATGGAGTCAAGCTCAACTCCCAGTCCTACTGCCAGTTTCTGGAAGACACCTTCTTCAAGCAGTGGTACAGGAAGAAGTCTGCATCCTTCAAGAAAAACATGATTTTCATGCAGGACAATGCTCCATCACACGCGTCCAAGTACTCCACAGCGTGGCTGGCAAGAAAGGGTATAAAAGAAGAAAATCTAATGATATGGCCTCCTTGTTCACCTGATCTGAACCCCATTGAGAACCTGTGGTCCATCATCAAATGTGCGATTTACAAGGAGGGAAAACAGTACACCTCTCTGAACAGTGTCTGGGAGGCTGTGGTTGCTGCTGCACGCAATGTTGATGGTGAACAGATCAAAACACTGACAAAATCCATGGATGGCAGGCTTTTGAGTGTCCTTGCAAAGAAAGGTGGCTATATTGGTCACTGATTTGTTTTTGTTTGGTTTTTGAATGTCAGAAATGTATATTTGTGAATGTTGAGATGTTATATTGGTTTCACTGGTAAAAATAAATAATTGAAATGGGTATAAATTTGTTTTTTGTTAAGTTGCCTAATAATTATGCACAATAATAGTCACCTGCACACACAGATATCCCCCTAAAATAGCTAAAACTAAAAACTACTTCCAAAAATATTCAGCTTTGATATTAATTAGTTTTTTGTGTTCATTGACAACATGGTTGTTGTTTAATTATTAATGTTGTAAAATTAATCCTCAAAAATACAACTTGCCTAATAATTCTGCACTCCCTGTACATACATACATACATACATACATACATACATATAAACATACATATAAACATACATACATACATACATACATACATACATACATACATACATACATACATACATATACACATACATACATACATACATACACGCATACATACATGCATACATACATATATACATACATACATACATACATACATGCATGCATCCATACATGCATTCATACACACATACATACATACATACATACATGCATACATACATTCATACATACATGCATCCATACATGCATTCATACACACATACATACATACATACATCGATACATGCATTCATATATGCATACATACATACATACATACATTCATACATACATACATGCATACATGCATACAAACATACATACATGCATACATTTACATTTACATTTACATTTAGTCATTTAGCAGACGCTTTTATCCAAAGCGACTTACAAATGAGAGCAATAGAAGCAACTAGAACAGTCAAAGGCTACAGTATGCAAGTGCTGTAACAAGTCTCAGTTAATCTAAACACAGAACACAGGACTTTTTTTTTATTTTATTTTTTTTAAATAAATTAGACAGACAAAAAAATGAATAGAATGTTAAGTGCTATTCTTGATTGGTCAGGTGCTGCTGGAAAAGACGTGTCTTTAGCTGTTTTTTGAAAATGGCTACAGACTCGGCTGCTCGAATTGAGATAGGCAGGTCATTCCACCAGGTGGGGGCAGTCCAGGAAAAGGTCCGTGAGAGTGATTTCATGCCTCTTTGGGATGGCACCACAAGGCGTCGTTCACTGGCAGAACGTAAGCTCCTGGAGGGTGTGTAAGTCTGAACAAGCGAGTTTAGGTATATTGGTGCAGAGACAATGGTTGCTTTGTAGGCGAGCACCAGTGTCTTGAATTTGATGCGAGCGGCTATTGGCAGCCAGTGGAGATTGATGAAGAGAGGCGTGACGTGCGCTCTCTTCGGCTCGTTAAAGATCACTCTCGCCGCTGCATTCTGGATCAGCTGCAAGGGTTTGATAGTGCATGCCGGAAGGCCCGCTAGAAGAGCATTACAGTAGTCCAGTCTGGAGAGAACAAGAGCTTGGACCAAGAGTTGAGTGGCCTGCTCTGATAGGAAGGGTCTAATCTTCCTGATGTTATATAATGCAAATCTGCAGGACCGGGTTGTTGCAGTGATGTGGTCAGTGAATTTTAGCTGATCATCAATCACAACTCCAAGGTTCCTGGCTGTCCTGGACGGAGTTATGGTTGATGATCCTAGCTGAATGGAGAGATTATGATGAAGTGCTGGATTGGCTGAGACCACAAGCAGTTCTGTCTTT
>CM042252.1:51574961-51609961 GCA_023566225.1 Romanogobio albipinnatus | reverse complement strand
TGGGAGAAAGTCATGTGGTCAGATGAGACCAAAATAGAACTTTTTGGTCAAAATTCCACTAAACGTGTTTGGAGGAAGAAGAATGATGAGTACCATCCCAAGAACACCATCCCTACTGTGAAGCATGGGGGTGGTAGCATCATGCTTTGGGGGTGTTTTTCTGCACATGGGACAGGGCGACTGCACTGTATTAAGGAGAGGATGACCGGGGCCGAGATTTTGGGGAACAACCTCCTTCCCTCAGTTAGAGCATTGAAGATGGGCCGAGGCTGGGTCTTCCAACATGACAATGACCCGAAGCACACAGCCAGGATAACCAAGGAGTGGCTCTGTAAGAAGCATATCAAGGTTCTGGCGTGGCCTAGCCAGTCTCCAGACCTAAACACAATAGAGAATCTTTGGAGGGAGCTCAAACTCTGTGTTTCTCAGCAACAGGCCAGAAACCTGACTGATCTAGAGAAGATCTGTGTGGAGGAGTGGGCCAAAATCCCTCCTGCAGTGCAAACCTGCTGAAAAACTACAGGAAACGTTTGACCTCTGTAATTGCAAACAAAGGCTACTGTACCAAATATTAACATTGATTTTCTCAGGTGTTCAAATACTTATTTGCAGCTGTATCATCCAATAAATAGTTAAAAAATCATACATTGTGATATCTGGATTTTGTTTTTTAGATTATTACACACACACACACCCCTAAATGCATTAAAGCAACTGCCATGTGATTGGTTGATTAGATAATTGCATTAATGAGAAATTGAACAGGTGTTCCTAATAATCCTTTAGGTGAGTGTACATACACACACACACACACACACACACACACACACACACACACACACACACACACACACACACACAAATACATGCATACATACATACATACATACATACACACACACAAACATACATATACACATACATACATACATACATACATATACACATACATGCATACATACACACATACATACATACACATACATACATATACACATACATGCATACATACACACATACATACATACATACATACATACATACATACACACACATACATATACACATACATGCATACATACACACATACATACATACATACATACATACATATACACATACATACAGATACATACATTGACACATACACACATATATACACACATATATACACACATACACATACGCACACGCACACACACACACACACACGCATACATATATACACATACATACTGTGGCAAACTCCCAAAGCACTCGTCAGCGTTGTCATGGAAATGGAGTGGATCCAATTGCCGGGAGGCGGAGTTGGGGAATGAGAGCCACCTGAGAGCCATCAGTAGAGGAGGATATAAGCACAGCAGAAAGAAGCTTATGGTGGGACCAGATCTCCCAAGAGGAGTCTAACACTTTCTCTGATGCTCTTCTTTTGTAGGCGCCAGTGAATGTTAAGGAGAGTTGCAGTTCGTCAGCAAATTACTACACATTCACTCCTGCACTGAAGCACCAGGTTCCCGGCACTTGGGGAACGTCTGCACTAATTTCAAGCTTTGTCATTCAATAAAGGCCCCTTCGGGGTAATTTCACCACGCATTTCGGTCTGGCCCTCTTTTCTCCCGCCACAATACATATACGCATACATACATATACACATACATATATACATACATATATCGCCTTTGGCTTGGCTTGCTCAGTTGGGGACACTAACATTTTCTACTAAATATCCAAATAAAACTAATTAGTAAACTAAATTAACCATACAAACTAAATTACTGATCTAAAGCCCACATTGTTACTGTATGATAATTAAAATGAGCCGATGAAATTATGGGGATGATTAGGAGGCCATGATGGACAAAGGTCAAATGGGCAAATTTGGCCAGGATGCCGGGGTTACACCCCTACTCTTTATCGATGGACATCCTGGGATTTTTAATGACCACAGGGAGCCAGAACCTCAGTTTAGCATCTCATCCGAAGGACAGTGCTTGTTACAGTATAGTGTCCCCATCACTATACTGGGGTATTAGGACCCACACAGACCACAGACTGCTGGCCTCACTAACACCTCTACCAGCAGCAACCTAGTTTTCCCAGTTGGTCTCCCATCCAGGTACTGACAAGGCTCAATGCTGCTTAGCTTCAGTGGGAAACCAGTCTTGGGCTACAGGGTGATATGACTTCTGGTATGTGTATATCTATGTATGTGTATATATCATATATACACATACACACATATATATATATACATACATACATACATACATACATACATACACTCACCTAAAGGATTATTAGGAACACCTGTTCAATTTCTCATTAATGCAATTATCTAATCAACCAATCACATGGCAACTGCTTCAATGCATTTAGGGGTGTGGTCCTGGTCAAGACAATCTCCTGAACTCCAAACTGAATGTCAGAATGGGAAAGAAAGATGATTTAAGCAATTTTGAGTGTGGCATGGTTTTTTGGTGCCAGACGGGCCGGTCTGAGTATTTCACAATCTGCTCAGTTACTGGGATTTGCACGCACAACCATTTCTAGGGTTTACAAAGAATGGTGTGAAAAGGGAAAAACATCCAGTATGCGGCAGTCCTGTGGGCCAAAATGCCTTGTTGATGCTAGAGGTCAGAGGAGAATGGGCCGACTGATTCAAGCTGATAGAAGAGCAACTTTGACTGAAATAACCACTCGTTACAACCGAGGTATGCAGCAAAGCATTTGTGAAGCCACAACACGCACAACCTTAAGGCGGATGGGCTACAACAGCAGAAGACCCCACCGGGTACCACTCATCTCCACTGCAAATAGGAAAAAGAGGCTACAATTTGCACAAGCTCACCAAAATTGGACAGTTGAAGACTGGAAAAATGTTGCCTGGTCTGATGAGTCTCGATTTCTGTTGAGACATTCAAATAGTAGAGTCAGAATTTGGCGTAAACAGAATGAGAACATGGATCCATCATGCCTTGTTACCACTGTGCAGGCTGGTGGTGGTGGTGTAATGGTGTGGGGGATGTTTTCTTGGCACACTTTAGGCCCCTTAGTGCCAATTGGGCATGGTTTAAATGCCACAGCCTACCTGAGCATTGTTTCTGACCATGTCCATCCCTTTATGACCCCCATGTGCCCATCCTCTGATGGCTACTTCCAGCAGGATAATGCCCCATGTCACAAAGCTTGAATTATCAAATTGGTTTCTTGAACATGACAATGAGTTCACTGGACTAAAATGGCCCCCACAGTCACCAGATCTCAACCCAATAGAGCATCTTTGGGATGTGGTGGAACGGGAGCTTCGTGCCCTGGATGTGCATCCCACAAATCTCCATCAACTGCAAGATGCTATCCTATCAATATGGGCCAACATTTCTAAAGAATGCTTTCAGCACCTTGTTGAATCAATGCCACGTAGAATTAAGGCAGTTCTGAAGGCGAAAGGGGGTCAAACACAGTATTAGTGTGCTGTTCCTAATAATCCTTTAGGTGAGTGTATGTACACATACATACATACTTATATACTTACATGCATACATACACACATACATACATACACACACACACACACACACGTTTTTGAATGAACTCACAGAGGCTGCATTTGTTTAATAAAAAATACAGTAAAAACAGGAATATTGTGAAATATTACTCCAGTCTAAATCAGCTGTTTTCTATGTGAATATATAGTAAAGTGTAATTTATTCCTGTGTCTATTTATAAACAAGGATGCATTTATCATCATTACTCCAGTCTTCAGTGTCACATGATGCTTGAATATTGATTTCCTGCTCAAGAAACATTTCTCATTATCATCCTCATAATGTTGAAAGCAGTTGTGCTGCTTCATATGTTTTTAGAAACATCTTTTTATAACAATGTAAAAGTCTCTACTATTTTAAGAGAATCTTACAGACATCAAACGTTTAATTGGTAGCATATATACAGTATTTGCTGAAAGGTTTTATGAGATTCCAGTTATATTGGATTTACAGTTATTCTATTAAATAACTTTTGACGAAGCGGTGTCCTTTCGGCATAAGAATGCGTCCAGGTAAGACCAACAAAGAGTCACTGAAAGGAGCGTCTGTCGTGTATGTGAAAGATCATTAAATCACGGGTCTCTGGCGCTCTCTGGACTCTAAAGTACACAGTAACGACACCCGAAAGAGATGATATACATGCTCTACCTCTGTTTACCTTCCAGCCATTAGATGAATCACACTTGGCTCGTGCTCATGAGCTTGCGTAACAGCAATCGTGATAATGATTGCGACGAGAGTCTCTAGTGTTATTACCCAATAGATCTCTCTCAGACGGATGCGTTTGAACACGGCCCATCCCGAGAGATCTATAGCAAACCCTGGAGAGCCCGTACAGATTTTTCACTCAGTGACATAACACTCTCGGACTGAAGGCATCACTATTGATTACATTATAATTTGTGGAAAGTGATGGAAAACCCCCAAGGACATCCGGGACTGTTGTCGGGGACACCTGGAAAGGTTTGAATTCATTTGTTTGTTGCATTAAGAGGAAACCCTTCATTAAAACCCATCGGTTGTTCAAGATCTAGAAAAACCTTAAAGATGTGATACTGATACTACCCAATAAACTTGAGCTTACCAATATAAATGCTTCTGTTTAATACAATGTGTTTTTATTGCAAATTATATCAGCATAAAATCAAATAAAAACTCTTTTTCATTTATGCAGAAACATTAGTTCATGTGTCATGACCTCAAGGCTAGATTATTGTAATGCTCTACTGGGTGGTTGCCCAGTACGCTTAATAAACAAACTCCAAAAGAATCAGGAAGTATGACCATATTAGCCCGGTGACAACAATTTTGTTTCTCAAGTAAATGTATCAAATGTATTCAAAATCATTCAATGAACATTGTCATATAGTCAGAGATTTTCAGTAAATTCATTTCTCTGCAAGTTCATACTTACACAAATAATGTGCAATTGCACAGTCAACATTTACAACGTCCAATGCCAAGTAAGAAAATCAAAGCAAACCCAGAGTTTCCCAACGGTGATTTATGACATTGTGGTGAAGTTCATGTGCGCTTATCTTATAAATTTGATCATTCCTTGAAGGCAGAAGAAGCCACAACATGCACGCTGACCGTAAATCACAAGCTTCACAATCCTCTCACTTGTGTTTGTAGTTTTAACTAAAAAGTGATGAAAAGCGATGTCTTGTTAGACTAGCTCCCATTGAAGTTCATTAGAGCTGATGCCTACCACAGGGTTGAAGATCTGCATTGGATCAACTGGACATGTAACAGAACAAGATATACAAACACAGCTGAGAACATCAGCCCAAGTCCGAACCAAAGTGTTCTGTTACAAAGAGTCAAGGTGTTGGCGCGAGAAGCACTTGTTTGATTCATATCGTCTTCAAAACCAAATTAAACAGAGTGGTCTTTGTTTTTGTGTTGTTTTATTGCTCTCTCTCTGGGCAGCCACAGCAAAAGAAACAATAAAGCACAAATGAGGACGTCAAATTAGATGCATGCACTCACACGGGCATTTTCTGCAAACCAATCAATCTGTTCCCAGCAAACAGCAGAGTTCACCGAGTTCTCCTGCACAACCGATACAATATCATTTTCACAGCAGGTTTCATTCTGAGTGAATCTAAAGCTGGTGTATTGACCTCTGTTTCTGCTTTGATCTACATTTCAGAAGATGAAATGAGTTCTCCGTTGTTTTACCTTTTTTCTCGGATGTTTTCTTAAGATTCACTGGGAGAAATAAACACAGCTCAATTATTCACATACAGTACAACTATTGAGCTTTTAAATGCACGTGGATATCGGCTCAGATCTTATTAGATCAATTGCTGCTTGTCAGTATTCAGCGTCCTTACTGCGACATGCCAGATGTGAGTGCAAACGTTGGGTTCCAGAAGTAAAACTCCACTAATTAATTCTCCATAAGGAAATTGATTTTGATGATGATTCATAAACCTTTAAAGACAGCCTTGCTGTGAGCTACGAGGTTGTTAATCAATTGGTCAGTCTAAATATATGTAGGGCTGGGTAAAAAATATTGATTTCTGGATTATAATCTGTTCTCATTTTTACGAACCGATATCGATTATTAAAGGGGTACCTCAACGCTGGAAAGATGAATGTGTATTTAAATTGGGTCATTTATGTAGAAGAAATGTGAAATTATTTTTGAAGTTGGTGCCTTCTAGACTGAGAAAAGCTAGAAAATGTATTTTTGGCTCATATGGATGAAAGACAACAACTCCCAGAATGCACTTGCTCCGCTGCCCTACGAGGCCACTCCCAAGCCACGCCTACTGGTTACATCTCTTGCCCACCGCGGCACCGCCCCACCAGATGATCGTGGAAGATTTGGTTTCAAAGCAAAATGCGCCTATTTAAGTGAGTTTGTCATTGTACTGTTTTGTGAATAATAGGCTAATGAACCCACAATTCAAGCAACCCACAGCCGAATTGGCCTCAGTCATTCATTCACGGCCTCAGTCATTCACGGTGCATGTCCAGTCAGGTGCATTTTCAGTTCATGCCTATGGAAGCTGAACTTTCATAGGAATTCATTGTGAACACTGCTTAAACCAGCACATGTCAAGGCCAGTCTTAAGTTTGCCAATGACCATTTGGATGATCCAGAGGAGTCATGGGAGAAAGTCATGTGGTCAGATGAGACCAAAATAGAACTTTTTGGTCATAATTCCACTAAACGTGTTTGGAGGAAGAAGAATGATGAGTACCATCCCAAGGACACCATCCCTACTGTGAAGCATGGGGGTGGTAGCATCATGCTTTGGGGGGTGTTTTTCTGCACATGGGACAGGGCGACTGCACTGTATTAAGGAGAGGATGACCGGGGCCATGTATTGCGAGATTTTGGGGAACAACCTCCTTCCCTCAGTTAGAGCATTGAAGATGGGTCGAGGCTGGGTCTTCCAACATGACAATGACCCGAAGCACACAGCCAGGATAACCAAGGAGTGGCTCTGTAAGAAGCATATCAAGGTTCTGGCGTGGGCTAGCCAGTCTCCAGACCTAAACCCAATAGAGAATCTTTGGAGGAGCTCAAACTCCGTGTTTCTCAGCGACAGGCCAGAAACCTGACTGATCTAGAGAAGATCTGTGTGGAGGAGTGGGCCAAAATCCCTCCTGCAGTGCAAACCTGCTGAAAAACTACAGGAAACGTTTGACCTCTGTAATTGCAAACAAAGGCTACTGTACCAAATATTAACATTGATTTTCTCAGGTGTTCAAATACTTATTTGCAGCTGTATCATACAAATAAATAGTTAAAAAATCATACATTGTGATTTCAGGATTTTTTTTTTAGATTATGTCTCTCACAGTGGACATGCACCTACGATGAAAATTTCAGACCCCTCCATGATTTCTAAGTGGGAGAACTTGCAAAATAGCCAAATAGTTCAAATACTGATTTTCCTCACTGTATACAGATTATCTTGAGAGTGAAAACGGTTTAAGCTCTCTGACATGCATAAGCTTGGCAAATCTAAGCAAAGTTTGAGTTGTTTAAACTCTACAGGATACATTTGAAATCATTTTCCACAGGAGAAAGTCAACAGTGACATGTCATTTTTAAAGCCGGGCTTCGGCATTGTGGCGAGCGAGAGCGACGGCAGGCTGGTGAGTGATTTGATGCGCGTCACACCGGTCTCGGATCTCACGGACGCGTGACGAGAGCATAAAAGGAGGAGCGACAACAATGAAGGACGAGGCCTGGATTTTACATTGTGTTTTGTTTACGTTTTGTTGTGTGTGCGGCAGTCGTCCGTGAGGGACTGCCACTTTTACCTTCTGTTTATTTAAAGTCTTTTTGAATGTTAGCCGGTTCCCGCCTCCTCCTTCCCATAACAAAGAACATCATTACAGGCATGTTTTCTTTCTCTTTTCATGGGTCAAGCACTTCATGCTCGGCTTGCTTCTTAACCAACCCCTCAGAGTCCTTCTATAATGGCTTGTTTTGTTGTGGCACCTTCTGCACTTCAGATGCAGATTGTGTCCCTGCTGGGATCATGACCGGGACATGGACCTCGAGGCTGGAAAAAAACAGCCAAAGAGCATATATGAGCTCTTACATGGCCTATTTCTGCATGGTTAAATCCTCTCTTCACATAAAGGCCAGTGAGAATACAGCTGCTTTCTCCTGAGACGATCAAGATAAAGTTAAAAGACTAAGTGACAGTTTATCACAAACAGCTGGGCTTCTCACAGTCTAACAGAGACATCGTTTATTCTAGTGTCTTATTAAAGGAATAGTTCACCCCCGAAAGGAAAATTCTGTCGTAGTTTACTCACCCTCATGCCATTCTGTTCATGCTGGGCTTTTTTTTTTTTTACCATTCAACACAAATGAAGAATTTGTGAAGAGAAATCAAAATATTATTTTGTTTTCCCCAGACAAAAAACAAAACAAAACATATGTAGGATGGTAGAGAGAGCTCAACTGAAGAGAACTTGCATATAGAAAAAAACACCAGCAAATTAAGAAAACATCATCAGTTTGACAACACGCGCTACAAATACTCACAACACAACCAAATACAGTAACACACTGCAAATACTCACAACACAACCAAATACAGAAACACACTGCAAATACTCACAACGCAACCAAATACAGAAACACACTGCAAATACTCACAACACAACCAAATACAGAAACACTGCAAATACTCACAACACAACCAAATACAGAAACACACTGCAAATACTCACAACGCAACCAAATACAGAAACACACTGCAAATACTCACAATGCAACCAAATACAGAAACACACTGCAAATACTCACAACGCAATCAAATACAGAAACACACTGCAAATACTCACAACACAACCAAATACAGTAACACACTGCAAATACTCACAACGCAACCAAATACAGAAACACACTGCAAATACTCAAAAAACAATCAAATACAGAAACACTGCAAATACTCACAACACAACCAAATACAGAAACACACTGCAAATACTCACAACGCAACCAAATACAGAAACACACTGCAAATACTCACAATGCAACCAAATACAGAAACACACTGCAAATACTCACAACGCAATCAAATACAGAAACACACTGCAAATACTCACAACACAACCAAATACAGAAACACACTGCAAATACTCACAACGCAATCAAATACAGAAACACACTGCAAATACTCACAACACAACCAAATACAGTAACACGCTGCAAATACTCACAACGCAATCAAATACAGAAACACACTGCAAATACTCACAACACAACCAAATACAGAAACACACTGCAAATACTCACAATGCAATCAAATACAGAAACACACTGCAAATACTCACAACACAACCAAATACAGAAACACACTGCAAATACTCACAACGCAATCAAATACAGAAACACACTGCAAATACTCACAACGCAACCAAATACAGAAACACACTGCAAATACTCACAACACAACCAAATACAGAAACACACTGCAAATACTCACAACGCAATCAAATACAGAAACACACTGCAAATACTCACAACACAACCAAATACAGAAACACACTGCAAATACTCACAACGCAACCAAATACAGAAACACACTGCAAATACTCACAACACAACCAAATACAGAAACACACTGCAAATACTCACAACGCAACCAAATACAGAAACACACTGCAAATACTCACAACGCAACCAAATACAGAAACACACTGCAAATACTCACAACGCAACCTAATACAGTAACACACTGCAAATACTCACAACACAACCAAATACAGTAACACACTGCAAATACTCACAACACAACCAAATACAGTAACACACTGCAAATACTCACAACGCAACCAAATACAGAAACACACTGCAAATACTCACAACGCAACCAAATACAGTAACACACTGCAAATACTCACAACACAACCAAATACAGAAACACACTGCAAATACTCACAACGCAACCAAATACAGAAACACACTGCAAATACTCACAACGCAACCAAATACAGTAACACACTACAAATACTCACAACGCAACCAAATACAGTAACACACTGCAAATACTCACAACACAACCAAATACAGAAACACACTGCAAATACTCACAACGCAACCAAATACAGAAACACACTGCAAATACTCACAACGCAACCAAATACAGTAACACACTACAAATACTCACAACGCAACCAAATACAGTAACACACTGCAAATACGCACAACGCAACCAAATACAGTAACACGCTGCAAATACTCACAACGCAACCAAATACAGTAACACGCTGCAAATACTCAAAAATCAACCAAATACAGTAACACACTGCAAATACTCACAACGCAACCAAATACAGTAACACACTGCAAATACTCAAAACACAACCAAATACAGTAACACACTGCAAATACTCACAACGCAACCAAATACAGTAAGACGCTGCAAATACTCACAACGCAACCAAATACAGTAACACGCTGCAAATACTCACAACACAACCAAATACAGTAACACGCTGCAAATACTCAAAAAACAACCAAATACAGAAACACTGCAAATACTCACAACGCAACCAAATACAGAAACACTGCAAATACTCACAACACAACCAAATACAGTAACACACTGCAAATACTCACAACGCAACCAAATACAGAAACACTGCAAATACTCACAACGCAACCAAATACAGAAACACTGCAAATACTCACAACGCAACCAAATACAGAAACACTGCAAATACTCACAACACAACCAAATACAGAAACACTGCAAATACTCACAACACAACCAAATACAGTAACACGCTGCAAATACTCACAACACAACCAAATACAGAAACACTGCAAATACTCACAACGCAAACAAATACAGAAACACTGCAAATAATCACATCACAACCAAATACAGAAACACTGCAAATACTCAAAAACAACCAAATACAGAAACACTGCAAATACTCACAACACAACCAAATACCGAAACACACTGCAAATACTCACAACACAACCAAATACAGAAACACTGCAAATACTCACATCACAACCAAATACAGAAACACACTGCAAATACTCGAAAAATCAACCAAATACAGAAACACTGCAAATACTCACAACACAACCAAATACAGAAACACTGCAAATACTCACAACACAACCAAATACAGTAACACGCTGCAAATACTCACAACACAACCAAATACAGAAACACACTGCAAATACTCGAAAAATCAACCAAATACAGAAACACTGCAAATACTCACAACGCAACCAAATACAGAAACACTGCAAATACTCACAACGCAACCAAATACAGAAACACTGCAAATACTCACAACACAACCAAATACAGTAACACGCTGCAAATACTCACAACACAACCAAATACAGAAACACTGCAAATAATCACAACGCAACCAAATACAGAAACACTGCAAATACTCACATCACAACCAAATACAGAAACACTGCAAATACTCAAAAAACAACCAAATACAGAAACACTGTAAATACTCACAACACAACCAAATACAGAAACACACTGCAAATACTCACAACACAACCAAATACAGAAACACTGCAAATACTCACATCACAACCAAATACAGAAACACACTGCAAATACTCGAAAAATCAACCAAATACAGAAACACTGCAAATACTCACAACGCAACCAAATACAGAAACACTGCAAATACTCACAACACAACTAAATACAGAAACACTGCAACTACTCACATCACAACCAAATACAGAAACACTGCAAATACTCACAACGCAACCAAATACAGAAACACTGCAAATACTCAAAAAACAACCAAATACAGAAACACTGCAAATACTCACAACGCAACCAAATACAGAAACACACTGCAAATACTCACAACGCAACCAAATACAGAAACACGCTGCAAATACTCAAAAAACAACCAAATACAGAAACACTGCAAATACTCACAACGCAGCCAAATACAGAAACACACTGCAAATACTCACAACACAACCAAATACAGAAACACTGCAAATACTCACATCACAACCAAATACAGAAACACACTGCAAATACTCAAAAAACAACCAAATACAGAAACACTGCAAATACTCACAACGCAACCAAATACAGAAACACACTGCAAATACTCACAACGCAACCAAATACAGAAACACACTGCAAATACTCACAACGCAACCAAATACAGAAACACTGCAAATACTCAAAAAACAACCAAATACAGAAACACTGCAAATACTCACAACGCAACCAAATACAGAAACACACTGCAAATACTCACAACTCAACCAAATACAGAAACACACTGCAAATACTCACAACTCAACCAAATACAGAAACGCTGCAAATACTCACAACACAACCAAATACAGAAACACACTGCAAATACTCACAACGCAACCAAATACAGAAACACACTGCAAATACTCACAACTCAACCAAATACAGTAACACGCTGCAAATACTCACAACTCAACCAAATACAGAAAAACACTGCAAATACTCACAACTCAACCAAATATAGAAACACACTGCAAATACTCACAACTCAACCAAATACAGAAACACACTGCAAATACTCACAACGCAACCAAATACAGAAATACACTGCAAATACTCAAAAAACAACCAAATACAGAAACACGCTGCAAATACTCACAACACAACCAAATACAGAAACACACTGCAAATACTCACAACGCAAACAAATACAGAAACACATTGCAAATACTCACAACACAACCAAATACAGTAACACACTGCAAATACTCACAACGCAATCAAATACAGAAACATGCTGCAAATACTCACAACACAACCAAATACAGAAACACACTGCAAATACTCACAACGCAACCAAATACAGAAACACACTGCAAATACTCACAACGCAACCAAATACAGAAACACACTGCAAATACTCACAACTCAACCTAATACAGAAACACGCTGCAAATACTCACAACTCAACCAAATACAGAAACACACTGCAAATACTCACAACTCAACCAAACACAGAAACACACTGCAAATACTCACAACGCAACCAAATACAGAAACACACTGCAAATACTCACAACTCAACCAAATACAGAAACACACTGCAAATACTCACAACGCAACCAAATACAGAAACACACTGCAAATACTCACAATTCAACCAAATACAGAAACACACTGCAAATACTCACGATTCAACCAAATACAGAAACACACTGCAAACACTCACAACACAACCAAATACAGAAACACACTGCAAATACTCACAACGCAACCAAATACAGAAACACACTGTAAATACTCACAACGCAACCAAATACAGAAACACACTGCAAATACTCACAACGCAACCAAATACAGAAACACACTGCAAATACTCACAACGCAACCAAATACAGAAACACACTGCAAATACTCACAAACACACTGCAAATGTTGTCAAGCTGATGAAGAAGTTTTCTTAATTTTATTTTAACAATGGATTGAAGAGGGAAACTTCCAGTAGAAGAAACTGGAACATAGGGCTGGGCGATAAATCGATTTTATCGATTAACTTGAATGTCTAGTTTACGTCGACTTGTTTGAATGAAAATTCGGTTTTCTCTTTAACATGTGGAGACCAGGAGAAACATTGAAACAAGAGCAAAGATCAGGGGTTCATTCCACAAATCATAAACATTCACCCTGGATTTAATGTAGTAACACCACATGGTATTGTGGATAGTTGAATGTTTTTTTAATGTTGTCATTATTAATCTCAGAGTTCGTACAACCTTTTGAGATTGAAATTCAATCACTTTTCAAGGGTTTTCAGGAGCTTCACACTTTTTCCAGCACTTCAAAGCCCTAAATATTATCCAATTTTATTGTTATTTTTAATGTGATGATTTGTAAAGCTAAACTTTAAAGGTGTAGACCACTTTGTGGCAAACAAGTACTTTGATTTTAAAAAGACGTGAAATGACCACAAACAAATTGTGACTAGATTACCCAGAAACCAAGTAAAGAGCTCATTTAATAGTCACTGAAGCTGTCGGTCAGTTCAGTGTGACAGTATAAAAGAACAATGGTCACCTATATTTAATAAGAGCAGAATATTTAAATTTTCCCTATAATTTTTTGCACATTGCTGTTGTTAATAAAAGTACATTTTATCTGCACATCAATAAACCTTTAACTAGTTTATTCACAAGCTGAAAGTTTTGGACCCCAAGCCGCAAACATTTTACAAAAACAAAAAGTTAAAACTTGTTTTGAACAATTTCTTTGCTATCTGCAGATTGATTTTAAGTAGGAGGTAGGGCTGTGTGAAATTGAAGAAAAATGCGATATTCGATATGCGATACGATATTGCCTTAAATGTGTAAAATATATTTAAAATATATTTAAAAACGCAGAATGATACCATTTATGTGTTTCACATTCTTTCTGGGAAAAGAAAGCATCGCTACAAATTCTGAAAGTGACCAGCAGTGTTTTAGCAAAAAATAAATGTCACAAATCTGACAATATAATTTTAACATCAATGTAAACAAACAAAAACTGTAATGCCAATATTTAAATACCAAAAACTCTTTGCTTGACTTGGTAATATATAGTTATATCAACCTAAAACTTAACATCAAGAACATCCAGGTAAACAAAGACACCTGAACTAGGGGTGGACGATTATTTTTACTTATCTTTATTATAAAAAAAAATAAATAAAAAAAAACTAAAAACAGTAGTCTTCACATTAATTAAATATACCCTGATACATAATAAAATTACAAAGGTTATTCAGCCAAGAGCACTGAATGATTTTATCTTTTTCTTTTGTTGATTGACAAACAGCGGCATGTTTACTGTATTAGCAGGCTGTCACTTTAAGGCATAATGCATGGATCCTATTGACACGCATTCGGTTTCTTTCCCCAACTGATATCTTTCACTTAAAGCATAACCGACTGTGTTTACATGAATACTCATCAAGACAGCCATTTTGACATAATTGGTGTGTATTTGACAGTTCAAGTGTAACAAGACACGAAACAGAACTGAATGGATCACACACTTTCAGAGAGGTGGCTTTTGCGCACATTTCGGTGTGTGTGTCAGACAGCGAGAGACTGTGCAGAGTTCTTCAGGGGCAGGGGCTCAAATGTAAGAAAGAAGCAATATGTATATGTGTATATATATATATATATATATATATATATATATATATATATATATATATATATATATATATATATATATATATATATATATATATATATATATCCTTATGCTCATCAAACCTGCATTTATTTTATCAAAAATACAGAAAAAACAGTAGCCTAATATTGTGAAATATTATTACATTATGTTCTTTTTAACTTTTTATTAATCAAAGAATCTTGAAAAGAGTATCACAGTTTCCATCATTGACATTAAATCCTCATATTAGAATGATTTCTGAATGATCATGTGACACTGAAGAGTGGAGTAATGATGCTGAAAATCCAGCTTTGATCGCAGGAATAAATTATATTTAAAATTATTTTAAAATAGAAAACCATTATTTTAATAACATTTCACAATATTGCTGTTTTTTTTATCAAATAAATGCAGGCTTGATGAACATAAGAGACTTCTTTCATAATGCTACATAATATATATGTTAATATAATAAAGTCCTTGTCATGTAACAATTTCGCCAGCCTACACTTCACATAGGCCTGTAGATGCCGGTTTTGTTAACTTTGATAGTTTCATGAAATAGTAAACGGTGTATCAATATACATAAATACAAGTGAATTTAACACTAATGCGACTTTTGCTGCTGCATGGTTTTGTGCAGGGATTTGTTTGTTGTCAGTTAAAATCCATTTTGTCAGTGATGCAATTTATAAAATGAGACAAACCGCAGGAAATCGTTCCACAAACGTTAGTTCGTCTGTCCATGTCATTTTCAACCGATTTATGATGAATAAGAACAGAACATTACCACTCCACTTCACATCGCCCAATGGAATTTGAACTTGCTTTGCCAGATCACGATTGGTTGGTGTATATAAATGACAAACGGGCATTTGTGAATTGTGTAATACTTTAAAATATATAATATATAGATTTATAATTAAATCAACACATTAGCTCTGATTATGGATGAAAAAAAAAATATTGGTTTACTTTTTTCCCGCGAGGCCACACACTCTCTGAAAGGACCATATTCGGCTCGAGAGCCGTTTCCGAACAGTGGAAAATCAGCAGTCAATCAAAACGCACGCAACCCATAGCAACGCGTCATGGCAACGCCTCAACAGAAATTGTCCGACTTTTGAGCCGTTCGTTACTATTGTATACATTGTCATGTTATAATAATCACATTTATTTAGTTTTATTGACCACGATATTATCATTGATATTTGTCTGAGAGGGGCACTTTTGATTCATTTTGAAAAAGCTCGAGCACCCAAAGCCCCCCCCCCCCCCCTCTGCAAGTTGTTTTTTTAACGTTTAATAACTCGTTTTAATGTCAAGCAAGTCACTTAAGTAACAGTCGTGTGCCCAGTCTATTCTCTGCTATATGCGTCAACCTAAAACGTACACTTTTCACAAGGTTGAAGTAGCCTATTAAAGTCATTCAGATATTGTGTGCCCTTGCTATATGTACATTTGCGATATTTCGATATATTATGCAGCCCTAGTAGAGGGAAAAGATTTATTTAAATCAGATTTTTGTGGCCATATTGCCCAGCCCTACTGGAACATGCAGGCTCTTAACTCTGGGTTTGTTTGAAAGGTGTCATGGGATGTGGACGGTACCCTGCTGGCTTGCAGTTTCTGAATTAAACGTACTGTAAACCCAGATGCTGTGATTTATTTCCCCCTTAATCATGAGCAAGTGTTTATGTAAAAGCATACCCTCAAGATTAAAACATCACCTGACACCAAATTCACTGTGCCACGCTGAGATGAGCCAAACTAAATACACGGGTCAGTAGGAGTGCTTTGGGTAGAATTACCTTCATTAAAGCTACACTGTGTAACTTTTTTAGTTCATTTTTAGCTAAAAACACTTGTGCTTGTGTCAATTATATGTGCTCATTAATGTATATTTACTTCTTTCAAGTAATAAAGTATTCTCGTAAGTTTATAATATGCCTTTGAAAATACATACGGGTAAGGGGTTCGAATGGGGGTCGCCATCTTGCTCCTCCATCTTGAAAGTACATTAGCCAAAGAGGGACATACCCGTAAATTCAAGCTTCGCCTTTCGCGTTTTAACACTCGATGGCACCGTGTCGAATGTGAAGAGGGGGATTGCTTGAGACTGCTATATGAAAACCTGAAAGCCTTTTTGAAAGTCTGTTGCTGATGGAGGATCACTCTTATTCTCGAGGATATGTCACAGAGTCGCCAAGGAAGCGAAAAAGAGAATTAAGACGGCAACACAACAGGCAAATCAACACTAATGGACGAGGTCGAACTGGAAGCCATGTTAATCTTGGACTAAATCGGCCACCGTAGGAGTTAAAACGAAATCGGAATTGGGAGGAACAGAAACTAATATTTACTGGATGGTCATATACCCTTTCACCGCTAGATGGGGGAAAATATCACACAGTGTAGCTTTAAAGAACTCAAATGTGAAAGAACAACTTTATCTGATACTATCTGCTGTATCTCTCCAAGACAGAAATGAGATTCAAATGAGAGCAAACTGAGACTTTCGCCTCCCCTAGAAATAAAAAGACCACCAGAAGTTTCAGTCTTTGTTTGTAATCGCGTCCAAAATAAGATCTCTAGAGTCTTCAATCAAAAGTTTCAAATACTTCTCATTGAATACTCCTGAGGGAAGCAATGCCACATTCATCTTCTAGATTTCATGTCAACAATTGTGTCGTGTCTATTTTAGCAGAAACATCAGAGACAGATGAGAGCTCCATTATTGCTACTGAATTATGAAAGAGAACGATCTCTCAACCAAGAGCAGGTTATATTTTTCTGCTGGTTCAATTATTCCTCCTTTGAGTGATTTGGCTCTGCTGTTTCCACGATAAGGTTGTGTGGAGGTTTCTTCCGGTCGCCCATTAACAAAGTCACAAGGCCCTAAGAAAACTAACAGCATTTCTCATTCGCTTACACAATGACTGCTTGTTCTGGTCAACCAACAGTGTGGCCCTTTCTTCCACGAGGAACTCCGAGTGCATGTGCGAGTTTGTGCCGCTCACCGGTAATGATGTGTTATTCAATCTGCAAAAGTGAAACAACAATAGAAACGCTTCACTCGACAGAGCACAGTGTTTTGTACACGGAGCAGGACTACATAATTACTCATTTAATTTGCCTCTTAAGATGCTCAGCTATTGTGCGCTGGAGGGGCTTGTGTCTGAGAAAGTGTTTAATACAGGCCATGCATGAATTTTGCACTTCTCCTACTCTATTGGATTATCCATTAAACACAGGCAGTAACTGTCCAAGCTAGTGTTTCATTAGTGGTGTTTGCTAAGGCTATAGGCATAGATGCATTATTGAATTTAATGAAGATGAGGCTGTGAGGGATAGACTTATAGGCCCACATGAACCGCATCAAGGTCCTAGATCACATAATAACTCGCTTTCAGTCTCAAACAACTCAGTATTCATAATCCCTCAATTAGTTGCAGCGTTTCTTAAAAATGTTCGGGGGGGTTAATAGTCTCCTTAGAGGTTCTCTTCAGCACAATTCTAAATATTATAGATTAGCCGTTTGTTTTCGGATCATCTATTAATAACTAAACATGAAAAACTGTAATGTTAACCCTCTCCTGCTGGAATCCATGAATCATCACCTTGTTAACTACAACTATTAAAAAACAAAAACAATGATATGTATATTATATATATATATATATATATATATATATATATATATATATATATATATATATATATATATATATATATATATATAAAAGCACATAACAAATTTACTAAAACTTAAACGTCACTCGTCACTCGTCGGGTCAGAGGTCGCTCGTCATGCGTCGGGTCAGAGGTCACCCGTCACAGGTCGGGTCAGAGGTTGCTTGTCAGGTCAGAGGTCGCTCGTCGGGTCAGAGGTCACTCGTCGGGTCAGAGGTCGCTCGTCAGGTCAGAGGTCATTCGTCACACGTCGGGTCAGAGGTCGCTTGTCTCACTCGTCGGGTCAGAGGTCGCTCATCACTCGGGTCAGAAATCGCTTGTCACGCTTCTGGTCAGAGGTGGCTCATCAAGTCGGGTCAGAGGTCGCTTGTCTCACTCGTCGGGTCAGAGGTCGCACGTCACAAGTCGGATCAGAGGTCGCTCGTCACTCGGTGGGTCCGAGGTCGCTCGTCACTCGTTGGGTCAGAAATCGCTCGTCGGGTCAGAAATCGCTCGTCGGGTCAGAGGTCGCTCGTCACGCGTCGGGTCAGAGGTCACTCGTCACACGTCTGGTCAGAGGTGGCTCATTAAAGTCGGGTCAGAGGTCGCTTGTCTCACTCGACGGGTCAGAGGTCGCTCGTCACAAGTCGGATCAGAGGTCGCTCGTCACTCGTTGGGTCAGAAATCGCTCGTCGGGTCAGAGGTCGCTCGTCACGCGTCTGGTCAGAGGTGGCTCATCAAGTCGGGTCAGAGGTGGCTCATCAAGTTGGGTCAGAGGTCGCCCGTCACGTGTCTGGTCAGAGGTGGCTCATCAAGTCGGGTCAGAGGTCGCTTGTCTCACTCGTCGGGTCAGAGGTCGCTCGTCACAAGTCGGATCAGAGGTCATGGGAGAAAGTCATGTGGTCCGATGAGACCAAAATAGAACTTTTTGGTCATAATTCCACTAAACGTGTTTGGAGGAAGAAGAATGATGAGTACCATCCCAAGAACACCATCCCTACTGTGAAGCATGGGGGTGGTAGCATCATGCTTTGGGGGTGTTTTTCTGCACATGGGACAGGGCGACTGCACTGTATTAAGGAGAGGATGACCGGGGCCATGTATTGCGAGATTTTGGGGAACAACTTCCTTCCCTCAGTTAGAGCATTGAAGATGGGTCGAGGCTGGGTCTTCCAACATGACAATGACCCGAAGCTCACAGCCAGGATAACCAAGGAGTGGCTCTGTAAGAAGCATATCAAGGTTCTGGCGTGGCCTAGCCAGTCTCCAGACCTAAACCCAATAGAGAATCTTTGGAGGAGCTCAAACTCCGTGTTTCTCAGCGACAGGCCAGAAACCTGACTGATCTAGAGAAGATCTGTGTGGAGGAGTGGGCCAAAATCCCTCCTGCAGTGCAAACCTGCTGAAAAACTACAGGAAACCTTTGACCTCTGTAATTGCAAACAAAGGCTACTGTACCAAATATTAACATTGATTTTCTCAGGTGTTCAAATACTTATTTGCAGCTGTATCATACAAATAAATAGTTAAAAAATCATACATTGTGATTTCTGGATTTTTTTTATTTTTATATTATGTCTCTCACAGTGGACATGCACCTACGATGACAATTTCAGACCCTCCATGATTTCTAAGTGGGAGAACTTGCAAAATAGCAGGGTGTTCAAATACTTATTTTCCTCACTGTATATATATATATATATATATATATATTCAGTACATATCCATGTCCTGCACTTATTCATCCATTGTATATCCGTGCTATTGCACTTCTGGTTAGACCTAAACTGCATTTCGTTGCCTTGTACCTGTACTTGTGTAATGACAATAAAGTTGAATCTAATCTAATCTAATTTCCATAAATAAAATAAAAAAGCAGCTGAAACTGTTTTCAACATTGATAATAAGAAATTATCTTGTGATTTGTGAAGGGTCATGTGACTCTGAAGACTGGAGTAATGATGACAAATTCAGCTTTGATCACAGGAATAAATTACACTTTACTACATATTCACATAGAGAACATCTGATCTACACTGGAATATGTCTCTATTTTTACTGTATTTATGATCAAATAAATGCAGCCTTGGAGAGATTAAGAGACTACTTTCAAAAACATTCATGTTTCCAAACTGTTGATGCATATACAGTATATAGTGTTAATCCTGGTGCTTGTGTCTTACGGTGTTGGTTGTTTCCTGTGTTGTATAATTAGCAATAAATAAAAGAAACAAACAAACAAATCTAGAATTAAAATGAAACCGAAAAAATATTAAAATAAAAGCAAATTAAAAATATGAAAAAATATTATGATAGTATACAAATAATACTAAAATAACACTGGTATTTATTCAGCATAAATGAGATATGGCTGAGATGAGATAGGACAGGAAGTAATAAACAGGCTTCATAAACACAACTGCCTTAACACATCGCTGTATCATCTGGACAGGTCAGTGATCAACGGTTGTCCTTATCTCATAAACTGTAGCTTTAGGCATTTTATTAGTCATTAAAGCACATGTTTGCTTATAAGTCAAGTGTGTAATTAAAGTGCCTAGTGTATAGGATGCATAGGCAAACTGAAGCGCAGCCTTAGGCCTTTGTTTCCCAGATTTCTTCCCTCTGAATTATGCTCAATATAATAGGCATTATGCAATAATAGTGTTTTAGAGTGTTGTCACATTATCCCATTACATTGCATGTTTAATTCAGCGAGTGACATCCAGTTAAAAAGTATGTTTTCCATTTTAATCCAACTGTGAGAACAAAATGTCTTCACGTTTGTCTGTCTGATCAAATAATCAAAATATGCACATTAAAATGCAAGATCATGTTGATCGTATTAGCATTGTGGGATACATAATGTGCATTTTATATACTGCAGAGGGAGTAAGAGTAGTGTTAGTATGCTATAGTGAACACAGCCTTACTGAGTGACATTGCTCCGCTTCACACAGATCTTCAGATGGTCTTATACTGCCCTCTGGTGGCCCTTGAGGGTCCTGCAACACTGATAGAGGAGTGGTAGAAAATACACTTATCAAAGGGCAAAATATATACACACCCCTTTATATATATATATATACACACACACATATACCCCTTTATAAATATATACCTCTATATATATATATACACACACACACACATACCCCTTTATATATATATATATATATGCCCGTTTATATACATACCCCTTTATATACATACCCCTTTATATATATATATATATATATATATATATATATATATATATATATATATATATATATATATATATATATATTAGGGCTGTCAAAAGATTAATCACGATTAATCACATCCAAAATAAAAGTTTGTGTTTACATAATATATGTGTGTGAACTGTGTATAATTATTATTTATATATAAAAACACACACAAGCATGTATATATTTAAGAAAAATGTATTATATTTATATATAAAATATTTATATTTATATATAATATAAATTATATAAATGTATACAGTATATACATGCAAATATTTCTTAAATATATACATGAATATTTATATAAACATAATAATTATACAGAGTACACACAAATATATTATGTAAACACAAACTTTTATTTTGGATGTGATTAATCTTTTGACAGCCCTAATATATATATATATATATATATATATATATATATATATATATATATATATATATATATATACCCCTATGCCCGTTTATTTATACAGGTGCTGGTCATATAATTAGAATATCATCAAATAGTTGATTTATTTCACTAATTCCATTCAAAAAGTGAAACTTGTATATTATATTCATTCATTACTCACAGACTGATATATTTTAAATGTTTATTTCTTTTAATTTTGATGATTATAACAGACAACTAAGGAAAATCCCAAATTCAGTATCTCAGAAAATTAGAATATTACTTAAGACCAATACAAAGAAAGAATTTTTAGAAGTCTTGGCCAACTGAAAAGTATGAACATGAAAAGTATGAGCATGTCCAGCACTCAATACTTAGTTGGGGCTCCTTTTGCCTGAATTACTGCAGCAATGCGGCGTGGCATGGAGTCGATCAGTCTGTGGCACTGCTCAGGTGTTATGAGAGCCCAGGTTGCTCTGATAGTGGCCTTCAGCTCTTCTGCATTGTTGGGTCTGGCATATCGCATCTTCCTCTTCACAATACCCCATAGATTTTCTATGGGGTTAAGGTCAGTCAAGTTTGCTGGCCAATTAAGAACAGGGATACCATGGTCCTTAAACCAGGTACTGGTTGCTTTGGCTCTGTGTGCAGGTGCCAAGTCCTGTTGGAAAATGAAATCTGCATCTCCATAAAGTTGGTCAGCAGCAGGAAGCATGAAGTGCTCTCAAACTTCCTGGTATACGGCTGCGTTGACCTTGGACCTCAGAAAACACAGTGGACCAACACCAGCAGATGACATGGCACCCCAAACCATCACTGACTGTGGAAACTTTACACTGGACCTCAAGCAACGTGGATTGTGTGCCTCTCCTCTCTTCCTCCAGACTCTGGGACCCTGATTTCCAAAGTAAATGCAAAATTTACTTTCATCAGAGGACATAACTTTGGACCACTTTTTTAGCTTTTTGTCTTTAAAGAAGCTTCTGACGCTGTCTGTTGTTCAAGAGTGGCTTGACACCAGGAATGCGACAGCTGAAACTCATGTCTTGCATACGTCTGTGCGTAGTGGTTCTTGAAGCACTGACTCCAGCTGCAGTCCACACTTTTTGAATGGGTTTTGTTTCACAATCCTCTCCAGGGTCTGGTTATCCCTATTGCTTGTACACTTTTTTCTACCACATCTTTTCCTTCCCTTCGCCTCTCTATTAATGTGCTTGGACACAGAGCTCTGTGAACAGCCAGCCTCTTTTGCAATGACCTTTTGTGTCTTGCCCTCCTTGTGCAAGGTGTCAATTGTCGTTTTTTGGACAACTGTCAAGTCAGTAGTCTTCCCCATGATTGTGTAGCCTACAGAACTAGACTGAGAGAGCATTTAAAGACCTTTGCAGGTGTTTTGAGTTAATTAGCTGATTAGAGTGTGGCACCAGGTGTCTTCAATATTGAACCTTTTCACAATATTCTAATTTTCTGAGATACTAAATTTGGGATTTTCCTTAGCTGCCTGTTATAATCATCAAAATTAAAAGAAATATACATTTAAAAATATAAGTCTGTGAGTAATGAATGAATATAATATACAAGTTTCACTTTTTGAATGGAATTAGAGAAATAAATCAACTTTTTGATGATATTCTAATTATATGACCAGCTCCTGTATGTATGTATATATATATATTTTAATATTTTTGTTAATATTTTGAATTCAATTTATTTCTGCTTTCATTTTAATTTTAGTTAAGTTTTAGTAATTTTGTTTTGTCATTTATTTATTAATTTAGTTATGTCTATAGTTTGTATTCGTTTTTATTTCAGGTTTAATGAAAATAATAACAGGTTAATTTAAACTAAAATAAGATTTTTTTTTATATTTTATTTTATGTCAGTTAACATTTATTTATTTCAAGTAAAGAGATTTTTTAATGGTTTTGTTAGCTATAATGACACTAATACTAGTTAAATCTATATTTTTAATAATACGCGTCACAATGTTCTTTTCTTCCTGTGTCCGGGCATCCCAGACAGAAGCTATAATAGTTTACTTTATTGAATTTAATGGAAATTAAATTAAATTACACACAGTTTGTGTAACCAAATAATAACCGGGACGGAAATTGGACACACGGCATGACTTTTATTTAATAAACAAGCCCGAAATACACAGGGACTCTTATTTTGAAATGTCTTTGCTTTATTATTGCAGCTTCTCATTCATATTCAGATGACGGAGATAAAATATGCGTTCTTACAACCGTATGCAATACATTACAATATAAACGTCATAATTGATCAGCATTAGTTCAAACGTGTCGCTGGCATAAATGTGTGCTATTCATTGATTGCGAACTGATCTCAAGCCGTCTGAAGAGCAATGTTAAGGTCTGATGTAAATACGTGTGTGCTCCATCCTTCATCTTTACTCACAATAGTAAGAACGACAGACAGTCTACGTTAATAGACTCAGTTTTAGGTAACAGTAGCCCACAGAAGTATTTCAGTGAGACCGTAACAAGTTAGTCGGAAACGCAACACAAAATATAAAACACAAAAATACATATTTTGAAGAGTAGATTAAAAATATATACATCATAGAACATATAGACATCAATAATTAATCATACTTACAGGTAGTTTCGCACGATATACCGGTACTAGAAAAGTATTGCGATACCGTTATTAAAAACGGTACGATATGAAATGTTATAAGTACCGGTAATGTTACTTTAAGAATGGCAGCATGCTAATAAGAGCAGTATTCAGTCCCTCCAGAAAAACACGATTATGCAATTGCATAATTAAATGCATAATCAGCCAAAGTCCGCATTTTATCTGAATTTTTTCAAATACGCAATAAATTGCAGATTTCCGTGCGAAAAAAATGCGGGGCTGACATGATTTCATAATTCCCGGATTTTTTTTGTTGCAAAAAAGTCACATACAGCTTAGCAGAAAGTTGAAAAATGTTACGTTTACTTCACACAAGAGCAGCCATTTCCCCCTATTGCCATGGGAACGTTAGGAAGGGACGTAATTACGCAATGTGAATATCATCGGAAAGCTGCAAACCCTGCGATGAAACCATGATGAAGCACGCAAATCATTCTCATTTGCCAACAAAAAATAAGTGCAAAAGGCCGCGCAAAGTAGTTTCCCGGTGTGTTACATGACATTCAGGAGTTGATGCAACTTTACAGTCGTAAGATTGCACTATTTTGTTACCAGTTGGTTAAATCATACTAGTTTCATTTTTAAGTAGGCTATATTTGTAGTATGTACATTTACGTTACAGTAAGAGATTGTACTTTGTGCATTGGAAGCACTTATTTTAACAGGAGATGTCTGTTTTGGTGGTGGTGATTGGCACAAATATCGCTTTCGATCTTGATTCAGTATCAATTCATATGTACTGTATATAGCATACTGTACATATAGCCTAAGGAAAAATAAGTTTGCCTTAGCACTATTTTAAACAGTTTCTTGGGTTAAATTATATGTGCTTGCATTCATTAATATTCACTTGTGTGTGCTTATATAAGTATCATTAAACAAATTAGGATGCAAGTTATTAACATTTTAAAATTTCACATTTAAAGATATCTAGTGTTTGATCATGTCTAAATATTTATTAAAATGCAAAACCTAAAAATAAGTAAGCTGTTATGATCTGCAATACTAGATTAGATACATGTATATTGATTAAAGAGCCATACAGGCACCTGGTGGATAATGGCATTACAAATGAAAATGTGTATTTTTCTAGCCACAAAATGACTCTAATTTGCCTCTTTGAATTGGAATTCTCTATTTTAACCTTAATTACTACACTAATTGTAATAGAAATAATACAAAATATTAGAAGAAAAAATATTTTAAGTGGTCATTAATTGACAATAATTATTGCACAGTACCAAAAGATCTCCTCAAAATATTCAATAAATATTATTTAACTAAAATATAGAACATTTATTTAACAAATATTAAAGGTGTATGGTCACATTTGACCACCAGTGAGTATGAGTGTGAGCAATTAGTAAGGAATACCTGAGGGCTAAAAACAAGAAAAACAGCCGCGGAAATAGTTTCAAACAAACACCGCAGAACCACAGCGCATCTGATATGACTGGCATAGCGCTGGCTTTACATTCGAGATCCACAAATTTTAGGGACTGTCTCTAAAGTTACATACAAGATTGGTAAACACGTTTCTAACTTCAATCACATTTGAAGAAAATGACTTAAAAAAAGCCATAAAACCAGCTGTAAAGTGTTCATCTAGGTGTCAGATATGATGCACACCTGTTGGATTTTTGATATTTAATAAAATAAACTGTCAAATCATATGAAAATATGGATATGCATTATTTCACTACACAAAATATGCTAGATTTAAATGTGTCATAGCTGACAGAACACTGATGAGAATATTGCTTGAGAATATATTTACAGAGATAATATTAAATATTATATTTACACCAAATTATTATTATTTATGCGTTGCTATTGACGACGGACATTATAAGGAAAGAAATCCCAGAATAGAATCTTGCTTAAAAAAGTGCATAGAGCTGCTTTATTTATTTGTTGTTTGTTGATTTTCAAATACAAAAATTGTTGAAATGTTTTACGTGTGTACATCTGTTCTTTTTGAACACTTTCATCTCATTTGAACAAAACCGTGATAATATTGATAACCGTGATAATATTGATAACAGTGATAATATTGATAATCGTGATAATATTGGTAACCGTGATAATATTGATAATCGTGATAATATTGGTAACCGTGATAATATTGATAATCGTGATAATATTGGTAACCGTGATAATATTGATAATCGTGATAATATTGATAATCGTGATAATATTGATAACAGTGATAATATTGATAACAGTGATAATATTGATAATCGTGATAATATTGATAATCGTGATAATATTGGTAACCGTGATAATATTGATAATCGTGATAATATTGGTAACCGTGATAATATTGATAATCGTGATAATATTGGTAACCGTGATAATATTGATAATCGTGATAATATTGATAATCGTGATAATATTGATAACAGTGATAATATTGATAATCGTGATAATATTGATAATCGTGATAATATTGGTAACTGTGATAATATTGATAACCGTGATAATATTGATAATCGTGATAATATTGATAACCGTGATAATATTGATAACCGTGATAATATTGATAACCGTGATAATATTGATAACCGTGATAATATTGATAATCGTGATAATATTGATAACAGTGATAATACTGATAACCGTAATAATATTGATAACCGTGATAATATTGGTAATCGTGATAATATTGATAATCGTGATAATATTGATAACCGTGATAATATTGATAACTGTGATAATATTGATAACCGTGATAATATTGATAACTGTGATAATATTGATAGTGATAATATTGATAACCGTGATAATATTGATAACGTGATAATATTGATAATCGTGATAATATTGTTGATCGTGATAATATTGATAACCGTGATAATATTGATAACTGTGATAATATTGATAGTGATAATATTGATAACCGTGATAATATTGATAACGTGATAATATTGATAATCATGATAATATTGATAATCGTGATAATATTGATAACCGTGATAATATTGATAACTGTGATAATATTGATAATCGTGATAATATTGATAACCGTGATAATATTGATAATCGTGATAATATTGATAACCGTGATAATATTGATAATCGTGATAATATTGATAACCGTAATAATATTGATAACCGTGATAATATTGATAATCGTGATAATATTGATAACCGTGATAATATTGATAATCGTGATAATATTGATAATCGTGATAATATTGATAACCGTGATAATATTAATAATCGTAATATTGATAACCGTGATAATATTGATAACCGTGATAATATTGATAATCGTGATAATATTGATAACCGTGATAATATTGATAACCGTGATAATATTGATAACCGTGATAATATTGATAATCGTGATAATATTGATAACCATGATAATATTGATAACCGTGATAATTCGGGTCACTATAATCGTGATGTAAAATTTCCATACCGTTTCATCCCTAATCCAAACAGTGTCTAATAAAACACATCATATATTAAAGCGGCTTTGGTGTTTCCATGGTTACTACAAAATATAACCGAGGGTAACGCTGTTTGTGTCCTGGTTAATTTCTCAGGATTTAAACATTCTTGGAAACATTTGGCACACAAATATATAACATTAGTGGTTTTTGGATATTTCAAACCAAAAAACTTACATATTGTGCCTTTAAATGCACTTTATTTTGATGCTCCTCGACAGACATACTGACTATGAGTATAACTTTACAAGTGCATCAACTGAGCTACTAACCCTTACAGTCTACTAATACTCTAATGAGAGCTAGGAGTACGTCTAAAGTGTAATCCAGTTTTCCTCTGGGATCAATTATTAATCTTACAGTCAGAATGAAAACTAAACAATTAAATTGCTAACTTGACAATTCACGGTGTGAACTATAAGAACACAGACAGTTTGTGCTCCACTAGAGGGCAGGTGAAGCTCAGGAAACCGTGTGTGTGTGTGCATCTGAAGGCCTTTCTGAGTGTGTGTGTGTGTGTGTGTGTGTGTGTGTGTGTGTGTGTGTGTGTGTGTGTGTGTTGCCAGAGGGCCAGCAGAGGGAGCTTGAGAGGACGCGGACACCTGTCTTTTTCTCGAATCATTCCCTGCCCCGGACGTCCGCTCACCAGCACCCTAAAATGCCAACACCATCCCTCATAGACTAACCTTTCCCATAATTCCCTCAGGATGTGTGTGTGCCGCTCGAGCGCTGAGGACAAACATCTCGCTTTAAACCCCTTTGCCCTGTTGACTCTGGGCCTGGGTTTGGATGCGAGTGTGTGTGGGAAAGGGAAGACTCCCGCTTTTATACCACAGGAGTTTAGATCTGATGCTTGTTTAATTGCTGATGCAACCGCTCGTCTGTTTACTCGGAGCAGACGTGATATAAAACACAGCCCACAAGTACATTAAAATGGAAGGCAGCGTCGAGGTGACTTTAGCGGCTAATTAAAAACAGATGTGTCCATTTAATATTCTTAATACTTGGAGGGAGGGAGACAATCACTGCAGAAATATCTATTTGCCTCATTAAATTGAGAAGCTTGATCATGATGAGGGATGAAATAATGAATGAAGACAGGCATGTTTACCAGGTTGTTTAAATAGAGTTTGCCAGAAGAGACGACGAGAACAAAACCTGCTGGCTGTGGGAGCGCTTGCCTCTGCGGAGAGACGCACTGACGCTTATTATGACTGACGCGAGCAAAACCGAGCATGGTGGTGCAAACAGAAAGGACGGGTTTAGATAAATCATACGGCTGTCAACACACCGTCAAACGCCTACCCCTTATTTTACCCACAGTGACCATTAATAGACACGGAGGAGTGCGCAACACACTCTCTGCCTCGCAACGTTTACATCATAAACACAGTCACGTTGCATCAATATTTGAGGAGCTGTGTAAAACATTCAGACCTCACACACACGTCTGTCTATCAGTCCATCAGTCTGTCTATCTGTCTGTCTATCAGTCTGTCTATCAGTCTGTCTATCTGTCTGTCTATCAGTCTCTGTCTATCAGTCTGTCTATCAGTCTGTCTATCTGTCTGTCTATCAGTCTCTGTCCATCAGTATCAGTCTATCAGTCTGTCCATCAGTCTGTCCATCAGTCTCTGTCTATCAGTCTCTGTCCATCAGTCTCTGTCTATCAGTCTATCAGTCTGTCCATCAGTCTCTGTCTATCAGTCTATCAGTCTGTCTATCAGTCTCTGTCTATCAGTCTATCAGTCTCTGTCTATCAGTCTCTGTCTATCAGTCTATCAGTCTCTGTCTATCAGTCTGTCTATCAGTCTCTGTCTATCAGTCTCTGTCTATCAGTATCTGTCTATCAGTCTCTGTCTATCAGTCTCTGTCTATCAGTCTCTGTCTATCAGTCTGTCTATCAGTCTGTCTATCAGTCTATCAGTCTGTCTATCAGTCTGTCTATCAGTCTATCAGTCTGTCTATCAGTCTGTCTATCAGTCTGTCTATCAGTCTGTCTATCAGTCTGTCTATCAGTCTCTGTCTATCAGTCTGTCTATCAGTCTGTCTATCAGTCTCTGTCTATCAGTCTGTCTATCAGTCTCTGTCTATCAGTATCTGTCTATCAGTCTCTGTCTATCAGTCTCTGTCTATCAGTCTGTCTATCAATCTGTCTATCAGTCTGTCTATCAGTCTGTCTATCAGTCTCTGTCTATCAGTCTCTGTCTATCAGTCTGTCTATCCGTCTGTCTATCAGTCTGTCTATCAGTCCGTCTATCAGTCAGTCTATCAGTCTGTCTATCAGTCTGTCTATCAGTCTCTGTCTATCAGTCTCTGTCTATCAGTCTATCAGTCTGTCTATCAGTCTCTGTCTATCAGTCTCTGTCTATCAGTCTGTCTATCAGTCTGTCTATCAGTCTGTCTATCAGTCTATCAGTCTGTCTATCAGTCTGTCTATCTGTCTATCAGTCTGTCTATCAGTCTGTCTATCAGTCTGTCTATCAGTCTGTCTATCAGTCTGTCTATCAGTCTCTGTCTATCAGTCTGTCTATCAGTCTATCAGTCTGTCTATCAGTCTATCAGTCTGTCTATCAGTCTGTCTATCAGTCTATCAGTCTCTGTCTATCAGTCTCTGTCTATCAGTCTGTCTATCAGTCTCTGTCTATCAGTCTGTCTATCAGTCTCTGTCTATCAGTCTATCAGTCTGTCTATCAGTCTATCAGTCTGTCTATCAGTCTGTCTATCAGTCTCTGTCTATCAGTCTGTCTATCAGTCTGTCTATCAGTCTCTGTCTATCAGTCTGTCTATCAGTCTCTGTCTATCAGTCTCTGTCTATCAGTCTCTGTCTATCAGTCTGTCTATCAGTCTGTCTATCAATCTGTCTATCAGTCTCTGTCTATCAGTCTGTCTATCAGTCTCTGTCTATCAGTCTCTGTCTATCAGTCTGTCTATCCGTCTGTCTATCAGTCTGTCTATCAGTCCGTCTATCAGTCAGTCTATCAGTCTGTCTATCAGTCTGTCTATCAGTCTCTGTCTATCAGTCTCTGTCTATCAGTCTCTGTCTATCAGTCTCTGTCTATCAGTCTCTGTCTATCAGTCTCTGTCTATCAGTCTGTCTATCAGTCTCTGTCTATCAGTCTGTCTATCAGTCTGTCTATCAGTCTCTGTCTATCAAGCTGTCTATCAGTCTGTCTATCAGTCAATCAGTCTGTCTATCAGTCTCTGTCTATCAGTCTCTGTCTATCAGTCTGTCTATCAGTCTGTCTATCAGTCTCTGTCTATCAGTCTCTGTCTATCAGTCTCTGTCTATTAGTCTCTGTCTATTAGTCTGTCTATCAGTCTCTGTCTATCAGGCTGTCTATTAGTCTGTCTATCAGTCTATCAGTCTGTCTATCAGTCTGTCTATCAGTCTGTCTATCAGTCTGTCTATCAAGCTGTCTATCAGTCTGTCTATCAATTAATCAGTCTGTCTATCAGTCTGTCTATCAGTCTCTGTCTATCAGACTGTCTATCAGTCTCTGTCTATCAGTCTGTCTATCAGTCTCTGTCTATCAGTCCGTCTGTCTATCAGTCTCTGTCTATCCGTCTGTCTATCAGTCTGTCTATCAGTCTGTCTATCAGTCCGTCTGTCTATCCGTCTGTCTATCAGTCTGTCTATCAGTCTTTGTCTATCAGTCCATCTGTCTATCAGTCTCTGTCTATCAGTCTGTCTATCAGTCTGTCTATCAGTCTCTGTCTATCCGTCTGTCTATCTGTCTCTGTCTATCAGTCTCTGTCTATCAGTCTCTGTCTATCCGTCTCTGTCTATCAGTCTCTGTCTATCAGTCTCTGTCTATCTGTCTGTCTGTCAGTCTCTGTCTATCAGTCTCTGTCTATCAGTCTCTGTCTGTCAGTCTCTGTCTGTCAGTCCGTCTGTCTATCAGTATCTGTCTATCAGTCTCTGTCTATCAGTCCGTCTGTCTATCAGTCTCTGTCTATCAGTCTCTGTCTATCAGTCTCTGTCTATAAGTCTCTGTCTATCAGTCTCTGTCTATAAGTCTCTGTCTATCCGTCTGTCTATCAGTCTGTCTATCAATCTGTCTATCAGTCTCTGTCTATCAGTCTCTGTCTATTAGTCTTTGTCTATCAGTCTGTCTATCAGTCTCTGTCTATCAGGCTGTCTATCAGTCTCTGTCTATCAGGCTGTCTATCAGTCTGTCTATCAGTCTATCAGTCTGTCTATCAGTCTGTCTATCAGTCTGTCTATCAGTCTCTGTCTATCAGTCTGTCTATCAGTCTGTCTATCAGTCTGTCTATCAGTCTGTCTATCAGTCTCTGTCTATCAGTCTGTCTATCAGTCTGTCTATCTATCAGTCTCTGTCTATCAAGCTGTCTATCAGTCTCTGTCTATCAGTCAATCAGTCTGTCTATCAGTCTGTCTATCAGTCTCTGTCTATCAGTCTGTCTATCAGTCTGTCTATCAGTCTCTGTCTATCAGTCTGTCTATCAGTCTCTGTCTATCAGACTGTCTATCAGTCTCTGTCTATCAGTCCGTCTGTCTATCAGTCTCTGTCTATCCGTCTGTCTATCAGTCTGTCTATCAGTCTTTGTCTATCAGTCCATCGGTCTATCAGTCTCTGTCTATCAGTCTGTCTATCAGTCTCTGTCTATCCGTCTGTCTATCTGTCTCTGTCTATCAGTCTCTGTCTATCTGTCTGTCTGTCAGTCTCTGTCTATCAGTCTCTGTCTATCAGTCTCTGTCTATCAGTCTCTGTGTATCAGTCCGTCTGTCTATCAGTCTCTGTCTATCAGTCTCTGTCTATCAGTCTCTGTCTATCAGTCTCTGTCTATCAGTCTCTGTCTATAAGTCTCTGTCTATCAGTCTGTCTGTCTGTCTATCAGTCTCTGTCTATCAGTCCGTCTGTCTATCAGTCTCTGTCTATCAGTCTCTGTCTATCAGTCTCTGTCTATAAGTCTCTGTCTATCAGTCTCTGTCTATCAGTCTCTGTCTATCAGTCTCTGTCTATCAGTCTGTCTGTCTGTCTATCCGTCTCTGTCTATCCGTCTCTGTCTATCCGTCTCTGTCTATCCGTCTCTGTCTATCCATCTCTGTCTATCCGTCTCTGTCTATCAGTATCTGTCCATCCGTCTCTGTCCATCCGTCTCTGTCTATCAGTCTGTCTGTCTATCAGTCTCTGTCAATCAGTCTCTGTCCATAAGTCTCTGTCCATAAGTCTCTGTATATAAGTCTCTGTCCATAAGTCCGTCTGTCCATCAGTCCGTCTGTCTATCAGTCTCTGTCTATCTATCAGTCCGTCTGTCTATCAGTCTCTGTCTATCAGTCCGTCTGTCTATTAGTCTCTGTCTATCAGTCTCTGTCTATCAGTCCGTCTGTCTATCAGTCTGTCTATCAGTCTGTCTATCAGTCTCTGTCTATCAGTCCGTCTGTCTATCAGTCTGTCTATCAGTCTGTCTATCAGTCTCTGTCTATCAGTCTGTCTATCAGTCTGTCTATCTATCAGTCTCTGTCTATCAAGCTGTCTATCAGTCTCTGTCTATCAGTCAATCAGTCTGTCTATCAGTCTCTGTCTATCAGTCTGTCTATCAGTCTCTGTCTATCAGTCTGTCTATCAGTCTCTGTCTATCAGACTGTCTATCAGTCTCTGTCTATCAGTCCGTCTGTCTATCAGTCTCTGTCTATCCGTCTGTCTATCAGTCTGTCTATCAGTCTTTGTCTATCAGTCCATCGGTCTATCAGTCTCTGTCTATCAGTCTGTCTATCAGTCTCTGTCTATCCGTCTGTCTATCTGTCTCTGTCTATCAGTCTCTGTCTATCAGTTTCTGTCTATCTGTCTGTCTGTCAGTCTCTGTCTATCAGTCTCTGTCTATCAGTCTCTGTGTATCAGTCCGTCTGTCTATCAGTCTCTGTCTATCAGTCTCTGTCTATCAGTCTCTGTCTATCAGTCTCTGTCTATCAGTCTCTGTCTATAAGTCTCTGTCTATCAGTCTGTCTGTCTGTCTATCAGTCTCTGTCTATCAGTCCGTCTGTCTATCAGTCTCTGTCTATCAGTCTCTGTCTATCAGTCTCTGTCTATCAGTCTCTGTCTATAAGTCTCTGTCTATCAGTCTCTGTCTATCAGTCTGTCTGTCTGTCTATCCGTCTCTGTCTATCCGTCTCTGTCTATCCGTCTCTGTCTATCCATCTCTGTCTATCCGTCTCTGTCTATCAGTATCTGTCCATCCGTCTCTGTCCATCCGTCTCTGTCTATCAGTCTGTCTGTCTATCAGTCTCTGTCAATCAGTCTCTGTCCATAAGTCTCTGTCCATAAGTCTCTGTATATAAGTCTCTGTCCATAAGTCCGTCTGTCCATCAGTCCGTCTGTCTATCAGTCTCTGTCTATCTATCAGTCCGTCTG
>CM042252.1:51547461-51569961 GCA_023566225.1 Romanogobio albipinnatus | reverse complement strand
TCCATCTATCTATCATTCTATCTATCCATCCATCCATCGTTCTATCCATCCATCCATCTATCGTTCTATCCATCTATCTATCATTCTATCTATCCATCCATCCATCGTTCTATCTATCCATCCATCCATCGTTCTATCCATCCATCCATCTATTATTCTATCCATCCATCCATCCATCTATCGTTCTATCCATCTATCTATCGTTCTATCTATCCATCCATCCATCGTTCTATCCATCCATCCATCCATCGTTCTATCCATCCATCCATCCATCCATCGTTCTATCCATCCATCCATCTATTATTCTATCCATCCATCCATCTATCGTTCTATCCATCTATCTATCGTTCTATCTATCATCCATCCATTGTTCTATCCATCCATCCATCGTTCCATCCATCAGCTTTACAAATAGTTTTGACGCATTTTTAAAATGCATTGTAAATATTGCTCCTTTATGATAAATTTGCTACGGTATTCCTCATTTGTAAGTTTACACATGAATAAGGCTAATGTATGAACACATACAGATTATAGATTAACAATAAAAGCAATAACATTGATGATAATAATACAAACAATACATGTCTGTCTCTTGTCTCCTGACTGGAAACAAAACCCAAAAGATGGCGATGTTCCTCCCAAAGGAGCGCTTCAGACTCTCACTCAGAGAACGGTGTGCGTCCCTGGAGCCGAATCCGCCAGCACACGGTCCCACGGCGGGACGGCTTCATTAGCCAGCCGGCGGCAGGGGAGTTATTACCAGCGGACCCTCGGCTAATATACAGGGAGACTCCGCATTTGACGCCAGGTGGGCTAGCCTATTAATACGGGTGTTAATATTCAGCAGCGAGATGAGATAATGTCCACAGAGAGAGAGGCTGAGACAGGAGAGGGGGGTATCAGAGAGCGGGACGCAGGGTCGAGATGGTCTGGGGAGACTCTGAACTGCACCGCTGCAGGCTGTAATTAGTAGCCGGTGACAACACGGCTCACCAGAGAGAGATTTCCAGCAAGGTAAACAGGGACAATAATAATTATCAATCATGAAAACAATCATCACTGCATTTACTTTTCTATTACAGAGGAAACGGAGTGACCAGAGCACCTCAGGCTTCAGGGCCCGTTCATGCCAAGACTTTGTGTCAGATATTTACCCGTCTATTTTTTATCCTTCAGAATTGCGAGTTTATATATTGCAATTCTTACCGTTTTCTCAAAATTGTGAGTACAAATTGCAATTGCAAGGGGAAAAAAGTCAGAATTGTGAGATAAAAAGTTGAATTTTGTATTATTTTTGTACCATAATAATAATAATAATAATATTTCGCATGCACTGGTTTTCAGGGCCTAGTCACACCAATTTCCAGTTTTTAGCTTTAAAAACACGACAAAATATTATTATTAAATATTATTTCTTGGAAGGAGGCTAGGTCATTTTTTAATCATAAAGATGATGAATAATTAAGTCACAACATTTTAAGAGAATTGCATAAATCCAGCACTGTAATGCAAATAGTTTGTGCAAAACTGGAAAAATTATATATATATATATAAAATATAATATTTTAAAGGGAAACAAAGTGAGCAGGGAGTGTCAGTGGTTTTAAAACTTGAATTTTGTTATGCATTTGGGATAAAAACTGGCAATTGCAAGAAAAAAAGTCAGAATTGTGAGATAAAAAGTTGCATTTTTTTTTTTTGTACCATAGGATGCAGAAAATAATAATAATATTTCATCATGCATGCACTGGTTTTCAGGGTCTAATCACACCAATTTCAAAATTTTAGCTTTAAAAAAAATGACAAAATATTTTTAGGCTAGGTCATTTTTTTTAATCATACAGATGATGAATAATAAATAAGACACAACATTTTAAGAGAAGATCATAACTCCAGCACTGTACTTGATTCAAATAGTTTGTGCAAAACTGGGAAAAAGTAAAGTTTGTGAATATGCATTAATGATATTAATATTTAAAGGGAAACAAAGTGAGCAGGGAGTCAATTTTGTCATGCATTTGAGATAAAAACTGGCAATTGCAAGAAAAAGTCAGAATTGTGAGATAAAAAGTTACAATTAAATTTTTTATAGCTTTTTTCTGGAAACAACTTATTTCTCAAAATTGCGATTTTATATCCCAAGACCGAATTGCAAGATAAAAAGTTGTATTTTTTTTTATTTTGTGGCTTCTGTGGGAAACTGAACAAGCAGAAAATAACAATAATAATATTTTATCATGCATGCAATTGGTTTTCAGGGCCTAGTCACACCAATTTCACATAAACAATAAATAAAAAAAAGAATATTTTTATTAAATATTATTTCTTGGAAGGCTAGGACAATTTTTTAATCATACAGATAATGATTAAAAATTATATTTTATCATGCATGCAATTGTTTTTCAGGGCCTAGTCACAACAATTTCTAGTTTTTAGCTTTAAAAAAAACGACAAATATTTTTATTTTATTAAATATTATTTCTTGGAAGGCGAGGTCAATTGTTTTAATCATACAGATGATGAATAAATCACAGCATTTTAAGAGAATTGCATAAATCCAGCACTGTACTTGATGCAAATAGTTTGTGCAAAACTGGAAAACAAATGATTATTAATATTTAAAGGGAAACAAAGTGAGCAATGAGTTTTAAAACCTCAATTTTGTCATGTGAGATAAAAACTGGATAAAAAAAAAAAAGTCAGAACTGTGAGATAAAAAGTTGCAATTGCATTTTGTTCTGGAAACAAGCTTCTGTGGGAAACTGAATGAGCAGAAAATAACAATAATAATATTTCATCATGCAAGCAATTGGTTTTCAGGCCTAGCCACACCAATTTCAAAATTTTAGCTTTAAAAAAACTACTAAATATTATTATTAAATATTATTTCTTGGGAGGCTAGGTCATTTTTTTTATTCATACAGATGATGAATAAAAATAATAATATTTAATCATGCATGCAATTGGTTTTCAAGGCCTAGCCACACCAATTTCACATTTTTATCTTAAAAAACATGACTAAATATTGATTCTTGAGAGGAATTTTATCATGCAAAACCTAAACAATGGCATTTTAAAAGTGCTGCACACAGTACAAAATATCATACAGTGATGGTGAGTTGTTCTTTTATTTAAATTCAGCATTGTATGAATAGTTTTGGTGAGAATATGCTCTAGTTTTTGCATCGGACACGGTTAGACTTTTTTGCTGTCTTCAAATAATAAAAATATTCGATTTTTAATCACTGTTGCCATGCCTTGTGTATTGAAACACTACAAATGCATGACATTTGACCCCGCGTAAGTGACGGAACAAAAGCGCCCCGTTAATCAGTGTTTTTCAGACCTTTGGGGAAGCACATTTCATCCACAAAGGCCTGATATTAGATCCTCCACTCACCCCATCGAGACACTCTCCTGCAGAACGACTTCTCCATATAACCCGAGAGCAGGAGGCAGAGATAGACAGCGAATCCCGTTCCGCTGGGACTTCCAGAGTGACTGCAACACAGTATCAAACGCTGAACCCTCGGTGCGTTGTGCCAAGGGGCTGATGGGATATCTCCGGGGAGCCATTAGCGCTTCGATCTGCGGTAAAGCACTGGGGAACCAGCACAAGTCATGAGAGAGAGCAGAAAAACTCACAACACACTAACAACACCTGTCACCCCTGCGCCTAATGAGAGACACAATTAGCAATTAACAGTGCGATCTGTCAGCACTGATACCTGCCTCCCTGCGCTCACCTCGGCCCAGCTGGGACAGGAACATCCCGAGCTCTTAATCAGCACACAAACACACCCTGAGAATCACTGAAGACTAAAGGTGCTTACAAATCACGGATATACCACAAGATTCAGCTACTTCATTTTTAATTACAGGCTTACCTTATGAGACTACATAAAAAGAGTTAATCGTTAAAAAAAAAAAAAAAGATTATTATTTCTAGTGTTTAAAAATCTTTTTTAATTGTTTGGGAGTGGATAGTTAAGAAAAAAGTTTTGGGACGCCCCTCAAAATCAGGTGTTCAATCCCTTCATGGCCACAGGTGTATAAATCAAGCTCTAGGCCTGCAGACGCTTCTACACACATCAGTGAGAGAATGGGCCGCTCTCAGGAGCTCAGATAACTCAAGCTCTAGACCTGCAGACGCTTCTACACACATCAGTGAGAGAATGGGCCGCTCTCAGGAGCTCAGAGAACTCAAGCTCTAGACCTGCAGACGCTTCTACACACATCAGTGAGAGAATGGGCCGCTCTCAGGAGCTCAGAGAACTCAAGTGATCGGTGGACACCTGTGCCATAAGTCCAAATATTATACTAAATATTCCACGCTCAACTGTTAGTGGGATTATAACAAAGCGGAAGCGATTGGGAACAACAGCAACTCAGCCACGAGCGGGGTCCGCGCATGCTGAGGGTCACAGAAGTCGCCAACTTTCTGCAGAGTCAAGAGCTCCAAACTTCTGTGGCCTTCAGATGAGCTCAAGAACAGTGTGTAGAGCTTCATGGAATGGGTTTCCATGGCCGAGCAGCTCATCCAAGCCTTACATCACCAAGTGCAGTGCAAAGCGTGGGGTGCAGTGGGGTAAAGAGCGCCGCCACTGGACTCTAGAGCAGTGAGACGTGTTCTCTGGAGTGACCAATCACGCTTCTCTGTCTGACAATAACATGGACGAGTCTGGGTTTGGCAGTTGCCAGGAGAACGGGACTTGCCTGACTGCATTGTGCCACGTGTAAAGTTTGGTGGAGGGGGGATTATGGGGTGGGGTTGTTTTTCAGGGCTTGGCCCCTTAGTTCCAGTGAAAGGAACTCTTAATGCTTCACCAAGACATTCCATGCTCCCAACTTTGTGGGAACAGTTTGGGGACGGCCCCTTCCTGTACCAGCATGACTGACCAGTGCACAAAGCATCGCTCCATAAAGACATGGATGAGCGAGTTTGGTGTGGAGGAACTGGACTGGCCTGCACAGAGTCCTGACCTCGACCCGATAGAACACCTTTGGGATGAATTAGAGCGGAGACTGAGAGCCAGGCCTTCTCGTCCAACATCACAAATGCACTTCTAGAAGAATCCCCATAAACACACTCCTAAACCTTGAGGAAAGCCTTCCCAGAAGAGCTGAAGCTGTTAGAGCTGCAAAGGGTGGGCCGACTCCATATTAAACCCGGCGGATTAAGAATGGGATGGGAAGGTTATGTGCATGTAAAGGCAGTCGTCACAAAATCTTTTGGCAATATAGTGTATGTATATATAATATGTTGTTTTTTTAACACTGCATAATTTCAATATTTCCTTTTGTGTTATTTTATAGTTTTAAAGACTTTACTATTATTCTAAAATATGTAAAGGTAATCATAATAAAGAGTGTCAAGCCAAATGTATTTGTATAGCACTTTTAACAATGTACATTGTTTCAGAGCAACTTTACAGTTAACAGATTAGAGTAGGATGATAATATAATTACATTTTGCTATGATACAAGCAATCAAGCAGGTGAGATATGCATGTGTGTGGATAAAGTAGGACGTACTTACAAACTCAAATATTGAAGAAGTTGACATTTACTATACAGTATACATTGCTTTATGTGAGCGTACTTATGTATGCAGGTGCAGACTTGCATTGTGTTATGATTTATGTTCTGACATCTCAAGCGCTTGCATTCGCTGTAGGGATTATGCAATATTTTAGGCCCTGGTCTTTAATGGCCCTTAGTCCATTGGCTTTCGGATTATTGTTTTATCAAGATAATCTTCACAAATGAACACAATGTTTATGAGGCCTAAATAAAGTAAAAAGCTAAAGTTAGGTTATAAACAAACTACACCACACTCTTAGAAAAAAGAACCCTTTATATTTCAAAAAGGTCCAAATAAGAAGCCCAAATAGTGTCTAGGGTTAGGCTTAGGGTTTAGGGTTAGGGTTTAGGTTTTAGGGTTAGGTTAGGGTTTAGGGTTGGGTTAGGGTTAAGGGTTGGGTTTAGGTTTTAGGGTTGGGTTAGGGTTTAGGGTTAAGGGTTGGGTTTAGGTTTTAGGGTTAGGTTAGGTTAGGGTTGGGTTTAGGGTTAGGGTTTAGGTTTTAGGGTTGGGTTAGGGTTTAGGGTTAGGGTTGGGTTAGGGTTTAGGTTTTAGGGTTGGGTTAGGGTTAGGGTTGGGGTTTAGGGTTAGGGTTGGGTTAGGGTTTAGGTTTTAGGGTTAGGTTAGTGTTAGGGTTTAGGGTTAGGGTTGGGTTAGGGTTTAGGTTTTAGGGTTAGGTTAGGGTTTGGGGTTTAGGTTTTAGGTTAGGTTAGGGTTTAGGGTTGGGTTAGGGTTTAGGTTTTAGGGTTAGGTTAGTGTTAGGGTTTAGGGTTAGGGTTGGGTTAGGGTTTAGGTTTTAGGGTTAGGGTTTAGGGTTAGGTTAGGGTTTGGGGTTTAGGTTTTAGGTTAGGGTTAGGTTAGGGTTTAGGGTTAGGGTTGGGTTAGGGTTTAGGTTTTAGGGTTAGGGTTAGGTTAGGGTTTGGGGTTTAGGGTTTAGGTTTTAGGTTAGGGTTAGGGTTAGGATTTGGGTTTAGGGTTAGGGTTTAGGGTTAGGGTGGGCAGATCTGGTACGTGTGGATTCCATGTGTACCAGATGTGGGCCAGATCTGGGCCGACACTTTGTTGCTGTCTGGGAGAGATGTCTTAAATTATTGTTTAAATTCATAAAATGATGGGAACCCTAAAAGGTTCTATAAATGAAGCACCTGGTGGAACCTTTTAGGAATCTATTTGAAACCTTGTTTTCTGAGTGCATGGTCACATGACTTCAGCGTCCGTCAAGCTTCTGGCGACTTTTGCTATTTTTATATAAAATCTACAAGTTGGAAAGTCTGAGTTGGAATAGTTTGCAAGAGCACGTGTATAAACACAACTGGGCTATAAAAGTGGACGAGAAGATGGAACATTCATGTTTTCTAGATCCTATTTCAGGCATTTAAACGAAACCCAAGGGCCCTGTTTTACAGATCTGAGCTCATGGTCTGAAGCGCATGGCGCAGGTGCACTTAGGCCGTGTCCAAATCCACTTTTGCTAGTTTAACCACAGGAAAAATGATCAGTGAAAAGGGGCTGTCCCTAGTCTCTTAATGAGTCATGGGTGTTTTTTGGGCGTAACCAGTGCTTGAGAGTGGGGCGGTACTCACCGGTACACAGTATCAGCACCTCTGCATTTGACTCTTAAGCGTACCTGCACCTTTTCTTGCGTGCCGCTACTTCCCGCCTTTATAACGGACGCCCAAATGTTTAATTAAGTGAACGCACCTACAGTGATTTGCGCGCCAATGTTTGCTTTACCATGTTTATATAGTAATGTGATTTAGACGGTTGTAACGATGCATATTTGATCTCCCTCATCTGAACTGCAATAGTAAGGCATTTCAAAATAAGAGTCCCGGTGTATTTCCAGCTTGTTTATAATTAAAAGTCCCGCATTATATAAACATTTATGGTTACATGATAAACTGTATTTCATTTCATTCCCATTTAATTCATAGTCAGGAGGAAAGACTAATGTAGCGTTCACAACGGACGCGAATAAATCGCACTATTCGGCCGAAGTTGGACGCTTGAACATATTGAGTTTACTCGCTTCATTTGCGCGTGACATTCTCTTCACAACAGACGTGAATTCGCGTTATGGGAGGGGCTTCTGCCAGCGGCTCGTCTCGTTGAGAAATGGCTGACATGGGCTGTGTTCACACGTCTTTTTTGTTAAAATTCTACTGTTAATGTGTGACAAAACGTAGTTTTAAGACTTTTCAGGCGATAATGTAGTTGTTTAAAGCTCAAATCTGTGGTTTGTTTCTAAAGAGAGCTCCTCTCTGAACATGTGATCTGGTGTGTGTGGAGTTGTGAGCTCCAGTGGATCAGCGGTGCTCAGCGCTCATTAACCCCGGCGAGAGCAGCCTTTCCTCGGCCAGTCCTCCTGCCGTCTGCCGCTGGCTCTGGTGTCTCCAGCTATAATTCGTCTTGTGTAGATCTAACAGCCGATCTTTGCTCTCATGGATCTATAATTTGTTCCCTGGCAAATCGTTTAGGTTGAGGGCAAAGTGAAGTTTCATTACTTTTTTATTTTTAGGCTATTTAACTTCACGTTACCGTTGTAGCCGACTAGCACTGACTTTGAATGCTTTATTTCATGTATAGCTTATTATACCTTTTACTTATACTTTTGTATTATTGATCATACATAAACTTGCATTTAACAAAAAGAGACTGGGTTGTGTTTCATGTCATTTAATCACAGTGATAATCATATGCCAGATATTAATATATGATTAATATAAACCAGATTTTCTCCTCATTGTTGTCACTACTAGAGCAGGCTCCTGATTGGTTAACGCGGCGCGAATATCCGGCAAAGTTTAGATTTTTCAACTCGGGCGATTTGCGCCATTCGCACGAATCACGCGTCAAATGCTCAATTCGCGCCGTGTCATTCGCGCTAACTTTTCAGACTAACTGCTAATCGCAGAATGTCTATTCGCGTCTTTGCATTGACTTAACATGTAAATCACTCGCGTGAAACGCATCATTCGCGTCTGATGTGAACGCACCATAAGAACAGTATTTGACATATTCAATAAAGTATCAGGTTATAATAGTTACTAAAACCATTAAAAATATTCATTACTTGAAATTAAATCAATAAACTTATTTGAAGCTTTATCTTAACCTGATATACTAACTAAAACAGAAATACAACATTATAAAAACTATATAGATGTTTGTAAAAAAAATGTTTGTATTTTTAGACTTGAATGGTCAAAAACACACAATTATGTCAAAATGTGAGTTTTGTCAGGTTTAAGTAAAGTCGGTTATGTAATGCTTAAATGCACAATTAATGCATTACAATTGAACTAAACTCATTAGATCGACTAAAACTAGACTAAAACTAAAAACAATTCAGGTGACTAAAATATGACTAAAACTAAATGGCATTTTAGTCAAAAGACTACGACTAAAACTCAAAATTTGCTGTAAAAATGAACACTGGTTCCCAATTGCAATCCTGCCTTTCTATACCCACAGATCGCATGCTGACCCATAAAACACTGACAAACTAATCGCTGTCACCTAACAAACCAGGTCGATGTTCAAAGAAGGTTTGAACACATGCAAACACAACAAACAACAGAAACTGTTCTTGTAAAACACTTCAGCATTGGGGGAAAAGCTGCTATTTCTTCAGGCTGCAAAAAGTCCAGGCTGGGACAGATCAGCGTCGGATACGTGTGGATCGCAGCTATTGTAATAAGATTAGGCCTGCCTGATACACCTCCAGGATAGTAATTGTGTCAGCCCATGAGGTCAATGGGGAATTGGAGTGTTAAATCCAATTTTGAACTTGTCTCTCTCGTTCTGCGGGGCGTACAGGAGTACCAACCATATGCCACAGTCCCCGATTTCACCAGATGAATATGGATGAGAGCCGAGCTGCTCTCACATCTCCGAACGGAAGCCAAATCTACCTGTAGGACTGGGAATAACCCTTTGCCCTGTTTTACAGTCGAGTTGAGTATGGAAACATGGTTTTAATTCCATTGTGTACAATGGCTCACTGTGTCTATGAAGGGCATCTCTCTATTGTCGTCAGAAAACTAATAAACAACACTGGCTGACAGGCAGATTAGAGTCATTCTTAATAGACATTGTTAGCAGAACGCCATTGTTGAAGCTAAATAACTTTTTGTTTAACTCTGAAATCAATGGAGTATGACGGAGGGGAATAGTAGATAAATAAATATTAACAATAAGGCATTTTGACTAAGAGGTGCATTTGACCCGTCATGCACGCAACCAAATTACCACATATTTTTACAAATAATAACAAAAATATTTAAATAATAATTACAAATATGTTATACCTATTAAGGGCTTACCTATTAATTAACCTATGGTATTACCCATTACGATATATCTATTAATTTCCATTAATTGATCAGGTATTTGTGATGGTGGGATAATGTTTTTTATGTATGCTTGTTCTTTATGTACCAACAAATCTATATTTCTAATGGAAGAAATGCAAAAATCATATTGACTACATACATTTTCATTATGGTAATTTTCCCACTCTTAAGTTAGTTTTAAAGGGGCTAGATGTAAGAATGTTCATGTATTAAATCACCTTTTTATTGCCCATGTGTCAACAGCTCCCCAGACGGCAAAATAAGCCTTGTTTCCCCAGGAACTAGGGACTTTGGGAGGTGTTTCGATAATGTTTCAGACCTGCAAACTCCTCAGAGTAAAAAAGGTGACAGTGTCGTGGGGGCGGAGGAGGGCCGTGCATTATTTTGTGATTTTAATATGCAAATGACACATTTCTGAGCGTGACTTAAAGAGAATGACACATTTAATATTTTAAAAATGATTTTATTTACAACTCGGAAACGCCTGGAACAGTGTTGTGTCGCATGACACAAAAAATAAAAGACTGACAGTAGGGGTGTAACGGTACATAAAACTGACGGTTCGGTACAGCAGTTTTACAGAATTGCTTTTTATTTATTTTTTTATTTAACAGTGGTTTACTGAAGAAGGAAAAAAAAGTGTCTGTCTTTAAATGAATTCAATTATATCTAAAAGTTTATTGAAGATATTTCTGTAAATTATATAGGGAGCCCTTACTTGCACATTAATATTAAAGGTTAACAACAGAGCCCAAACTATTAGCCAAAATTCAGTTGCTATTTATTTTTAGGTATAATAATCAACACTCAAATAACACATTGTATGCAAACATGTAAACTTCACATAAGGCAGTTTTTGCAAATAAATTCTAAATCTAATTATAAAATAGTTTTTTCTCCAATTCGTTGTTGAAATATAATCATTTATACAGTGTCTGTCATTTTCATGACAGGTTTATTTAAACATACATGAAATAATCAGGTTAAGTAGAATATAATGAATATATAGGCTAATATAGAGCATATATTTAGTGAAAGCGTTGATTTATCTCGTGAATAAAATTCTGTGGACACTGAATGACTGCCTGAGGTAAATGTGATGCTAACGTTACATGACATTGTTTAGTTTACACTAGTGGTGGGCATAGATAAATTTTTTTATCTAGATTAAAATGTCTCATTTGAATCTGCCGAAGGCATTCAGAATATGTGTGCTCGTAAGTGATCGTTTGTCTTTTTGTAGTTTGAATAATAAATAACTTCTGTCCCTTTAAGACCTGACGCACGCATATCCAAACACTGTTCCTGTGAGCTGGTTACGACTGTGTTTACGTTAAAACTCACCAAGATGGGCATTGAGACATTTTTGAGTGTATTTGATCATTAATAAGCTGGAAAAAGGAGCTCATTTTTGCACTTGTATGTCAGAGGCGGCTTTATTACGGTATGTGTGTGTGCGCTTCAGATGCGAGCGCGAAATCTGCGGGAATTAGTAGAATTAACGTTATGTGCAACCCCGCGCGAAATTCAGACCGGTCACACCAATACTAACAAAAGTCCAGCAGAACACGCGTTCACCATGTTCAGAGGATTAACCGACTGATGAGAGGAGGCGGTGCGGGTCAAGGAGAGCAGCTGATATCCATACTGTAGAAAATGAGTATTGTATCGTTTCAGATATTTCAGTATCGATACACAGCGAAATATGGATATTTTTGACAACACTAGTAGGCATACACACAGGTTCGAAGACTCGTTCTCTCGCCCCCTACAGTGCAATTCGGCTAGGTGTACATCCGCACTAAAATATCAAGGTGAAAGTCATCATAGCTTGCGTAGTATAGACCCAGCTCCCAACCCAACTTTGAGAATAGATTAACGGCAATTTTTTTTTTATCGCCCGATAAGAGTCTCACGTTAACGCAGCACGTTAACGCCGATAACGGCCGACCACTAGTTTACACGCAGTTATATTAACGTCTTTCCGCCGTTGAAACACTGATTGAGCAATTACACCACATATATACATGACAGTAAGCTGTAATGTATCCTCAGCATACCTTCAGATGGTCATTCATGTTTATACTTGAAGAGATGATCGATCGTGTTCACTTGCATGTGCGTCGTGCGGCCGCTTGAACTGTGATCAGTGATCAGTCACGCCACATAGAGCGTCAAAACGGCATTTATCGTTTGAATTTCGTGATAAAATGGACTGAATACTCAATATGTTCGTGTGGGAACTCGGATTGAAGTGTGTTCCGCGCTTAAAACAAGCCGAGTGTGAACTGTTAAAGATTGCACTCGGAAACCGTTCTACACGATTCACGTAAATGACCCAACTGACCAAGAAAACGGCGATTGTTGCCGAAAAGCAACAAGTTTGCAGGTGTGATGTTTGCTTTACCATGTTTATATAGTAATATGTTTTAGACGGTTGTAACATTTATCTGAACTTGAATGAGCCGGTGCATACATTTCAAAATAAGAGTCACTGTGTATATTCGATGCAACTCTTTTTTTTAATGCAATTTCGCCATTTTAACCCCCTCGAATCGATGGTCGCGAGATTTATTTGGCCTGTTTTGGACAGATTATAAAGTTTTTATTGTAAAAGAGCCTAGTGTCACATCAATAAAGCTTTTATTCGCAAATGTCTGCTCAGATGCTATAAATATAGTACCAGTCAAACGTATTTTGCTTCATATTGACGTTTAAATATTATAGCCTAATGGTATTTTTTTTTATTTAATATCAAAGTTTGTCAGAAATGATCCTAGAGTTTTATTTTGTAGAAAGTTAATTGTTTTCTTTAAAGTGAATTTTGTTTTGTTGAAATTGTTATTACTTTTTTTAGCATGAGACTACTTTCAAAAACATAACAAATAGTACACTGCAAAAAAATGCTCTTCTTAGTAATTTTTGTCTTGTTTCTAGTCTAAATATCTAAACATTCTTAAATCAAGATGCATTTACTAGATAAGTACTAAATAAGAAGAGCATCTTTTTGCAGTATAGTCAAATCTTTTGATCATTTAAAATATAAAAGGCCTTTGTTGACTACATTCTAAATAAACTACAAAATATATTTCCTTTGTCCTGTTGCTCCCTCTCAGTCACATACCTGAAGCTCATTCATTATGCAGGTCATTATGCGGCCCATTATGCGTTCTTTTGTCCTCTCAGATGTGATACCCAGCATTATTCATGATCTTTCACGCCTCCTCGCATACTGCCTTTGTAAAGAAAAAATGTCTTACAAATTATAAATTGATATATTGTTTTATGTGAATGAGTAGGCTCAATGATTCTCACATCAGTTTGAAGCAAAAACTCTAGGCAACAACATCCATTAGTCAAAAGTCTTGTGGACACATCTATTGTGTTTTGAGGCCCTAATTTTAAAACAAATTTTTAAACATTTTTCTCTCAAAATACAAGCATGTACATACATGTTGCTTAGATATTATGGTAGCCCAGTTTGTGTTGAATACAGTGTAATTACACTTTTGCCATTAATGTGTTTATAAGCAACACAGACCAGGAGCTTCTTTAAATTAAATTAAAAATTAATTTATAATTTAAATTATTTAATTTCTTTAAATAAAAACAACAAAAAAGATGTTATTTTTCAATTATTTCAAAAGATTTACCACAAAATAATTCAGTGAATAATACTAATAATAATAATCCGTAAAACAGTTCAATAGTTCAGTTTCAAATAATCAACATGCAAAACCGCAAAATGAAATAGTCAGTCTGAAGATTATTCATTAAAGTTCACACTAAGAGCGATAACTATATTAGCATCCACACTGATATCGCTACGTTTATTCTTGTCTACGCTGCAGTTTTGTCGTCTGTCGCTTTGAAAGCTCGAGCTCTTTAGAGCAGGATGCATTCTGATTGGCTGTCAGTGTTTTTATCGTTCATCAGCTGAAGAAAACAAATCGTTTTTGATGCTCTCTGATACTCTTTTATATGTAAATATATATCGTTATAGCTTTATTCAGGCCTGGAAATCACATTATGAAATGATTTTTTCAAGGTTCCCAGAGTTCAATCTGCTTTAACTGAACAGTAAAACTGCTTTTAAATTCATTCTGTAGATTATTCATCCAGAAAGAATGAATTTAAAAATAACTTGTGTGGGTGTGAACTATATGAATATCCTCAAACCGGTGTAGCTCTTCTCGTGCTGTGGTCAGTGAATCATTTGTCTTCGTTACAGTAATATAATGACATCTCACGCGACACTCAGCACAAATCCTCGTCTCATTGACAGGGACGTTTGCCCTCGAATCACTCACACAAAAGATGTTTAACAGCAGTAAACAGAGGTGCAGTTTTGTTTGTATATCAGATTGTTTCTCTGAGGTAGAGTGGAAATAGTGCATTATTGCATCATTGCAAATATTGTACAATGAAATATAGCCTGCAGGATGAGTTCAAAAGTTACTTCACTGTTATTGAAAATGTACAAATAATGGTTTTAGATGGCAATACCTTGGTAGTGCATGAATGCCTTAATTTGACCACATCCTATGGCAGGTATCTGTAATAAAAAGCAATAGAAATGTTCATTATGAATATATTTTATTAAAGCACAGTCTAATTAACATGGATGATTAATTCAGCCAACATTTGTGAGTGCTGTTTATTTGAATACTATTGATCAGTATTGTTACTGTTAAATAAAACTGAAACTATTAAAGATTGCTTTTGGTAATTTAAATAAAGCTGAAATAAAATAAAATACAAATACTAAAAAACTTAGACATAAAAACGTAACTTAATGAGAAATGTTACCAGAAGTAGAATTACTGAAATTACTAAAACTAAAATATATATGAATATATAATATAATATATTTTACGATATGTTCGATATATATATATTAATCACATCAACATTAACGTTTGTGTGTATATATATATATACATACATACAAAAATGATGTCTGGAGGGGATTTTAATATTGTATAATATAATATAAAATAACATAATATAATAATGTATATGTAAGTGTGTTAAATTGATTAAATCGCACCCAACATAACCGTTTGTGTACATATTTATGTTTTGCTGTATACATATATATACATATAGTGTAGTGTATACAGTGAGGAAAATAAGTATTTGAACACCCCTGCTATTTTGCAAGTTCTCCCATAATCATGGAGGGGTCTGAAATTATCATCGTAGGTGCATGTCCACTGTGAGAGACATAATCTAAAAAAAAAAATCCAGAAATCACAATATATGATTTTTTTAACTATTTATTTGTATGATGCAGCTGCAAATAAGTATTTGAACACCTGTCTATCAGCTAGAATTCTGACCCTCAAAGACCTGTTAGTCTGCCTTTAAAATGTCCTCCTCCACTCCATTTATTATCCTAAATTAGATGCACCTGTTTGAGGTCGTGAGCTGCATAAAGACACCTGTCCACCCCATACAATCAGTAAGAATCCAACTACTAACATGGCCAAGACCAAAGAGCTGTCCAAAAACACTAGAGACAAAATTGTACGCCTCCACAAGGCTGGAAAGGGCTACGGGGAAATTGCCAAGCAGCTTGGTGAAAAAAGGTCCACTGTTGGAGCAATCATTAGAAAATGGAAGAAGCTAAACATGACTGTCAATCTCCCTCGGACTGGGGCTCCATGCAAGATCTCACCTCGTGGGGTCTCAATGATCCTAAGAAAGGTGAGAAATCAGCCCAGAACTACACGGGAGGAGCTGGTCAATGACCTGAAAAGAGCTGGGACCACCGTTTCCAAGGTTACTGTTGGTAATACACTGAGACGTCATGGTTTGAAATCATGCATGGCACGGAAGGTTCCCCTGCTTAAACCAGCACATGTCAAGGCCCGTCTTAAGTTTGCCAATGACCATTTGGATGATCCAGAGGAGCCATGGGAGAAAGTCATGTGGTCAGATGAGACCAAAATAGAACTTTTTGGTCATAATTCCACTAAACGTTTTTGGGGGAAGAAGAATGATGAGTACCATCCCAAGAACACCATCCCTACTGTGAAGCATGGGGGTGGTAGCATCATGCTTTGGGGGTGTTTTTCTGCACATGGGACAGGGCGACTGCACTGTATTAAGGAGAGGATGACCGGGGCCATGTATTGTGAGATTTTGGGGAACAACCTCCTTCCCTCAGTTAGAGCATTGAAGATGGGTCGAGGCTGGGTCTTCCAACATGACAATGACCCGAAGCACACAGCCAGGATAACCAAGGAGTGGCTCTGTAAGAAGCATATCAAGGTTCTGGCGTGGCCTAGCCAGTCTCCAGACCTAAACCCAATAGAGAATCTTTGGAGGAGCTCAAACTCCGTGTTTCTCAGTGACAGGCCAGAAACCTGACTGATCTAGAGAAGATCTGTGTGGAGGAGTGGGCCAAAATCCCTCCTGCAGTGCAAACCTGCTGAAAAACTACAGGAAACGTTTGACCTCTGTAATTGTTAATAGTTGTAGTTTGCTGTATTTTTGATCAACTAAATGCAGCCTTGGTGAGATTAAGAGACTTCTTTCAAAAACATTTAAAAAAAAACAATGCTTCCAAACTTTTGACTCGTAGTGTGTATATATATATATATATATGTATATATGTACAGTGAGGAAAATAAGTATTTGAACACCCTGCTATTTTGCTAGTTCTCCCACTTAGAAATCATGGAGGGTCTGAAATTGTCATCGTAGGTGCATGTCCACTGTGAGAGACATAATCTAAAAAAAAAATTCCAGAAATCACAATATATGATTTTTTAACTATTTATAATCATCATATGAGAGTGATTTGTGAAGGATCATGTGACACTGAAGACTGGAGTAATGATGATAAATTCAGCTTTGATCACAGGAATAAATTACACTTTACTATATATTTAAATAGAAAAAAAATATATTCTTTTGACTCGTAGTGTACAGTATATATATATATAGATAGATATGAAATATGAGAGGAAGAACAAAACACTAAAGTTGGTAAAGGTATTTATATGATAAAAATGACTAAAAACAAACTAAAACTAATAAAATATAAAAATAAAACCTAATTCAAATCAAAATATTAATGAATACTAACATAAAATAACCCTGGATATACATTATACCAGTCAAAATCTGGACACTTTTGAACACACTTAAATCTAATAATCCTTTGGCCAAAATTAGTTTTGCAGTCAAAATTGTGCCTGCGTATGAATTTCATTAGAAAATAATGTTTAAAAAGAGTTGAGTTGGTTGATGAGTATCCAGAGCTGGCAGAAGAAGCTTAAATGTAAGAGCATTTTCATTTAACCCTTTTTGTTCCTGAAATGTGGGAAACTCGTCCAAACTTTTGTCCGTTTATACATGGCTTAAGATATCACATGTCACCTCTTAAGCATCTGATATGTATCGATATTACACACACTAAGGACAGGATGGCATATTTTTGGTCAGCATCGCTCTCTCTGTCAGATCACGCGTGAGATGGATGACTTTGCCCTGAGGTTGGCTCGGCCTACCAGGCGGCGTGGCGTGCGCTGTTGTAGAGCAGTGATTCACTCGACTCAGAGCATCGGTGATAAATCTCTTTGTCGCTAATGAACTGCATTTAACAATAAAATGCAGCGGGAAACGGAACGTTTCATTTATAAGAAGATCAATGACACTGACAGGCCCTTCTTTGCTCGCTTTCGGAGAAGCGCTGGCGGGCTTGTGCTGTGCCACGGCTGCCATCAATCACACGCGCTGCAACAACCAGATCAATCAAACGTGATGCACGGGCGAAAAATACGAAGTAGCACAAGAAAGAGGGCAACGGGCCCCTAATCATGTGTCTGGGAGCAGGTTTAACCCGTTCACTCAAGCGTGATTGTGTTGGTATTGCGGTACACGCGTGACGGCGGAACACACGCGAGCATCAGAAGTGAGTGATCATGAGTGGGGTCGGGAAGTGCTTCATCACCGACGTCCTCCATCTGCGAAGCGACACTTCATAATTCCAGGCATCTGCTTTCATTTATAAAGTGATCACTTAGTCTCTCTCCGGCTTCACAGGGTCCCGTTCACCTCTGTCTCTGTCGGAGTTACTGCGGCCTTCTCCTCTGGGTTGTGTAACAAAACTGGCCCCATGGCCAATCAAAAATATGCCATTCCCATAACTAAAACACATATCTTACAGTCGTTGTTATTAGAGCTGTCTTTGCGATTCGGAAGCCCGTTTCAAAGAAACAGTTGGAGGCCCCCAATGAGATATATTTCACACTGATCCTTTATAAACGCATTCAATCTCTTTAACCAGAATCATGACCGAAGACAAAAACAGCATTCAAAGACATACAAATCTAAAAGAAATAAAAGTTAGAGAACAGGGCATGATATGTATATCCTGCAATCTCACAGCGTCGTGTTCGAAGGACAGCAAGTGTGGACAGTCTTTCTTACAGCAGGGTGGAGTGGAGCCACAGGCGCGAGATATAAATATAGAAAAATATACTTTAAATATGATGCTAAAACTGCCAGTAGGTCATTGAATCATTCAGTCAAAAGATTCATTCAAAACAGCTGATTCATTCAAAACAGCTGATTCGTGGACAAAGCTATTGACTTTCTTTATGAGTGAGTCATTGAATCGATCATTAGACTGAAATGTTCAAATCAGCTGATTCATTCAGGGACAAAACAAGTGACTTTCTTTATGAGTGAGTCATTGAATCAATCACTAGACTGATTCATTAAAACAGCTGATTCATTAAGGGACAAGCAAGTGACTTTCTTTATGAGTGAGTCATTGAATCAATCACTAGACTGATTCGTTCAAAATGGCTGATTCGTTAGGGACAAGGCACATGACTTTCTTCATGAGTGAGTCGTTGAATCAATCATTAGACTGATTCGTTAAAAAAGCTGATTCATTCAGGGTCAAGCAAGTGACTTTCTTTATGAGTGAATCGTTGAATCAATCACTAGACTGATTCGTTCAAAAATGGCTGATTCATTCAGGGACAAGTAAGTGACTTTCTTTAAGAGTGAGTCATTGAATCAATCACTAGACTGATTCGTTCAAAATGGCTGATTCATTCAGGGTCAAGCAAGAGACTTTCTTTAAGAGCGAGTCGTTGAATAAATCATTAGACTGATTCGTTCAAAAAGCTGATTCATCAAGGGTCAAGCAAGTGACTTTCTTTATGAGTGAGTCGTTGAATCAATCACTAGACTGATTTGTTCAAAATGGCTGATTCGTTCAGGGACAAGCAAGTGACTTTATGAGTGAGTCATTAAATCAATCACTAGACTGATTCGTTAAAACGGCTGATTCATTCAGGGACAAGCAAGTGGCTTTACATTTATGCATTTGGCAGACGCTTTTATCCAAAGCGACTTACAGTGCACTTATTACAGGGACAATCCCCCTGGAGCAACATGGAGTAAAGTGCCTTGCTCAAGGACCCAGTGGGGACCACTGGGATCGAACCAGCAACCATCTGCATATCAGTTCAGTGGTTTAACCCACTGGACCACCATCTTCGCTTTCTTCATGAGTGAGTCATTGAATCAATCTCTAGACTGATTCGTTCAAAATGGCTGATTCATTCAGGGACAAATTAAGTGACTTTAGGAGTGAGTCGTTGAATCAATCACTAGACTGATTTTTTTAAAACAGCTGATTCGTTCAGGGACAAGCAAGTGACTTTCTTTAAGAGTGAGTCGTTGAATCAATCATTAGACTGATTTGTTAAAACAGCTGATTAATTCAGGGTCAAGCAAGAGACTTTATTTAAGAGTGAGTCGTTGAATCAATCATTAGACTGATTCGCTAAAACAGCTGATTTGTTCAGGGACAAGCAAGTAACTTTATGAGTGAGTCGTTGAATCAATCATTAGACTGATTCGTTCAAAACGGCTGATTAATTCAGGGTCAAGCAAGTGACTTTCCTTAAGAGTGAGTCATTGAATCAAATCACTAGACTGATTCGTTAAAACAGCTAATTCGTTAAGGAACAAGCAAGTGACTTTCTTTAAGAGTGAGTCGTTGAATCAATCATTAGACTGATTCGTTCAAAACGGCTGATTCATTCAGGGACAAGCAAGTGACTTTCTTTAAGAGTGAGTCATTGAATCAATCACTAGACTGATTCATTAAAACAGCTGATTCATTAAGGGACAAGCAAGTGACTTTCTTTAAGAGCGAGTCGTTGAATCAATCATTAGACTGATTTGTTAAAACAGCTGATTTGTTCAGGGACAAGCAAGTGACTTTCTTTAAGAGTGAGTCCACGTCAGTCTTTTCAAGCCCCACGCGCGGCATTATTTAGAAGATACAGCTGCGGTGAGTTAACCACAACAGACAAATTTAAGTCTGACACAGAGAAAGATGGCCGGCCAGTCGGGGTTCGTAAGCCCTATACAGACGATAATTGTTTCTCCTGCGGTCGTAAGGTGTTTTCATTATTTACAGGGGCCAGTTAGTGATTTTATTGTCGTCTTCATCCAGAATATCAGTGTTTTTCTCCCACCACCCATGTAAAAATCCCCGGCCGAATTTCCTACAGTTTGCCAAACACCAAGGTCGTGTGGTGCCGTCTGAATCCACATCTCTGAATTTTCAATAACAAATCACTTCAAAATTCACTGTTTATATCCATTTTGACCACTGCAGAGCACCGTACGGTTGCGCTTCGCTGTAATTTGGATGCATTTTAAAGATCTAGATCTAGTATTTACCAGAGCCGTTGAAAAACAGAGTTACGACACTCCCATAGACTTCCATAGGAACTGAGGAATGCGGAAGTAAAGCGTGTCATGGAGCGACCAATAGTTCCAGCTTTGAACCCCATTCATTTAATTGTATCTCAAGCACAATCGTTGGCAAATTGACAAAATAACTGCATATTTTGAGATTTTATGGCATTAGTTGACCTCTCAGGAATATTAATAGAAGTGAAATTTTATGAAGCGCGTTATAGTTAATGTTTATTGTTATATAATAGATGGTTAGACTCTAACTGCAGTTAGATAACGTGAGCAGCACTGCAACAGCTACTGTCTCCAGATGCTATCGGTCATATTTCAACAGTTTTTAGTCTCTCTGAGATCTTTCTGTCGAAAGCGTTTCTATGAAGTAGCCCATTCAAGGAATAACGTATAACGCCTATGAATAATGAATATGAATAACGCCTGGATAAAAAGAGTTTAATTAAATTGGTTGCCGTTTTTTTTTAAACACTATTTAAAACGTCTTTCTTGGGTTAAATTCTGTATATGCTAGAATCCTTAATTTATATTCACCTGTTATGTATGCTTATGTGAGACATAAAATAACATTCGGACGTTAACAACATTTAAATTATAAAAGACAGTACCAGTATAACCAGTAGATGGCGGAAGAGGAACACTTATTGGCCATTTTTTCTCTTTTTTTAATGATTTTTTATAGGTCATCAAATCACTATTATAACATTAAAATATCTATTTTTGTTACTTTATTTGTACTGAAGTGTTAAATATATAGGCTAATTGCAGGGAAAATCACAAAGTCTCATGAAAAACAAAAACTTCTGACTAAACTTCACAATAAATCTTTATTTGAATCGTCTCCGTGCTTTGTTTGTTATGATGAGGGGATTTGTAGATAATGGGAAGATTCGTGAAAACGTAACCTTGCACTAAAATTCATTCAGCGTTTTATAAAACTTGTTTTAATCGATATGGATTCTCATTCCTGGTAAATTAAACAAATGACTGGTCCTTATTTTCAACAGAAATGCCCGTGATAGGCTAAAACACTCAACGCTGTAAAATCATGCACTCACATGACCCAAATAAAATAACCAGATCACTCAAAAAAAAACATTAACGTTATCACTTCTTAATCTCTTTATTACCCCAGAATAAAATGCTACTGTAAGCCTAGTCGAAGTCGATGCACATATTGTGTTAATATTTACCAGAAATTGCAGCAAATATAGTGAAACTGCTGTCTGTCCTGCTTAATCCTATTCAAACAGATTGACAGCGCGGAGTTGTTTTGAACTATTGAGAGCTCCATGAACCACGTGACCACGTGGCGGCGAGATCAAAGAGTGTCGCAACTCCCTTTTTCTATGGCTCTGGTATTTACAAGAGCAAGATATTTCATCACCGCTCAAAAAAAGCAGGTAAACATTTGAAATGGGCCGTTATTAAAGCAGCAATTATATATGTTAACATAACCACAGCATTATGTTTACCTCATAAGCGCATAAGAGGCTGTATTCACTTATTTCCGCTCATTTCCATGTGGAATAAAATGACATCCTTTATTTTGAGATAAAATACAAGACAGAAAACCATTTTAACTATAATGTGGGTCTAATTTTAAACAGATTTAAATAATTAGGATATTATTTTCCTGTTATTAAATTAAATATGCATTTATTTTTATTACGACATTTGGAAAAACTTTCATTGCATTGAAGTGGAAAATAAAATGGGTGTTGTGGAAAAAGATGGGGAAAAATCTGGCCACAAAATCACAGGAAAAAACACCAGAAACCTTAAGAGACATCTCAATGTTTTTTATTT
>CM042252.1:51452461-51542461 GCA_023566225.1 Romanogobio albipinnatus | reverse complement strand
TCATAAAGACTTCACTTGTTTCATTACTGGATGAATCAGCGTTTTTGAACGAATCTCTTGAAATAATGATTCAATGACTCACTCATAAAGGCTTCACTTGTTTCATTACTGGATGAATCACCATTTTTGAACAAATCTCTTGAATTAATGATTCAATGACTCACTCATAAAGACTCGTTTCATTACTGGATGAATCAGTGTTTTTGAATGAATCTCTTGAATGAATGATTCAGTGACTCACTCATAAAGACTTGTTTCATCACTTGTTTCATTACTGGATGAATCAGCGTTTTTGAACTAATCTCTTGAAAGAATGATTCAATGACTCACTCATAAAGGCTTCACTTGTTTCATTACTGGATGAATCAGCGTTTTTGAACGAATCTCTTGAAATAATGATTCAATGACTCACTCATAAAGGCTTCACTTGTTTCATTACTGGATGAATCAGCGTTTTTGAACGAATCTCTTGAAATAATGATTCAATGACTCACTCATAAAGGCTTCACTTGTTTCATTACTGGATGAATCACCATTTTTGAACAAATCTCTTGAATTAATGATTCAATGACTCACTCATAAAGACTCGTTTCATTACTGGATGAATCAGTGTTTTTGAATGAATCTCTTGAATGAATGATTCAGTGACTCACTCATAAAGACTTCACTTGTTTCATTACTGGATGAATCAGCGTTTTTGAACAAATCTCTTGAATTAATGATTCAATGACTCACTCATAAAGACTGGTTTCATTACTGGATGAATCAGTGTTTTTGAATGAATCTCTTGAATGAATGATTCAGTGACTCACTCATAAAGACTTCACTTGTTTCATTACTGGATGAATCAGTGTTTTTGAATGAATCTCTTGAGTGAATGATTCAATGACTCACTCATAAAGACTTCACTTGTTTCATTACAGGATGAATCATCGTTTTTGAACAAATCTCTTGAAAGAATGATTCAATGACTCACTCATAAAGGCTTCACTTGTTTCATTACTGGATGAATCACCATTTTTGAACAAATCTCTTGAATGAATGATTCAATGACTCACTCATAAAGACTTGTTTCATTACTGGATGAATCAGCTTTTTTGAACAAATCTCTTGAATGAATGATTCAATGACTCACTCATAAAGACTTCACTTGTTTCATTACTGGATGAATCAGCGTTTTTGAATGAATCTCTTGAATGAATGATTCAATGACTCACTCATAAAGACTTGTTTCATTACTGGATGAATCAGCGTTTTTGAACAAATCTCTTGAATTAATGATTCAATGACTCACTCATAAAGACTGGTTTCATTACTGGATGAATCAGTGTTTTTGAATGAATCTCTTGAATGAATGATTCAGTGACTCACTCATAAAGACTTCACTTGTTTCATTACTGGATGAATCAGTGTTTTTGAATGAATCTCTTGAGTGAATGATTCAATGACTCACTCATAAAGACTTCACTTGTTTCATTACAGGATGAATCATCGTTTTTGAACAAATCTCTTGAAAGAATGATTCAATGACTCACTCATAAAGGCTTCACTTGTTTCATTACTGGATGAATCAGCGTTTTTGAACGAATCTCTTGAAATAATGATTCAATGACTCACTCATAAAGGCTTCACTTGTTTCATTACTGGATGAATCACCATTTTTGAACAAATCTCTTGAATTAATGATTCAATGACTCACTCATAAAGACTCGTTTCATTACTGGATGAATCAGTGTTTTTGAATGAATCTCTTGAATGAATGATTCAGTGACTCACTCATAAAGACTTCACTTGTTTCATTACTGGATGAATCAGCGTTTTTGAACAAATCTCTTGAATTAATGATTCAATGACTCACTCATAAAGACTGGTTTCATTACTGGATGAATCAGTGTTTTTGAATGAATCTCTTGAATGAATGATTCAGTGACTCACTCATAAAGACTTCACTTGTTTCATTACTGGATGAATCAGTGTTTTTGAATGAATCTCTTGAGTGAATGATTCAATGACTCACTCATAAAGACTTCACTTGTTTCATTACAGGATGAATCATCGTTTTTGAACAAATCTCTTGAAAGAATGATTCAATGACTCACTCATAAAGGCTTCACTTGTTTCATTACTGGATGAATCACCATTTTTGAACAAATCTCTTGAATGAATGATTCAATGACTCACTCATAAAGACTTGTTTCATTACTGGATGAATCAGCTTTTTTGAACAAATCTCTTGAATGAATGATTCAATGACTCACTCATAAAGACTTCACTTGTTTCATTACTGGATGAATCAGCGTTTTTGAATGAATCTCTTGAATGAATGATTCAATGACTCACTCATAAAGACTTGTTTCATTACTGGATGAATCAGCGTTTTTGAACAAATCTCTTGAATTAATGATTCAATGACTCACTCATAAAGACTGGTTTCATTACTGGATGAATCAGTGTTTTTGAATGAATCTCTTGAATGAATGATTCAGTGACTCACTCATAAAGACTTCACTTGTTTCATTACTGGATGAATCAGTGTTTTTGAATGAATCTCTTGAGTGAATGATTCAATGACTCACTCATAAAGACTTCACTTGTTTCATTACAGGATGAATCATCGTTTTTGAACAAATCTCTTGAAAGAATGATTCAATGACTCACTCATAAAGGCTTCACTTGTTTCATTACTGGATGAATCACCATTTTTGAACAAATCTCTTGAATGAATGATTCAATGACTCACTCATAAAGACTTGTTTCATTACTGGATGAATCAGCTTTTTTGAACAAATCTCTTGAATGAATGATTCAATGACTCACTCATAAAGACTTCACTTGTTTCATTACTGGATGAATCAGCGTTTTTGAATGAATCTCTTGAATGAATGATTCAATGACTCACTCATAAAGACTTGTTTCATTACTGGATGAATCAGCGTTTTTGAACAAATCTCTTGAATGAATGATTCAATGACTCACTCATAAAGACTTCACTTGTTTCATTACTGGATGAATCAGCGTTTTTGAATGAATCTCTTGAATGAATGATTCAATGACTCACTCATAAAGACTTGTTTCATTACTGGATGAATCAGCGTTTTTGAACAAATCTCTTGAATTAATGTTTCAATGACACTCATAAAGACTTCACGTTTCATTACAGGATGAATCAGCGTTTTTGAATGAATCTCTTGAATGAATGATTCAATGACATTTTTAACAGTCACCTATCGCCACCTACTGGCGTAACAATGTAATGGATATAATCGTTATTTAAAGAGCCATGTGACTTTCAAAACGTGATTTCGCTAGCGTAGACATGTGTTTATATCTGAACTATAAACTCCCAGTACTTTCTGTGATAATCTGAATCATTATAACAGAAATAATGATACTGTGTGGTTGAAAAGCAGTCGCATAGCGATACGAGATCATCTTTTAACAATTAACGTGCAGCTCTAGTTACATTTATTAATAATAATGAACTCAGTAAACAATTACTCCAAGTAATGTAGTTTATGAGAAACGCCAAAAGAATCAAAACATGAGCTGTGCGCATCATCCAATCAGGTTTGAGTGCTGTAACTATGTTTTATAAAAGACATTATAAGAGTCATTATAGGTGGAATCCGCATGACTTCTTCATCTTTGTCTTGGTTGGTTATTTATCTTTCTTTCTTTCTGTCTTGCACTTTTGTTGTTGGAGTAACCTGAGCTTGGATTGGGCATGTGTGTGGACATCCTGGAACGAAATCTCCACGCCTTCCCCACACGGCCTAATCGAGTTTTCGGCTGGGTCTGCCCCCACTCTCCTCTCCGGCTCTGCCAAAACGGCCCACCACCCATCTCGCTTCTCCCTGGAGTTTGAGCTGGTGGTTGGCCTGAACTAATTCTTTCTCAGTGGGGAAACAATTAACGCCCCTGCTCCCGGCTTTATGGTCAGACAAGCAGCTGCTTTTCTCCCTTTTCCGGGCACATTACTGTCGGAGGAAGAGGAAAGGCCGTGCGCGCACCACCAGCTGTTAAAGACGCACTGCTTTCTGCTTATGCCGCACAAGTGCCCACTTACTCAGCTCTAAACGTAACCTGTCAGAGCAAACCGCCATCGGTGAAAACACCAGGCCTGACTGGATCGTGTGAGATGCGGTAAATAAGGCCTATGGAAAGATGATAACAGGCATAAAAAAAAATCTGATGAGGCTTATGCCATCAGTGCAAAGTACATAAATCAAGTGGGAAACGAACTGCGTCTGCTGACTGTAGAAATGTGTCCGCCCGTGGAGATTTTTTACTGTTACTGTGATGTAAAATTACTCAAAGCGTGATTTGGTCATACCAGGCGTCTGACTTTGTCCTTGATGGGTCTCGCTGTCAGCCGGTTTCCCTGAGGAAGAACTCACATTAGTGAAAGTATTGCACTCTAAAGATGAAATCTTTTGTTTGCAGAACAAAAGATCACGGTCGCCTGCAGGAAGACTACAACATCTGGAAACGAACACCAGCTAAGAATATTAGATTGCATTGACATTAAGTTGTTAACACTTTGTTAGGCTCCGCCCCCTTGCTTTCCCCCCTCCCACTTATTTTGCAATGCAAAAGTAAGCTATTTTTTGTGGATGCGCGAGACTTCTGATACATTAGCCGCTTTAGGTAAATAACTAGAAGAATGAGAGTAGAGCGTTGCAATATCAAGGAGCATAATGAGCTGGTTTGTACAGCTAAAAATAACTGAGATGAATGATACTGGAGGCCGCACACATTCAAGTTAGGTTGAAATAATGTGGGGAAGAAAAAAATCATACAGGAATCAATTGGAGATTTCTGTAAACTGTAATTTTCAATTGAATCGAGTGGCAAAAATTGAATAGATATTATTCTGCAAACATTTTAATATTATATAATATATATTTTTATATATGGGATTATAATGTAAAGAAATTGATACAATATGCATTAACATAAAAAAATAAAAAAAAAATTGTGAAAGAGTTCTGGTGAATACCAACCAAAATAAGTCTGTTCCTTGTGCAAAGCTATAATATGACCTCAAAAGACTGAATAAATACGCACTTTTTTGCTGATAAAAAAAAGAAAAAAAAAGAATCCATTTTGGAGCTTGACAGTCAGACATAGTCAAAAAAAAATAATTATTTTTATATTTGGAATCTTTCTTTAAAGAAATCGTTAAATTATGCAGTAACTAAAATTACTTAAAATTAAAAACTATAAAAATACAAATAAGACATAAAAAATAATGATACATTTATTATGAGCTCTTAATCATATACTATGGAAGCTTGTTTCCGCCACAGAATAAAAAGAAAAGACAAGACAAGGTAATTGCAACTTTTTATCTCGCGCTATTCTGACTTTTTCTTGCAATTACGAGTTTACATAATTTAGATATAAACTCGCAATTGCAAGTTATAAAGTCAGAATTGTGAGATATACATGATATATAAATATATAAAGAGATATAAAAGTATTTTTCCCTCAGAATTGGACTTTACAACTTGCAAAAGTCAGAATTGCGAGTTTATATCTCACAATTGTGTGAAAAAAGTCAGAATTGTGAGTTTAGCGGGCGTTGCTGACCTGAAGGACGCCTACTTCCATGTCTCCATTCTTCCTCGACACAGACCGTTCCTACGGTTTGCTTTCGAGAGGCGGGCATATCAGTACGCGGTTCTCCCATTCGGGCTATCTCTGTCCCCTCGCGTCTTTACGAAGATTGCCAAGGCAGCCCTTGCGCCCCTTCGGCAGCACGGGGTTCGCATCCTGAATTACCTCGACGACTGGCTCATACTGGGCCACTCTCGGGAGCAGGTTTGTGGACACAGAGATCGGGTGCTCCAACACCTAGCCCGTCTGGGCCTTCGGGTCAACTGGGAGAAGTGCAAACTCTGCCCAGCGCAGAGGATCTCTTTTCTCGGTATGGACATCGACTCGGTCGCCATGTGCGCGCAGCTTTCGAGCGAGTGCGCAGTCTCTGCTGACTTGCCTCCGTCAAATCGGGAGCAAGAGTGCGATTCCACTGAAACTTATTCAGAGGCTCCTGGGGCATATGGCATCTGCAGCCGCGGTGACGCCGCTCGGATTGCTTCATATGAGACCGCTTCAGCATTGGCTTTGCGATCGAGTCCCGAGGTGGGCATGGCAGTCTGGCACGCTCCGGGTACAAGTGACTCAGGCCTGCCTACAGACACTCACCCCGTGGTCGAACCTCAGTTTTCTACGGGCCGGTGTGCCCTTAGAACGAGTTTCCAGGCATGTTGTCGTATCGACGGATGCCTCTGCCACGGGTTGGGGTGCCATGTGCAATGGACAAGCAGCCGCGGGCTCCTGGACAGGACCCCAGCGCCTTCTGCATGTCAATTGCCTCGAGTTACTGGCAGTACGGTTCGCCCTGCACCGCTTCCGGGCGTTGTCAGGACAGACAACACGGCCGTAGTAGCGTACATCAACCACCAGGGCGGTCTACGCTCTCGCCGTATGTCTCAACTCGCCCGCCACCTCGTTTTATGGAGTCAGAAGCGCCTGAGGTCCCTTCGTGCTGTCCATATTCCAGGAGCCCTGAACAGTGCAGCCGATGAGCTCTTACGACTTCAGCCACTCCCGGGAGAATGGAGACTCCATCCCCAGATGGTCCAGCTGATTTGGGAACAGTTCGGGGAAGCGCAGGTAGATCTGTTTGCCTCCCACGACTCTTCCCACTGCAGCCTGTTCTATTCCCTGACCGAGGGCACGCTCGGCACGGATGCACTGGCGCACAGCTGGCCGCGGGGCCTACGCAAATATGCGTTCCCCCCAGTGAGCCTACTCGCACAGCTCCTGTGCAAGATCAGGGAGGACAAGGAGCAGGTCCTTCTGGTCGCCCCGTACTGGCACGGCCGGACCTGGTTCCCCGAACTCATACTCCTTGTGACAGCCCCTCCCTGACCTATTCCTCTGAGACCGGACCGCCTTACTCAGAGACGGGGCACCCTATGGCACCCGCGTCCCGATCTTTGGAACCTCCACGTGTGGCTCCTGGATGGGACGCGGCAGGTTTGAGTGGCCTACCACCTCCGGTGGTCGCCACCATCCCTTCTGCTAGGGCAGAGTCCACTCGGCATGCCTATGCGTTGAAGCGGAACCTCTTCGTCACCTGGTGCTCTTCTCGCCAAGAAGACCCCTGGAAATGCCAGATCGGGTCCGTGCTCTCGTTCCTCCAAGAGGGGTTGGAGCGAAGGCTGTCTCCCTCCACCCTTAAAGTTTATGGGGCCGCAACATCTGCCTACCACGATCTCTTGGGGGACAAAAAGGTAAGTCAGCACGACCTGGTCATCAGGTTCCTGAGGGGGGCGAGGAGACTGAATCCTCCTCGCTCTCCTCTCGTACCCTCTTGGGACCTCGCAGTAGTTCTGAATGCTCTGCAGAGGCCTCCCTTTGAGCCTTTGCGGTCGGTTGATATTAAGTTCCTGTCGATGAAGACGGCTCTGCTGACCGCATTGAACATTTTGAATCCATTCGCATCCAATTCGCTGTGGTATAAATCGAGTGTTTGAAGCGAAACAGATGCGCGTTCATGCGCTCCAGGAGAAATATGTCATAAAACGCCACGCTTTTCATTTTTATAAAAAATAAATAAAATAAATTTAACATTAATAGCCACACAAATGTGGTCCAGGCAACTCCTACATTATCTTCACTGCATGTGTATTTAAATATCCTAAAAAAAATTAAGTTATGAAACTTCTCTTTGCCCTCAGTCAAAACGATTTGGCAGACAACAAATTATAGATTCATGACACCAAAGATCGGCCGTTAAATCAACACAAGACGAGTTATATCTCGTGTTTAACCACTACAGGACATCAGAGCCAGCGGCAGACGTCAGAAGGACTGGCCGAGGAAAGGCTGCTCTCGACGGGGTTAATGAGCACTGAGCGCCCGGTGATCGCCTGAATCTCACAACTCCAAAAACACAAGATTCATTTTATTAAATAGGCGCTCTTTTTATAAATAAACCACAGATTTGAGCTTTAAACCACTACATTCCCACCTGAAAAAGTCTTAAAACTACATTTTGTGACACAATAACAGTAGTATTTTTTAATTATGCGGGGTTTCTCATCATGTCACTTCACCACGTGACAGCAGCGAGCCAGCTCCTGATTGGTTAACGTGGCGTGAATAGACGGCAAAGTTAAGATTTTTCAACTCGCTTCAAATGCGCGAATGCACAAAAAGCATCAAATAAAATCACTCGCACGTAACGCGCAAGACGGTCGATTCACGTCATTCGCGCGGATGAGGCGGAATCGCGTCCAACGCGGCGCAGGACCTCCAGACGCACATCAACGCGTTTTTCCATTGACTTAACATTGAAATCACTCGCTCCAGACGCTCTATTCGCGTTCGGTGTGAACGCAGCATAAGACAGTTAGCAATTCCGTTTCTTTGTCCAAACTAACTAAGGGGGGCGAGGCTTACCGATAGGTCAATTCTGACTATATAACAAAATAGCGAGTCTATATCACACAATTACAAGTTTATATCAAAATGACATGATTAGGTTTCTGCTTACCAGTTAAAATTCACTGCACACATTTGAGCAGTTAATCATCATTGAAAACACTTCTCTCATGTGTCAAAACCATAGACTGTAAAAAAATGACAACAGCAGACAAACGGCAATCCACCTGTCACTCAAAGTGGCCACACCCTTAATTATGCAGAACTTTAAGGCTTTATATAATGTAAACGAATGAGTTATAAAAATATTCACCCCCTCACAGTCGTCATGAAGGGCAAAATTAGCCGTATAGACCAAAAGCACAATTTGTCCCAGATTGTAAACATGTGTTCTTCTGCTGTAAAGTTGGGCATTTTAACATGAGCTCAATGAGATTCTGCTCCTTCTGGAGTCTGTCTCTAGTGGCCAGTCCATGAATTACAGCTTAAGTCACTTCCGTATTGGCTTCAAGAGAAACTCGGGGAGGTTACCGCTTGATCAAAACTCAGCATTCCTGAACATCGCGCTTTATGCAACTAGCAGAAATGGTTTGTTTGGGCCAGTGATAAACTGTTTGCACTCGGCTAAAGAAAAAACAAAGAACTTAAAAATAAAAAATAAATGTCCAGAACATGATACATTTTCTCTCATTTTCCAGTGTTTTCCAGGATGAGTGGGAATCCTGCAATCAGAGCACAGTGTGCTTTTCAGAAGGAGGAGCTTCATAAAGACAGGACGTAAACAGAGCGTTACTGACAGACTGGGAAGAGAGGAGCCGCAACAATGGAGAATATGAGGAAATAATCTTCTAGAAGAGCCTAAACACACAATCAAGAGTTGAAAAAGAGCATTATAGATCTCCTATAACATGAAGGTGTTTAAATAACTCCAGAATTTTCATTTCTAGGTGAACTATTCCTTACATTTCCCGAAAAGGACGAGTTAAGCATCTTTTTGCCATTGGTAATCAGCAGCGGGGCGTGCGATGCCCTCATTTAGCTACATATGAGCCCAACCCCACCCTAAGCGCACGACAAGCAGCGTACATTAATTATCCTCAACGCTTTCCCGAGGACAACTGTACACAACGCCAGGAGATGAGCGAATCATTGGAGATGAGGAAGCGACAGGAAAAAAAGAGTTTCAATAGAACCAGAGGAAAAGATAACATATGGACGTAGGAGAAAATCCATAAAGAACGTATAAATAAAGGAGGGGGAGGTGGAAAAGCTCTCTCCTCGCCTGGTCTCAGTGAGATGTTAAAAGAGAGAGCAAGGCCCGTGTCTGCTCGCGCTCTAATTATTCCAATTATCATGGCACACTATGAAAACGTGATTAATAACACTGAAGATATTGTTGTGGCAATTAGCCATATGGTGGTGGGACTCTGCTCTGTCACGAATTCGCCATTAGCATCTACTTATGTTTGTCAGGAGCGTGCATCCATGACAAGTGTGAGTTCTGCTCACCTTGCTCTCCCCGAAGTGAAAGTCGCGGGAGAAATGTTGATTTCTTTTGAGCTCCTCCTCGTCTGAGTGAATTTTTCATGCCGCATTCGGTCGGACTGGGGACAAATGTCAGCTACGGTCTGGAGCGGCCCATCAAACCGCCGTGTTTAGCTGTAGGCACAGTTTATTCTCCACATTGCTACGAGAACATTGGCTCTACTGCAGTGAAAACCTAACGCTCGGACCCGCTGGAGTCTTCAAGACGAATATGGAAATACACCAGCTTTCCTGTAATGACTGCAGAGAACAACAACAGAAACAGAAAGCAAACATTCGGTTAGCACGGCAGGAATACACAGTACAGACATTCCAACCAATTCAACCTACATTTCTCAGTGTAATCAAATTGGCTATTCAACTCAACATCTTGTTTTGATAAACCTTGTATAACTTAAAGCTGCACTATGTAACATTTTTTCAGTAAAATATCCAAACACCACTAGGCCAGTGTTATATATTTTGTTCAGTTGAGTACTTACAATATCCCAAATGTTTCCAACTATTTGTAAATTATGAGATGCTATTTTACCCGAGGAACCGGGACGTGTGAGGGCGTGGCCTGTCGATGACATCATATCTTGTGGTTTTATTCTGCAGAAGCGCTTTCCTCTCACTGCAGTGTGAACAAGCGTCATAGCAGCCGGCGAGAGAACGCACAGAGTAACGTCATCCCATCATCAACACACTCAGATGTGTGTATATGATCAACAGAGCTGCGTTCCCTCACACTCATGAGCGGAGGAGCGGAAGTGGCGCCCGCGACTGTGGCATAATAAAAGTCCCGCTACTCGCGAGGCGTGTGTTGCGCTCATCTTATTAACAATCGCTCCAGCGGTTCCTCAGCTCCTCAACACTCGGTCCTGCTCTGCTTCAGACTACAGTAACGTTAATAATCACATCATCAACATGATTTCTTGTCCCGATTCTTTCCCACCGGCCGTGAGCTGAAGATCACATGTCCCAAGAGTCTGCGCTCAAACGTGACGACATCAAACTACACCTTTGTTTTGAACAGGCAATCTCCAGCGGATGGAAAAGTTACATAGTGCAGCTTTAAATAGTGGGAAAAAAATATATATATATATGTGGAAGAACAATGGAAAAGGAAAAACAAATGTTGCCATGATTAACTGAAAATAATCATAAATAAAAATAAAATAAATAAATGAAATATAAAATAAAATATAAATAAATAGCATGGAAAAGTAATATATATATATATGGAAATTGAAAAAAGAGAGAAAAAAATGTATAAAAAATAAATAAAGTAAACAAATAAAATGAAACATAAAATAAAATATAATTAAAAAATAGCTTGAAAAAGTATATATATATTTTGGAAATTGAAAAATGGAAATACAAATGTTGAAATGATTAACTTATAAAATTAAATATAAATCAAATATATATAAGATAAATAAATTAAATTAAATATAAAAGTTTAAATAAAAATAAAGCAAACATAAATAAAATGAAACAACTTAAAATATTAATTATATTAATGGAAATGGAAAAACAAATGGTGCCATGAAAATAAATAAAAATAACCAAAGTAAATAAAAAGAATTATAAAATTGAAATAAATAAATAGAAATAAAGTATATAATCTCTCACCTAAAGGATTATTAGGAACACCACACTAATACTGTGTTTGACCCCCTTTCGCCTTCAGAACTGCCTTAATTCTACGTGGCATTGATTCAACAAGGTGCTGAAAGCATTCTTTAGAAATGTTGGCCCATATTGATAGGATAGCATCTTGCAGTTGATGGAGATTTGTGGGATGCACATCCAGGGCACGAAGCTCCCGTTCCACCACATCCCAAAGATGCTCTATTGGGTTGAGATCTGGGGACTGTGGGGGCCATTTTAGTCCAGTGAATTCATTGTCATGTTCAAGAAACCAATTTGAAATGATTGGAGCTTTGTGACATGGGGCATTATCCTGCTGGAAGTAGCCATCAGAGGATGGGCACATGGTGGTCATAAAGGGATGGACATGGTCAGAAACAATGCTCAGGTAGGCCGTGGCATTTAAACCATGCCCAATTGGCACTAAGGGGCCTAAAGTGTGCCAATAAAATATCCCCCACACCATTACACCACCACCACCAGCCTGCACAGTGGTAACAAGGCATGATGGATCCATGTTCTCATTCTGTTTACGCCAAATTCTGACTCTACCATCTGAATGTCTCAACAGAAATCCAGACTCATCAGACCAGGCAACATTTTTCCAGTCTTCAACTGTCCAGTTTTGGTGAGCTTGTGCAAATTGTAGCCTCTTTTTCCTATTTGTAGTGGAGATGAGTGGTACCCGGTGGGGTCTTCTGCTGCTGTAGCCCATCCGCCTCAAGGTTGTGCGTGTTGTGGCTTCACAAATGCTTTGCTGCATACCTCGGTTGTAACGAGTGGTTATTTCAGTCAAAGTTGCTCTTCTATCAGCTTGAATCAGTCGGCCCATTCTCCTCTGACCTCTAGCATCAACACACATACATACTTTATTTCAATTTATTTATTTCAATTTTATTTTATAATTCTCTTTTATTCTTTTTTTTTTTTTTTTTTTAAGCGATTCAAATTTTAAATCTAATCTAATGAATCACAAATTAAAATGAATCGCACATCAAATTACCCCCAAAAGATCATTTAAAGCTGCAGTCCGGGTTAATAAACAGAACTGCATGCGTCTTGCGGAAGAACATTGCAGCCGGAGCTACTTCTCTCTGTTTAGATTAGATTAGATTCAACTTTATTGTCATTACACAAGTACAGGTACAAGGCAACGAAATGCAGTTTAGGTCTAACCAGAAGTGCAATAGCAGCAAGTGCAGGATATACAACGGTTGCATAAGTGCAGGACATGGATATGTACTGAATATATATTGTTTGGATATATACATTGTATATGTTTATGTCTATGGCGAGTCGCGCAGGGACTGTGCTCCTCCGCTGCGCTTCCTACCAGACCGGGCTGAAATAGTCCCAATATAAACACTTATTATAAGTGTACCATAATGATTCAGGGTAAGACAAAAACACGGTTTGGAAAATGGATTCATGTTGTACATTACCATTATATAATTTTTGTAAATCTTGAACACGGAAAGCAGCTTTAAAGTCATTATTGTGTGAAATGAGAGAAGCATCAAACAGTCAAACATTACAAAAAAGTATCTTTAGAAATAAATATAGCAAGATTGCATCCCTAAGAGGAGCTGTTATTGTGATGATATCCAATAATAAACACTAAGAGTGAACCGAATAAAAAGTACAAACAGTATAATATCCACTTATATCTTCTGTTACTCAGTATATGCACTATATAAATGCAAAAGACATTAATTGTCATGCATGGTGTACATCATAATGCAATTTTGCAAGATTTCTAAACATGCACCGAATCGTTTTCGAGTCCAAGGGGAAATGTTTGGATCTGACAGGTGGACAGGAGCGACTGGAAAATAACAATTCAATGAAAGTCATTATATATGTGAGGACCAGGAGCGTGCACTATGAAAGTAAATATGGGCAATTTTGATTTCATGTTGACTTTTAAGTAAAACATAACATGATGGATTTGCTTTCGGTTCAGCTGAGCATCATCCAAGAAGTGGCGACAAAGCGCTTCCATCAAACCCCTTGATAAACCCGAGGTGCCAACACAAACAATGCACAATACTACGGGAGAGGAGACGCAAAGACGGAGATGGCACATTGAAATAGTTCCAGACCATACAGGGGGACTTAATATGAGCTTAAAAAGAGGAGTGGGAGAGAAAGATGGGCTTTTCATAGGATAATTAAAACAGCAAGATGGATTCTGTAATTGAGTGGAAAAAAACAAGGATCTGAACAACATCTGTGCGATCCACATAAATTATTTCAACGAGAAGCCGACGCTACATAAAAACCCTCAGCCTTGGATTCAGACGCGCTGTCAAATACGTGAATAGTTCCTGAGAAGACAATCCACCTGTAACGTGTCATGATGGAGGACCTGAGAGAACACACCTATCACACTCACACACACACACTCACACGATAACAGTCGAACAAATTAACCTCTAGCAGATATTAATCAGTCTTTCAAAGGACAAGACTATCTATCTATCTGTCCGTCCATCCATCCATGTGTCTATCTGTCCATCTGTCCGTCTGTCTATCTATCCATCTATCCACCTATCCGTCTACTTGTCTGTCCGTCCGTCCGTCCATCTATCCACCTATCCGTCTACTTGTCTGTCCGTCCGTCCGTCTGTCTATCTATCCACCTATCCACATATCTGTCTACTTGTCTGTCCGTCTGTCTATCTATCTACCCATCTATCCACCTGTCCGTCCGTCCGTCTGTCTATCTATCTGTCTGTCTGTCTGTCTATCTATCCATCTATCCACCTATCCATCTACTTGTCTGTCCGTCCGTCCGTCCATCTATCCACCTATCCGTCTACTTGTCTGTCCGTCCGTCCGTCTGTCTATCTATCTATCCACCTATCCACATATCTGTCTACTTGTCTGTCCGTCTGTCTATCTATCTACCCATCTATCCACCTGTCCGTCCGTCCGTCTGTCTATCTATCTACCCATCTATCCACCTGTCCGTCCGTCCGTCTGTCTATCTATCTGTCTGTCTGTCTATCTATCTACCCATCTATCCACCTGTCCGTCCGTCCGTCTATCTATCCATCTATCTATCTATCCACCTATCCGTCTACTTGTCCGTCCGTCCGTCCGTCCGTCCATCCATCCATCCATCCATCCATCCATCCATCCATCCATCCATCCATCCATCCATCTATCCATCCATCCATCCATCCATCTATCTATCTAGCTATCCATCCATCCATCCATCCATCCATCCATCCATCCATCTATCTATCTAGCCATCCATCCATCCATCCATCCATCCATCCATCCATCTCAATGTGCTAAAACATGCTATGATACTGGTAGCAATATATGAAAAAACATGCTAGGATAAAGTGAAGAATGCGCTAAAATAAGCTAGGATCTAGAAACATGCTAGCAATGTGAAAAAACATTTTAGCAACATGTTAATGCCAATAACGTGCTACAACATACTATCAACATGCCAATTTATGTTAACCGTGTATTAATAAAAAGACACGAAAAAATTACAACAAAATTACTAAATTTTTTAACTAAAATTAAAATTAAAACAGAAAATACTGAAAATGAAAACTATAGCCTACATACATGCATACACACGCACATATATACAAATATATACACACCAATCAGGCATAATATTATGACCACTGACAGGTGAAGTGAATAACACTGATGATCTCCTGTTAGTGGGTGGGATATATTAGGCGGCAAGTGAACATTTTGTCCTCAGAGTTGATGTGTTAGAAGCAGGAAAAATGGGAAAGCGGAAGGATTCGAGCGAGTTTGACAAGGGGCAGATTGTGACGGCTAGACGACTGGGTCAGAGCATCTCCAAAACTGCAGCTCTTGTGGGGTTTTCCCGGTCTGCAGTGGTCAGTCTCTATCAGAAGTGCTCCAAGGAAGGACCAGTGGAGAACCGGCCACAGGGTCATGGGCGGCCGAGGCTCATTGATGCACGTGGGGAGCGAAGGCTGGCCCGTGTGGTCCGATCAAACAGACGAGCTACTGGAGCTCAAACTGCTCAAGAAGTTAATGCTGGTTCTGATAGAAAGGTGTCAGAATACACAGAGCATCTCAGTTTGTTGTGTATGGGGCGGCACAGCCGCTGACCAGTGCCCATGCTGACCCCTGTCCACCGCCCAAAGCACCAACAGTGGCACGTGAGCATCAGAACTGGACCACGGAGCAATGGAAGAAGGTGGCCTGGTCTGATGATCACGTGTTCTTCTACATCACGTGGATGGCCGGGTGTGTGTGCTGCTAACATCTTGGTGCCAGATACCACAGCACACCTTCAGGGGTCTAGAGGAGTCCATGCCTCGACGGGGGACCAACACAATATTAATATTAAAAATACTTATACAAAGTGTTTAATTTGGAGTCAACTGTGTAAAAACTCTACAACTGATCATAATTGTATGGCACATGTGCAGTGTAAATCAATTTAGTGCTGCTTCTAAAAGATATTGAAGACATATTTGAGAAGATATCAAATATTTTGGCCTGTTTCTTCAGCGTTCCGACGACACATTGAAATTCAAGTGGCATTACCTCGAGTGGCAGATGCTTTCTTCTTCCAGGAACTCTAGTATGCACTCGGTAAGCTCAGTAAATATACACACGCAAAAGAAAAATCGAGAATTTCACCCTGTGCGAGGCATCAACCCATCTCTCTAAAGGTCACTGTGTGTCCTGTTGACATCACGAGACTTCATCTACTGTTCAACCAACACACCAGCTCTTCAGATGTTCACAGGGTGTTACAGACCGACTTCCTGAGAACCATCAGAGCGACTGCTTTCCAGCCCCTCCGAATGAAAGCCTCAAACTGTCAATTTTGCAGTGATACACCTTTGTGGTTTTCAGGGGTGCTGCACTCGACAAAGGCAGCCTGCAACTATATCTGTATTGAGAATGAAACCATGACTGACAAAGGCTCAACAGGGCGAAGTTCACATATTGAGGCTATGCACTTATTTTGTAACGTTGCACCTCATTAGAGTATTAGTAGACTGTTAGGGTCAGGCCTCGGAAAATAAGTTGCTTATAGTCAGTATGTTTGTTGAGGAGCATCAAAATAAAGTGCATTTGACCACAGTCTACTAATACTCTAATGACTGCTAGTAGTTACTTATAGTCAACACAATGTCTAAAGGAGTACTGCATTAGCAATGACTGGACGGCTGTGCACTCAAAGCCTAGGGAGCATAGGAATAAATAATAGGTTAAATTGTGAATTTTATCATTTTGGTATTGAACAAATTACTCTCTCATGAACACTTTTTAAAAAGCACCGTTTATTTTAAATCAAGCACAATAAATACGATAAAGGTGGGTGTGTTACTGCCAATATACACTCACCTAAAGGATTATTAGGAACACCATACTAATACTGTGTGCATTATCCTGCTGGAAGTAGCCATCAAAGGATGGGTACATGGTGGTCATAAAGGGATGGACATGGTCAGAAACAATGCTCAGGTAGGCCGTGGCATTTAAACAATGCCCAATTGGCACTAAGGGGCCTAAAGTGTGCCAAGAAAACATCCCCCACACCATTACACCACCACCACCAGCCTGCACAGTGGTAACAAGGCATGATGGATCCATGCTCTCATTCTGTTTACGCCAAATTCTGACTCTACCATCTGAATGTCTCAACAGAAATCCAGACTCATCAGACCAGGCAACATTTTTCCAGTCTTCAACTGTCCAATTTTGGTGAGCTTGTGCAAATTGTAGCCTCTTTTTCCTATTTGTAGTGGAGATGAGTGGTACCCGGTGGGGTCTTCTGCTGTTGTAGCCCATCCGCCTCAAGGTTGTGCGTGTTGTAGCTTCACAAATGCTTTGCTGCATACCTCGGTTGTAACGAGTGGTTATTTCAGTCAAAGTTGCTCTTCTATCAGCTTGAATCAGTCGGCCCATTCTCCTCTGACCTCTAGCATCAACAAGGGATTTTGGCCCACAGGACTGCCGCATACTGGATGTGTTTCCCTTTTCACACCATTCTTTGTAAACCCTAGAAATGGTTGTGCGTGAAAATCCCAGTAACTGAGCAGATTGTGAAATACTCAGACCGGCCCGTCTGGCACCAACAACCATGCCACGCTCAAAATTGCTTAAATCACCTTTCTTTCCCATTCTGACATTCAGTTTGGAGTTCAGGAGATTGTCTTGACCAGGACCACACCCCTAAATGCATTGAAGCAGCTGCCATGTGATTGGTTGATTAGATAATTGCATTAATGAGAAATTGAACAGGTGTTCCTAATAATCCTTTAGGTTAGTGTATATAATATCTACTGTACCTGTGTCTATCATTAATGCAGTAACGCGAAGGCATATATTGACAACTAAAATATAATTTCCAATGAGGAAAAATTTCCAATTTTACAAAATCCAATGAGGAAAGAGGCTGGTAATGAGAGATGCAGTTTGCATCGCTCTTATTCCTGCTTTTAACATTTCTTTAACACTCGTTTTAGTTTTCTTTTTTATAAATCATTACTTAATTAAAACATCAAAATATAGAGATAATATTGTATATATGAATTTTCCAATTAAATGAAAAGTTATGGACAAGTTAATTGTTATGCTGCGTTCACACCAAACGCGAATAGAGTGTAAAAATTGCGTCTACTGTGTCTAGTTGGACGCTTGAACATTTTGAATCCATTCGCGCATCCACAGCGAATTGGATGCGTGTATAAATCGAGCGTTTGAAGTGAAACAGTCGCGCTTTCATGGCGCTCCACGAGAAATACAGTGAGGAAAATAAGTATTTGAACACTGTGCTATTTTCCAAGTTCTATCACTTAGAAATCACGGAGGGTCTGAAATTGTCATCGTAGGTGCATGTCCACTGTGAGAGACATAATCTAAAAAAAAGCATCAGATGCACATATGTCTGGGGACATGGATTTTGCGCACTTAATTGAATTGTTTTCTAGAAAGTCTTTCTTTAAAATGTATTTCGTTTTGAATAAATTGTATTTTAATTTTGTAATTTAATCAATGTTTAATATACTATTTGCCTGTATATTTAATAAATAAGAAGCAAACCATGATCGTCAGGAATGGATTGACGTGCGTAACTGGGCTGTGCACGGCCTTTGAGTACGGCTGAAACTATAGCGTCTTTCAGTCAGAAAGCCTGGCAGTTTTGAGTTAGTACATGTTGACAAACCCTGTCAGATCTAAGTATTATGTTTTTTGTTTAAGTTATTGTTTAACATGATTCCTTTTTATTATTATTATTTTGGAACAAATGAGATGTCTGTTTAAGAACGCCGGCTCGCAGCTGCAGGTTCCGCTGCTTTAGAGCACCACATATGCACGCGCAGATATGTTCTGTTTGCCTAACTGAACGCAGTTTAACCGTCTGCCACAAGTTGATCTTGTAATAAAGGTCTCATCGAGGAAAAACACACTGTATTTTTGTATTCATTGCATTTTTGAATGATAAAAGTTAAATAATTAATTTTATTATAAAAATATTAATGATTAAAGCAGCACTAGGTAACTTTTCAACCTTCATAATATATTTTCAAGACTCTTGTGATGATACATCGACTTACAATAGGTTGAATGACACGTCTGCCATAGCCTGACGGGGTCTGTATCGTTTTTTATCGTACTTTTAAACTTCGGGTTTCGGGTAGTAACCCGAGAAAAAAAAAGAACTACAAAATTCGACTGCTTTACGGCATATACGTCACTTCCACCATCACCCCCACTTCCTTAAATTCGGACGTGCGAGGGTTAGGGTTAGCCTATGTAAGCCTATGTCTAAACGGCGTGTACAAGTTTGGTAGGGGCTACATTCTTGCAAGTAAATACATAAGACGTACAAAATCATATTTTAGGATACCTAACATGTCTGTGATATTTGTTTATTTGTCTTGCCTCAAGCTATAATGCAAATCGATTTTTCAAATGTGAAGATTCATCTATGGTAGCTTGATATTATATTGATGATATATGGTTATTACCTACCACTCTAACATTGAATTGAAGTATCATATAGATTCTGTAAAACGGTAACCAATAGACTAGACTACTATAATGACGCTGGCTTGTAAACGTGAGCATCGCGATCATTTGGCGTTTGAAAAAAAAATAAAACCCATGATATTATATTCATATGACATGCTGAAACATATGCCACTGTACCTGGGATGAAGACATTTCACACACGACGCAAGCAGAACACCTGCATGTGAACTCCTCATAGCTGTCATGTCAACAAATGCACGTGCGATGCATCCCCTGATGCAGGATGACAGAGTTTAGGACAGTAGTAGAGGACAATACTGTTTCCCAACTGTAGGGGGAGCCCGAGAGCAAAACCTACCTAGTGCTGCTTTATTCGATAGTCGATCGTTAATTCTACCGACGATCGACTAAGAAAAGTTAATCGAATGCCCATCCCTAACTGATACAATGGCAAAAAAACTGTAAAAGTAATTGAATAATATGACAGAACTGACTATTCATTGTTTTACATTGTTTTAGGGTTAAAAACCCCTAAAAACTCACTTGGCCGGCATGTTCCTGCTTCACTCAGAATATTAGGTCCGGCCCTTTAAGAGCTGCACGGACCAAATTCATTGTAACACCGATTTCTCATTCAACTCTGTTTACGTTCACTAAAGACATATCCGGCTGCGTTTACCCGAATACTCGGCAGGACGTGCATTTTTAAACCATTCAAACCCAATAATCTGCGAAATTGGCGTCGCGATCCGTCTGAGTGAAAGGAGTGTGCGCGGCTGCGTCTGGGCTGCGTCTTCATTAGAGTTGTTCCGATTCCGATACTAGTATCGGAAATATCACCGATACCACAACAAATTCTGGCATCAGTATCGGCGAGTACTTGAACCCATGTACCGATCCGATACCACTCTCTTAAACAAGACCTAGTTATGACCACGAGCTTTGCCTAACCACTGCGCGGTTCTTCTTCGAAGAAATGAAAACGCGTTAGCAGTCGGCTATAGGGTTGGGCGATGTCTCCTAAATTGGCAGCTGACGATGTTTACAGTAAAAAATCGTGATGGACGATGATATCGTCGTTTTTTTTTTAAATTAATACAAATATATAATTTACTATCTGTATTTTACTATCTCTTTACATAAATACTATTTTCTACTTCAAAACTATATATAATTTCGTTATTTTACTAACCCAAATAATGACTCATCCGCGCTAGGTTGCACGTGAGGGAAAAAAGTAGCTTCCTTCCACTTAAGAAGAGTGCACTTTTTATTTTAATAAATCTCTTTACATAAATGCTATTTTCTACTTCAAAACTATAATTTCGTTACTAACCCAGTGTTTTGTATGTTAATGTTGTTTTACGTGAATAATACCGAGTGAAGCATAAAGCTTTGTTTACTAAGGAAATAAATGCGCAGCCATGAATGGATTGATGCCGGATGGAAGAGGTAGGCGGAGCCCAATTTAAGATTTGTCAGCTTTTTTATTCTGTTTTGCGACTTCCGTGAATTTTAACAATAGGCCTAACGTTAGACCATTTTATCCCACATGGACATCTCGTTTCTTTTCTCAAATCTTCACTCGCGTCGCACACATTTTCAAAGGGAATTATACACGTTTCTTCCTTTCGTTTGTTTATAATTAAGTCTATTATACCCATTCACGTCCTTTACTGTGGGAAAGTAGAAAAACACTAGGATGAGTAGGCTACCTTTTTACTTAATTTTATTTAACACAGTTTGTGCTTGTTATTAGACTTGGTAAGGCGCGTCAAGTTTATTTGAATGGCGCATTTCACACACACAGGCCATTTTACTTTCGTTTTCTCTGGCAGTGAATAATCAAACAGCTTAAATGTCTTGACCCTGTGGAAGATAAAATTCGAAAATCAAAACTTTCTGCCATGTGCCTCATGGTGCGTTCACACCAGACGCGAATGAAGCAAATAAATTGTGCGTACACTCTAAAAAAAAAAGGTTCTATATGGTACCAAAAATGGTTCTTGGCTCGTAATCATAGGGGAACCTTTTTTAGTGCAATTTTGGTGCTTCAGTGGTTCTTCAGCGGTGCTATTATACCTTAGTCAAAGAACCGGTGAAGAACCGCTGAAGAACCACTGAAGCACCAAAATTGGTGCTATATAGCACTAAAAAATGTTCCCCTATGATTACGAGCCAAGAACCATTTTTGGTGCCATATAGAACCTTTTTTTTTTTAGTGTAGTTGGACGCTTGAACATTTTGAGTTTACTCGGTTCATTCGCACGTGACATTCACTTCACAACAGACGTGAATTTGCGTCATTTCTATAAAGTACGTACAGCTCCGGGTATCCACATATGATTTTGTCCTCATTGTTGTCACTACTAGAGCAAGCTCCTGATTGGTTAACACGGCGCGGATATCCGCCAAAGTTCCGCGTCAAACGCTCAATTCGCTCCACATTAGTCACGCAAATCGCTCCGCAGAATGTCTATTCGTTGCGCAAATCGCTCCGCAGAATGTCTATTCGTCGCGCAAATCGCTCCGCAGAATGTCTATTCGTCACGCAAATCGCTCCGCAGAATGTCTATTCGTTGCGCAAATCGCTCCGCAGAATGTCTATTCGTTGCTCAAATCGCTCCGCAGAATGTCTATTCGTTGCGCAAACCGCTCTGCAGAATGTCTATTCGTTGCGCAAATCGCTCCGCAGAATGTCTATTCGTTGCGCAAATCGCTCCGCAGAATGTCTATTCGTCGCGCAAATCGCTCCGCAGAATGTCTATTCGTCGCGCAAATCGCTCCGCAGAATGTATATTAGTCGCGCAAATCGCTTCGCAGAATGTCTATTCGTCGCGCAAAACGCTCCGCAAAATGTCTTTTCGTCGCGCCGCAGAATGTCAATTCGCGTCTTTGCATTGACTTAACACCACTTGTGCGAAGCGCTTCATTCGCGTCTGATAGCGCCGAGCCAACACACCAAAATCCAGCCGTCATCAAGCCTCGTCTTTGTTTTGAATAAGCGACCTCTAGCACGATAAATTACATACTGTGCCTTTAATTGGAACTCAACTCAACAGATACAATAAAATAAACACTTAAATGTGTTTGGGATGATTTTTTTCCCACTAGTCCACTAAGTTATGGGGGGAGGAAAAGGCCAAAATCTAAAAATTGACCAGTGCCTGACAACACGGTCTCACACACTCATCACATATTGACGCTTGGTCAGTTCCCTTCAGCGTCACTTTTTAACACAGGCTTTATGGTCAAATTCCGAAGTGCAGGTACTCCATAGATTTCAGTTGTTTGCCCAATGCGTCAGATCAAGATGGATTTAATTCCTTGCATTTGTAAAAGTAGACATGATTTTATAAATATTTATAGGCTACCTTTATATTTTGGAGCAACTAACCCAACTCCTACCCACTTCTCAATAATATAAAACACATAACAGGCAAATATAAGTACAGCCACAGCAAAAACTGACCAGAACAGTATAAAAGTATTAACTCGTGTTGCATTCCAAGTCTTCTACAGTCATATGGCTTCATGTAAAGAACAGAGTTGCTCTTAATGTTTTAACCGGTGAAATGATGATCCCGCCGCTCCGTGAACCCACACACTCCACTCAGTCATATCTCATTCAAAAGATACACCCAGACTCTTTAGCATGACACGATCGTTCACGAGACACACGAGAGCCAATGCAATTTCACTATCAAAGCCGACGTAACGTTTCTTCAGACGGCAATATTTTAAATGTGTTCATGATCTTCGGTGGATGGAGACGCTGATCACTTTTGGGGATTTTCCTCACACAAATCAATCGTTTGGCCTCAAAACACTTGGAATATTTGAACAATAAACTGTGCCTGCAGTCGTATCGGCCGGTTATATCCTGTATTTTATAATACACAAATGGGTAGGTTTAGGAATGGGGTTTGGTTACGTGTTCAAACTGAATACCGTAAATAAAAAAAGAAAATAAATGTAAATAAAATTATGCTGGCTGATTAAATTGAGAATCACACTCCATGTCATAGCGGCAAAATCATAACCCAATATATAGTTTAATTATGATGATAACCATGCCCAACACGTCTGTGTATGACGACAAACATTTCTCATTGAAATCAATGGAGTACCTGCGCGTCGAAAAATGGTTACCCTGTGCGTTAAAAAGTGACGCCGAAGGGAACTGTCAACATCAATATGTGACCAGTTGGTGTGACACTGTGTTGAAAAAGCAATGGTTTTGCCTAGTGTCTTGTACAGATAACTTATGTAATGAGTTATTAAGTTATTAAGAGGTCGCGTTATGGTGCATTCACACCGGACGCGATTCGCGCGAGTGATTTACATGTTAAGTCAATGCAGAGACGCGATTACGCGAAATATCCGGCAAAATTCAGATTTTTGAACTTGAGCGATTTGTGCGAATCGCGCGTTCAAAACGCTCAATTCGCGCCGCCTCAATCGCGCGAATCTCGCCGCCTCATTCGTGCGATTGAGGCGGCGCGAATGACGCGAATTGAGCGTTTTGAACGCGCGATTCGCACAAATCGCTCAAGTTAAAAAATCTGAACTTTGGCGGATATTTCGCGCCACGTTAACCAATCACGAGCTTGCTGTAGTAGTGACGCATTTACAAGCGGAGGCAGAAATCCGAACAACAATGGAGGACAAGATAATCGTGGCCGTATGTGGATACCCGGAGCTGTATGATACATCATCCTATCACTACAGGAACAGGAATTAAAAGGATCTTGCTTGGAAGAAAGTGAGTGAGGAGGTCGGACAGTCAGCTACCCTCTCAACAAAATCTATGTCAGCCATTTCACAACGAGACTGGAGCAGAAAAAAAGAGCCAGAGCCAGCGGCAAATGTGAGAAGGACTAGCCGAGGAAAGGCGGGTCTCGCCGGGTAAACGAGCGCGGAATGCCACTGATCGCCTGGATCTCACAACTCCGAAAACGCCAGATAAAATGCTCAAATAGGCACTCTTTTTATAAATTAACCACAGATTTGAGCTTTAAACTATATTATCGCCTGAAAAAGTCTTTAAACTACGTTTTGTCACACATTAATAGTAGTATTTTTTACAAAAAAGACGTCAAGTTACCGAGACGAGCTGGCTCATATAGAAGCCCCTCCCATGGCGCGAATTCGAGTCTGTTGTGTAGTTGTCACACGCGAATTAAGCGAGTAAACTCAAAATGTTCAAGCGTCCACCTTCGCGCAATTAGCGCGAATTATTCGCGTGAATCGCGCCCGGTTCGAACGCCACATAAGACTTCTGCATTTTTTGACAGAAAAGGTCGTTCAAATTCCATTATAACCAGTAATTTTAATTTCCATATTTTAATGATAATACGCCATTTAACAGGCTCTGATTTTGTTCACATTTTATTTACAAATGTACAGGACAAACATACATTAGCCTATTATGAAAGTTTTACAGAGACTGTGGGTCACTTTTCAGGTTTCATCTTTTTTAATTTAATTTTATTTAACCTTTATTCAACCAGAAAAGACTCTCTGAGATTAATCATCTTTTTCTGGCCAAAATGGGCAGCAATTCATCAGTTTCATTACAAAATATAACAACACAGACTAAAAACAGTTACATGTCGTTGAATCGGTATCCATTTGTCGAATAACTGTTTTAAAATTATCCATGAATGTTTATCAAACATTATCATGAATGTTTGTTCAATAAATCACAATGACTTTTATGCTTTGTTACTTTTTTATATGAAACAAAGCCTTGGCTTTCAAATTATGTCCATTTTATCACAAATTTAAAACAGTTTAGGATACCGTTTTGGCGCTCTTTAATGTGGCGCGAGATCTCCGTAGCGCCTCAGTTCAAACGATTACGTTACAGAACGAAATAAAAATCAGAAAATATGTTGAGAAATATAGTCTATATTTCCAATTTACTGAAATCCGTATCATGGCTCCCATGTAATCGCTCAATCAGTGTTTCAACAGCAGAAAGACTATTTCAATAAAACGGTTTGTAAACAAAGTCAGCATATAAGCCATTCGTTGACTATTAACTTGATAGTCAGCAAGAGCGCACTCGCCACCAAGTGGACAGGAGTGAGAATAACAGTTACAATCAGATCACCTTCAGTGTAATCCGTCAAAATGATTTTTCTGTCACTGCTAAAAAAACAGAAAATGTTCGGTTAACGCGACCTCTGACGTAGATGCGCATTCGACACAGCGAGCCCGCCATCTTGCAATGGTTAGAGTGTCATCACTCACAGTAAGAATCAATGAAACAGCCGAGGCATCTATAAGTCCCTTTTTAAAAGTGCAGTGTGTAGTATTTATGAGGATCTATTGACAGAAATGCAATATAATACACATAACTATGTTTTCAGTGGTGTATGAAGACCTTACATAATGAAGCGTTATGTTTTTATTACCTTAGAATGAGCCGTTTCTATCTACACACACCTCGGGTCCCTCACAGTCAAGCCGCCATTTTGTGCCGTCATGTTTCTACAGTGGCCCTAAACGGACAATATATATTCCTATCGTGTCGTACCTTAAAATAAGCCATCTTGTGCTTGTTGCAGTGCATCATGGGATTGGCCTCTCCACAGCAGATGCTACCCTGCATTTTTGGCCAGACTTTTTGAGAAAAATAACATTTTTAACTGCAGATGAGTCAGTAAATCAGCTCCTTTGATAGAAGATTACATGTGGTAAACTTTGATAACATTTTCATATTCTTTAAAGATTACCTTTCTGTTGTTAGAGCAGGTTTTCCTGCTTGAATGTTGATTATTTTCCTCATATTCTCCATTGTTGCGGCTCCTCTCTTCCCAGTCTGTCAGTATTGCTCTGTTTAGTTCCTGTCTCTATGAAGCCCCTACTTCTGAAAAGCACACTGTGCTCTGATTGGTCGGCTGGAGCAGTGTGTTGTGATTGGTCAGTTTGGGAAATGTCCCGCCCCTTACCATAACCGCTAGTTTCAACACAAGACTAATGGTGCGTTCACACCGGACGCGAATGAAGCGTTTCGCGCGAGTGATTTACATGTTAAGTCAATGCAAAGACGCGAATAGACATTCGGCGCGCGAATTGAGCGTTTGACGCGTGATTCTCGCAAATGACGCGAGTTGAAAAGTCTGAACTTTGGCGGATATTCACGCCGCGTTAACCAATCAGGAGCTTGCTCTAGTAGTGACAACAATGAGGACAAAATCATAAGGTTTATATTAATCATATTAATATCTGGTTCAGACAAGTGTGCATATGATTATCACTGTGATAACATTTAATTCAATTCAATTCAATTCAAATTTATTTGTATAGCGCTTTTCACAATACACATTGTTTCAAAGCAGCTTTACAGAAAGTGCATTTCATAAATGTGCAGTAAAAATGTTAGAAAGACAATGTTAAAGAAAAATGTTCGAGGAAGTTAATCAATCGTGTATTAATTTAGGCCATAACAACACTGGCGTTGAGTCGTCTCTTCACAGGCGTGGAGTCGTCTCATCACAGGTGTTGGGGCATCTGAAGTCTCCATGAGAGGCTGGATACAAACTGGAGCTGACAAACTATTTACCCCGGGACTAGTGTCCCGAGATAACAACAGAAAAGCAGATGGGAAATAATTAGCATAGCTGCTGTTCAGAATATTATATTAATGCTTTTGATCCGATTTAACTGTAGTATAAAAGGTAATTATAATGTGAATGCTTGGCTAAAGAGATGCGTCTTTAATCTAGGACAGCGAAACTGGGACAAACTGGGACAGCGAGTCTGAACCTCGAACAATATCAGGAAGACTATTCCAGAGTTTAGGAGCCAAATGTGAAAATGCCCTCCCTCCTTTAGTGGACTTAGAAATCCTAGGAATGACCAGAAGCCTAGAGTTTAGTGACCTTAAAGAGCGCGATGGATTGTAGGGCGATAGAAGATCCGTTAGATGACATGAAACACAACCCAGTCTCTTTTTGTTAAATGCAAGTTTATGTTTGATCAATAATACAAAAGTATAAGTAAAAGGTATAATAAGCTATACATGAAATAAAGCAAACATTTCAGTCAAACATTCAAAGTCAGTGCTAGTCGGCTACAATGGTAACGTAAAGTTAAACAGCCTAAAGATATAAAGTAATGAAACTTCACTTTGCCCTCAGCCTAAACGATTTGCCAGGGAACAAATTATAGATCCATGAGAGCAAAGATCGGCCGTTAGATCTACACAAGACGAATTATAGCTGGAGACACCAGAGCCAGCGGCAGACGCCAGGAGGACTGGCCGAGGAAAGGCTGCTCTCGCCGGGGTTAATGAGCGCTGAGCACCGCTGATCCACTGGAGCTCACAACTCCACACACACCAGATCACATGTTCAGAGAGGAGCTCTCTTTATAAACAAACCACAGATTTGAGCTTTAAACAACTACATTATCGCCTGAAAAGTCTTAAAACTACGTTTTGTCACACATTAACAGTAGAATTTTTACAAAAAAGGCGTCAAGTGTGAACACAGCCCATGTCAGCCATTTCTAACGAGACGAGCCGCTGGCAGAAGCCCCTCCCATAACGCGAATTCACATCTGTTGTGAAGCGAATTTCACGCGCAAATGAAGCGAGTAAACTTAATGTTCAAGCGTCCAACTACGCGCGAATAGTGCGATTTATTCGCGTCATTCGTGTCCGGTGTGAACGCACCTTAAAGGGATAGTTCACCCAAAAATGAAAATTAGCCCATGATTTACTCGCCCTCAAGTCATCCGAGGTGTATATGATATTCTTCTTTCAGACTAATAAAATCTGAGTTATATTAAAAATGTTCTGGCTAATCCAAGCATTATAATAGCAGGATTAGTTGCTCTGTTTTTGAAGTCCATAAAAAGTGCATCTGTCCGTCATATAACTGCTCCACACGGCTCCGGGGTGTTAATAAAGGCCTTCTGAAGCGAATCGATGCGTTTGTGTAAGAAAAATATCCATATTTAAAAATGTATTTCATTTTTTTCTATGGCTCTGCATCAGCCGTCCCCGCGCCATCACTTCTGGCGAATAAGGTCAAAATACCGGCGCGATCATAGATATATACATAGATTCCTCATTAGTGCCTGCGCGGATCGGTCGAATGAGGCATCTCGTTTATATATCTATGATCGCACCAGTATTTTGACCTTATTCGCCGGAAGTTATGGCGCTGGGAATACTAGATGACGTTCATCTGATAAGAGGTTAAAAAATAAACCGATGGTTTTGTGTCTTAAGACATCAGTGTGTCGCCTCGAGCCGCAGGGTTTAATAAGGATTCGTATGTCTGTGTTTTTACTCTCATTGCTCTCATACTCTAACACAGGGGTGTCCAAAGTCCGGCCCGTGGGCCAAATGCGGCCCGGGGATGAATTTCAAACGGCCCGCAGCTTGTCTATTAAAATATATTATATGTGGCCCGCCACGGATCATTTACAAATCGTACAGTTTCACGATGTCAACGCAAGGTGGCAGTACTAGATTTTAGGCCAGGGAAACAACGCCAAAAGCGGAACGAAACAGTGCTAATTGTGCTCTGTTAATCAGTCCCTCGAGAAAAACGTGATTATGCGATCGCGTGATGTAACGCATAATCAGCCAAAGTCCGCATATTTATGCGGGGGCCGCATTTTTTCAAATACGCCACACTTTCGCCGCATAAATTGCCTATTTCCGTGTGCAAAATATGCGGGGCTAGCATGATTTCATAATCCCCGCATTTTCGTTGCAAAAAAAGTCATATATATATTAGCAGAAAGTTGAAAAATGTTTGTTTACTTCACACAAGAGCTGCCATTTCCCCCTGTTGCCATGGGAACGCTTTGAAGTGACGTAATTACCCGACGTGAACATCATCGAAAAGCTACAAACCCCGTGGAGAAACCATAGATATCAGTGAAACCATGATGAAGCGCAAACTCCCATTGGCCAACAATAATAACAGCAAAAGAGCAAAGCAGTTTCCCGGTGTGTTGACCGATTTCAGAACACAGCATCATGAAGCTTTGAAGTGTTATGAATCAGTGAGTCGATTCAGTGGTTCAGAGCGTTATGAATCAGTGAGTCGATTCAGCGGTTCAGAGCATTATGAATCAGTGAGTCGATTCAGTGGTTCAGAGCATTATGAATCAGTGAGTCGATTCAGCGGTTCAGAGCATTATGAATCAGTGAGTCGATTCAGCGGTTCAGAGCATTATGAATCAGTGAGTCGATTCAGTGGTTCAGAGCATTATGAATCAATGAGTCGATTCAGCGGTTCAGAGCGTTATGAATCAGTGAGTCGATTCAGTGGTTCAGAGCATTATGAATCAGTGAGTTGATTCAGTGGTTCAGAGCATTATGAATCAGTGAGTCGATTCAGCGGTTCAGAGCATTATGAATCAGTGAGTCGATTCAGCGATTCAGAGCATTATGAATCAGTGAGTCGATTCAGTGGTTCAGAGCATTATGAATCAATGAGTCGATTCAGCGGTTCAGAGCGTTATGAATCAGTGAGACGATTCAGCGGTTCGGATCGCCAAAGTCACGTATTTCAGCAGTTTGACACGCGATCCGAATCATGAATCGACTCGCTGATTCATAGCATCATGATGCTGTGTTTTGAAATCGGTCATCACTATATAAGTCGTTATTTAGAGACGAACGGAGGTCTGACGGGTGTCCAACGACATGAGGGGACGTCATTAATGACAGAATTTACATTTTTGGATGAACTAACCCTTTAAGAGATTGCACTTTGTGCATTGGAAGCACTCAAATGTCTGTTTTGTAAAGCTACCTCTGTAAAACAGGAAGTTATTTATTCATTTTTCAGAAGTTGTAGCATATTCCTTTTGTAAGCTACAGAACTTGTTTGACTCAATGTTTTGTAAATTTGAGCTGTGTTTATTAAGGTCTTCAATAAAACAAGATGAGAACTTAAATATTCCCAGCACTTTCTGTGATGTAGTGCTTCTCTTTTTCATCAAACCGCAGTTTTTGCAAGTTCCCGCAATTTCATCGCATAAAATTGCATAAATATCCCGCATTTTTCATCGCATTTTTTAAGAAAACATGCCGCATAATCAAGGATTTTTGCCTGCAACAATCACAAAAAAAAGCCGCATTTTTCTGGAAGGACTGGTTAATTGTGAAAATAAAATTAAATTTAAGTGAGTTCTTCTTAAAACAAGCAAACATATCTGCCAATGGGGTAAGCAAAATAATGTTTCTGTTTGCATTCTTTTTGTTTCTGTCCCAAACCGAAACAAGATTATTTTTCTATTCCATTAGCAGATCATTTAGTTTGTTTCAAGAAAAAACTCAATTCATTTTGAATTTTTCTCCCAGGAATAATAATAATAATAAAAAAAGTAATCTTGATGTAATAATTTTTAGATATTTGGACTGGAAAAAAGACAGAAATACCGAGTAAGAAAAGTATTTTTTGTAGTGTGGTTTTACCTGTGGTGATCTAAATAGAGCACTTGTTCATTTAAATAACAATAGAGTTCTAACTCAGTAATAATATTTCAATTTCACCCTTTAAAACTTTTTGGTTGATGAAAGTTTTACAGATATTGTTAAATATCTATACATGTACATCTGTGTCCTATCTCAAGCTACTCTACTGTCAGCTCAAGCTTTTGTCAAATCGGTCATGTTTCCAAGAAACAAAACATGTCATTTATATATATAATAGAAAAGAGACCGGCCCCCGGGTGTGTCCACAACATCAAATCTGGCCCCCTTTAAAAAAAGTTTGGACACCCCTGCTCTAAAATATCCCCATTGACATCATTATACGACTATCACACTGTTAAATATCTTCACTTGTGTTCGACTGAAGAAACAAACACACCTACATCTCTGATGCCCAGCAGATCAACATTAACATTTGGTTTTTGGGGGAACTATCCCTTTAACTAACTCAACCAGGCCTCGCCCCTTTGTTCTGTGTATGAATTATTATAATGGGGAATATGGTTCCCAGCAGAAACTCAAGACTACAATGGAGGCGTTTCAGGAGTTCAGAAACACTGACACTGATCTAGAGAAGAACAGCAACATTACACACTCAGGAAAGATGGGAAACAGCACCTTTGAAAACGGAGAATGGGAAGAACACGTCCAGCTCTGAACAGATGGCGTGCGCTGCATATTTAATGCAAAAGCTGAATAACGTCTGAATTAAAGATCGTCTGCAGAGCACGCCTTGCTCCGATTGGTCAAATGTTTTCTTTAAAAGCTTAGACGCACATGGCCGAGAGCCATCAGACACGCCTGACGAGCACAAACTCTTCACATGACAGGAAGAGGTTCAGTCTCTTCCTCAGAAGCGTTGGGTCTGAGTTGAACTCGGGTGACAGACGGCACGATGTGAAAGGCCATGTGGTCGAGTTGTTTTCATCGCTAGATGTGTCAAATGTTTCCATTCAGTCTTAATGCTAATCTGACCTGAAAAAACACACTGTAGACTGCATATGGCCTACAAACAACTGTCTCTGAGAAAGACCAGTGACATCTCCAACATCCTCTCAGATCTGAGTTTGAGATTGTGCTCAGATTTGCCACGTCTGTCCTCACAAGTCAAACATTTCTCATCAAATTCTTCAAAGATCAAACAATCTGAACTACACTACACATGAATTCTCTCTTTTGTTCATATTTATACGAATATTTTCTATTTTATTATAATGTATACTGTTTTAATAGCAGTGTAATTTGAGCTTTATGTGCATACTTTAATAATATTATTAATATTTTGACAACTTTTTATTTTTAGTAATCTTTTTGTCATTTTTATTAGTTTTTTAATATTTCTACCTAGCTTTTTTTTTTTTAGTACTTTGAAATAACTTTTATTTTTATATTTATATTTATAATTTTAATTTATTTTAATATTTTCAGTTTTAATTTAGTTTTAGTAATTTTGCTATCTGCTTTTGTAATTTGTATTAGTTTTTCTTAATATTTGTATTAATATTTTATTATACTTTCTATTTAGCTTTCTTTTAAATTTGTTTTGTAAGTTTAATACTTTTAAATAAGTTTTATTGTCATATTCTTAATTTATTTTTATATTTTCAGTTTAATTTGAGTCATTTTGTTATCTGCCTTTTATTCATTTTTCTTAATATTTGTATTAATATTTAATGTTTTTTATAATGAAAAATTGCACTTCCCAGCAGTTATTTTAGTATTATTTATATACTACAATACTATTATTAATATTTTGCATTAACTATTTTTATGTTTTCGGTTTTCATTTTATACATTTTTCTTAATATTTATATTAATATTTAATATTATATATTTTTTAAATACTTTTAATACCAGATTTGTTGTTTTACTTTGTGATTTGCGGTTTGTTTTGTCATTTGCACTTCCCAGCAGTTATTTTAATATTATTTATATACTATAATACTAATATTCATATTTTGCAATAACCTTTATTTTTATATTTATAATTGTCATTTATTTCTACATTTTCTGTTTTCATCTTAATTTAGTTTTAGTAATTTTGTTATCTGCTTTTGTCATTTTTACTCGTTTTTCTTAATATTTGTATTAATATTTAATATTTTTTGCACTTCCCAGCAGTTATTTAAGTATTATTTATATACTACAATACTTTTGTTAGTATTTTAAATTCACTTTTATTTTTTTATTCTCGGTTTGCATTTTAATTTTAGTAATTTTGTTATCTGTCATTTTTATTCGTTTTTTATAGTTCCATTTAGCTTTCTTTAAAAAAATATATTTTAGTACTTTGAAATAACTTTTATTGTTATATTTATCATTTTAATTTTAGTCATTTTGTTATTTGCCTTTTATTCATTTTTCTTAATACTCATATCAATATATTATATTATATATATATATATTTAAAAATATGTTTAATATCAGATTTGTTGTTTTACTTTCTCTTCCCAGTACTTTCCCAGCAGTTATTTTAACATTATTTATATACTATAATACTAATATTTTGAAATAATCTTCATTTTTATATTTACAATTTTTATTTATTTTTATATTTTCAGTTTAAATTTGAATTTGTTCTTAGTATTTGTATTAATATTTAATATTTGATTACTTCCCAGCAGTTACTTTAGTATTATTAATATACTACAATATTAATATTTTGCATTAACTATTTTTATATTTTCAGTTTTATTACTCCAGCTTAAACGTGTTTTATAAGTGATATGCCAAATTTAAATATTTACAAAAAATATATATTTTTAATAGTTTTAGTCAACAATAACAACACTGAGATGAAGTTGATATTCACATGACATGAACCGTATTGCAGAAAAATCTGCAGAAACCTGAATCTTAATGTGTGACATGCACTAAAAACATATGCAACATGAGTCACATTTCAAAGGTAAAAGGCTGTAGCCCGAGCACATCCTTCTCTATATTTCACATGCCGTAATGATATGCAGAATTTTGTGCTTGTATTCATCACCCTCTGGGTATTCAATAATCTAATATTACAATTGGTCATGGCGAATGCTAATGATATTGATAGCAGATGGCAGCTGGTGAAGCTAAACCCACACCACCCCACTGTGCATTCATATTACTCTTTTGATGAGCAGGTGCTCCTGTACACCCGACAACACGCGTCGCACACAGCTCGACAGATTATTCATTTTTCGCCGCAATATTCTTCATTTCCTAAATAAACGGTGTGCGAGAGGTTTCGGCACAATGCAATGAAATACATCGATAAACTGCAAATATGAAGTAACAAGCACTCATTAAAACGCATCCGAAGAGTTTCACATCAAACGATGAACTTGGAGAAGAAAAGCAAAGATAATGGAACACTTAATCATCTATGACAGCTTTGAGCTTAAAATGTTTATGATACATAAAGACAGACTATTAAGGCATGAGTGACTCCTCCTGATGACTAACAGATGGTATTAATGCTAATAGGAGCGGCGTATAGGCAAGAGCACTGTCATCTTCTGCTTTCCAGATGCAAGATGATCTGAATTTGGTCAAGCGTACACAGGAAAGACTGCATAATGGAGCGCTCTGAACAACATTTATGGATGGACATGCAGCCATCATCGCGTTTTTGACATTTTATCGTTCTTTTCCGAGCTCAGAGAAGGTATATCAAGTCAAATGAGTTCAGCATTAAACGAGCATTGATTTCCCATGCTGGTTGAATATTAAATATTGCTGGGATAATAAAGGATTGTCCCAGCGTGGATTATTAATGAGTTGTGCCGGATGAAGCACATGCTCTTGGTTTGGTGTGAATCATGGGGTGGAGAAGTCGATGACAGCATGTTTCCTCTGCTAACAGGATTACAGCACAATAATGCGACTTCATATCTTTGTGTTTCATGCTTTCGGCCTGGTCTTCGTATATCTTTACTGCTGCTGCTGTTGTTGTTTTGGTGTTGGATTGAAATGGCAGATATGGGCGAGCTGAATTGGCATCTGTTTGTGTCTAAATGCATGATTTTAAAACAGTTCCCAAAAGGAATGTTCTGTCGTTATTTATTTATTAGCCGGTGGCTGAGCGTCTGATGCATATGGCACGCTTATCTGGAAACACTTCAAAAGTTTCGAAGTCGACATCTGATTGGTGGAATTTAATAGGATGTCCACTAGACAAGTGTGTTGCATTCTTTAACAGTCCGCCTAGAAACAAATGCCAATGAGCGCTTACCAGAATGAGCGCTTACCAGAATGAGCGCTTACCAGGATCAACTAAACGCTGGATTTTCAAAAGCATGTGAAGTTTGCTGCGCCAAGTCCTCCCAAAAGCCAGTCAAAAGTATCCCAATGAGTAGCCCAATGGCAGACAAAAGTAGTCAAAAGTAGCCCAATGGCAAACAAAAGTAGTCAAAAGAAGCCCAATGTTCAGTTAAAAGTAGTCCAATGAGTAACCCAATAGTCAGTCAAAAGTAGCCCAATGAGTAACCCAATGGCCAGTCAAAAGTAGTCAAAAGTAGCCCAATGAGTAACCCAATGGCCAGTCAAAAGTAGTCCAATGGCAAACAAAAGTAGTCAAAAGAAGCCCAATGTTCAGTTAAAAGTAGTGAGTAACCAATGAGTAACCCAATGTTCAGTTAAAAGTAGTCCAATGAGTGACCCAATAGTCAGTCAAAAGTAGCCCAATGAGTAACCCAATGGCAAACAAAAGTAGTCAAAAGTAGCCCAATGGCCAGTCAAAAGTAGCCCAGTGTTCAGTTAAAAGTAGTCCAATGAGTAACCCAATGGTCAGTCAAAAGTAGCCCAATGAGTAACCCAATGGCCAGTCAAAAGTAGCCCAATGTTTAGTTAAAAGTAGTCCAATGAGTAACCCAATGGCCAGTCAAAAGTAGCCCAATGTTCAGTTAAAAGTAGTCCAATGAGTAACCCAATGTTCAGTTAAAAGTAGTCCAATGAGTAGTCCAATGGCCAGTCAAAAGTAGCCCAATGAGTAACCCAATGGCCAGTCAAAAGTAGCCCAATGTTCAGTTAAAAGTCGTCCAATGAGTAACCCAATGTTCAGTTAAAAGTAGTCCAATGAGTAACCCAATGTTCAGTTAAAAGTAGTCCAATGAGTAGTCCAATGGCCAGTCAAAAGTAGCCCAATGTTCAGTTAAAAGTAGTCCAATGAGTAGTCCAATGGCCAGTCAAAAGTAGCCCAATGTTCAGTTAAAAGTAGTCCAATGAGTAACTCAATGGCCAGTCAAAAGTAGCCCAATGTTCAGTTAAAAGTAGTCCAATGAGTAACCCAATGTTCAGTTAAAAGTAGTCCAATGAGTAACCCAATGTTCAGTTAAAAGTAGTCCAATGAGTAGTCCAATGGCCAGTCAAAAGTAGCCCAATGTTCAGTTAAAAGTAGTCCAATGAGTAGTCCAATGGCCAGTCAAAAGTAGCCCAATGTTCAGTTAAAAGTAGTCCAATGAGTAACTCAATGGCCAGTCAAAAGTAGCCCAATGAGTAACCCAATGTGCAGTTAAATGTAGTCCAATGAGTAAGTTAAAAGTAGTCCAATGAGTAACCCAATGGCCAGTCAAAAGTAGCCCAATGAGTAGTCCAATGAGTAGTCCAATGGCCAGTCAAAAGTAGCCCAATGTTCAGTTAAAAGTAGTCCAATGAGTAACTCAATGGCCAGTCAAAAGTAGCCCAATGTTCAGTTAAAAGTAGCCCAATGAGTAACCCAATGGCCAGTTAAAAGTAGCCCAATGAGTAACCCAATGGCCAGTCAAAAGTAGCCCAATGAGTAACCCAATGTGCAGTTAAATGTAGTCCAATGAGTAACCCAATGTTCAGTTAAAAGTAGTCCAATGAGTAACCCAATGGCCAGTCAAAAGTAGCCCAATGAGTAGTCCAATGAGTAGTCCAATGGCCAGTCAAAAGTAGCCCAATGTTCAGTTAAAAGTAGTCCAATGAGTAACTCAATGGCCAGTCAAAAGTAGCCCAATGTTCAGTTAAAAGTAGCCCAATGAGTAACCCAATGGCCAGTCAAAAGTAGCCCAATGAGTAGTCCAATGAGTAGTCCAATGGCCAGTCAAAAGTAGTCCAATGAGTAACCCAATGGCCAGTCAAAAGTAGCCCAATGAGTAGTCCAATGAGTAGTCCAATGGCCAGTCAAAAGTAGCCCAATGTTCAGTTAAAAGTAGTCCAATGAGTAACTCAATGGCCAGTCAAAAGTAGCCCAATGTTCAGTTAAAAGTAGCCCAATGAGTAACCCAATGGCCAGTTAAAAGTAGCCCAATGAGTAACCCAATGGCCAGTCAAAAGTAGCCCAATGAGTAACCCAATGTGCAGTTAAATGTAGTCCAATGAGTAACCCAATGTTCAGTTAAAAGTAGTCCAATGAGTAACCCAATGGCCAGTCAAAAGTAGCCCAATGAGTAGTCCAATGAGTAGTCCAATGGCCAGTCAAAAGTAGCCCAATGTTCAGTTAAAAGTAGTCCAATGAGTAACTCAATGGCCAGTCAAAAGTAGCCCAATGTTCAGTTAAAAGTAGTCCAATGAGTAACTCAATGGCCAGTCAAAAGTAGCCCAATGTTCAGTTAAAAGTAGCCCAATGAGTAACCCAATGGCCAGTCAAAAGTAGCCCAATGAGTAACCCAATGGCCAGTCAAAAGTAGCCCAATGTTCAGTTAAAAGTAGTCCAATGAGTAACTCAATGGCCAGTCAAAAGTAGCCCAATGTTCAGTTAAAAGTAGCCCAATGAGTAACCCAATGTGCAGTTAAATGTAGTCCAATGAGTAACCCAATGTTCAGTTAAAAGTAGCCCAATGAGTAACCCAATGGCCAGTCAAAAGTAGCCCAATGTGCAGTTAAATGTAGTCCAATGAGTAACCCAATGGCCAGTCAAAAGTAGCCCAATGAGTAGTCCAATGGCCAGTCAAAAGTAGCCCAATGTTCAGTTAAAAGTAGCCAAATGAGTAACCCAATAGCCAGTCAAAAGTAGCCCAATGAGTAACCCAATGGTCAGTCAAAAGTAGCCCAATGAGTAACCCAATGGCCAGTCAAAAGTAGCCCAATGAGTAACCCAATGGCCAGTCAAAAGTAGCCCAATGAGTAACCCAATGGTCAGTCAAAAGTAGCCGGAATCGTATCAACTAGGGGCGGGACAAAAAAATCGATATGCCGATTTATCGCAATATTTCCGGCCGTGAAACGTTATCGATACTCTGGCTCCAAGTATCGATATTTTTGAATATTTAAATTCATGTCTACATTGTGGCTGTTTACCGCTTTGGCTTACTGGGGTGGCAGTACCCCCATACTTCCTGTGGTGGCGCTTCCCAGATTGCAGATGATCAGATGAACGGAACAGTGAAGAAGAAATATGAGCGCAATGGCGGGCGACAAAAAAAATCACAAATGCACCTGCGTCTTTTAAATCAAAAGTTTGGGTCCATTTTGGATTTTGTAGTGACGAGACAAAAAAAGCTCACTAAAGACTATGTAGTCGGCAAGAACTGTCTCGGAAAAATCAAATACAATGGCAACAAAACCAACATGCATTCCCACCTCGTGCGCCATCAGTGAATAAGCCTACACTGGATGACATTTGTAAGGCAAAGCTACCTTTTTTGATAGAACTGCTTGTGCTTGGTTTGTTACCACAGTTATCTGTGTGCTTCCTCAGCGATGAAGTTCCACATTCACGGCTATCTTTTCTTCAACTCTTCAGGATCCATCTCGACCGATCTCGACGACTGCAGTGCAGGCAGATCGCGCGCGCGGTTGTGATTCTTTCGGAGGGCGCGCAAAGATACTTTGCTGATATGGATTTGAAATTATTTTATCAACTTGAAATACAGGCAAGGCATATTTTTGTAGATGTGTTCCTAAAAATATGCATATATTTTTTAGGAACACATCTACAATAAACATGCAAATATATATATATATATCAGTCCCTCCAGAAAAACACGATTATGCGATCGCGTGATTTAACGCATAATCAGCCAAAGTCTGCATATTTATGTGGGGGCCGCATTTTTTCAAATACACAGCACTTTCGCCGCATAAATTGCCTATTTTCGCGTGCAAAATATGCGGGGCTAGCATGATTTCATAATCCCCGCATTTTCGTTGCAAAAAAAGTCATATATATATTAGCAGAAAGTTGAAAAATGTTTGTTTACTTCACACAAGAGCCGCCATTTCAGCCTATTGCCATGGGAACGCTTTGAAGTGACGTAATTACCCGACGCGAACGTCATCGAAAAGCTACAAACCCCCGTGGAGAAACATAGATATCGGTGAAACCATGATGAAGCGCAAACTCCCATTTGCAAAAAAAATAACAGCAAAAGACGCGCAAAGCAGTTTCCCGGTGTGTTGACCGATTTCAAAACACAGCATCATGAAGCTTTGAAGCGTTATGAATCAGTGAGTCGATTCAGCGGTTCAGAGCATTATGAATCAGTGAGTCGATTCAGCGGTTCAGAGCATTATGAATCAGTGAGTCGATTCAGCGGTTCAGAGCATTATGAATCAGTGAGTCGATTCAGCGCTTCAGAGCATTATGAATCAGTGAGTCGATTTAGCGGTTCAGAGCATTATGAATCAGTGAGTCGATTCAGCGGTTCAGAGCATTATGAATCAGTGAGTCGATTTAGCGGTTCAGAGCATTAAGAATCAGTGAGTCGATTCAGCGGTTCAGAGCGTTATGAATCAGTGAGTCGATTCAGCGGTTTGGATCGCAAAAGTCTCGTATTTCAGCAGTTTGACACGCGATCCGAATCATGAATCGACTCACTGATTCATATCATCATGATGCTGTGTTTTGAAATCGGTCATCACTATATAAGTCGTTATTTAGTTTTTTTTTGCGCACAATAACAATTCTCATCGCTTCATAAAGTTATTGTAGAACCACTGTAGTGAGATGGATTTTGTAACGACGTCTTTAGTGCTTTTATGGGTCTTGAGAGTGTACATTGTGCCAATGGAGGCCTTTCTGAGCCATCGGATTTCCACTAAAATATCTTCATTTGTGTCTGAAGATGAACGGAGGTCTGACGGGTGTCCAACGACATGAGGGGACGTCATTCATGACAGAATTAAAATTTTTGGATGAACTAACCCTTTAAGAGATTGCACTTTGTGCATTGGAAGCACTCAAATGTCTGTTTGTAAAGCTACCTCTGTAAAACAGGAAGTTATTTATTCATTTTTCAGAAGTTGTAGCATATTCCTTTTGTAAAGCTACAGAACTTGTTTGACTCAATGTTTTGTAAATTTGAGCCGTGTGTTTATTAAAGTCTTCAATAAAACAAGATGGAAACTTAAATATTCCCAGCACTTTCTGTGATGTAGTGCTTTTTTTCTCTTTTTCATCAAACTGCAGTTTTTGCAAGTTCCCGCAATTTCATCGCATAAAATTGCATAAATATCCCGCATTTTTCATCGCATTTTTTAAGAAAACATGCCGCATAATCAAGGATTTTTGCCCGCAACAATCACAAAAAAAGGCCGCATTTTTCTGGAAGGACTGATATATATATATATATTCGTTTGCACGTGACTGTTTAAAACCCGTGTTTAGACCCGTGTTTAGACCCATGTTTCTCCCTTGTCCGACCCGACCCGCACCCGTATCCGACACTGTATGTTTTTCACCCGTGCAGGACTCTGGCACTGTGTACATGTTTAAAAGACAAGTTTATTATTGTACTGCTTGGTACTCAAATGTGACATATTTTATTATATAAGGTTTTATACAAGGTGTTTTTGCACATTTTTAGTAATGTGTGCATTTTGCAATTTCCAAATATGAAATGTTGCTGCTATGAATAAGTTAGAGATGTGAACTTTCTTTATATGCACTTACTGTACTTTAATACTATTTCAAAAAAGATGAAGTTTTAATAAATTAAATACATGATCATTTGATGCTTTTTTTCCATTTACAAAATTATATCGTGATATATCGTGGGTGATTTTCTTGCAATATATCGTCTGTCACAGAATCGCTGGCACCGTGATATATCGTTATCGTGGGCAAAATATCGTGATATTATCGTATCGTGTGTTGACCTGTGATTCCCGCCCCTAGTATCAACGGGGGTGGAAATCAACCCACGGGAGACAACAACTTAAAAAGTAGACCGCAATTCCGTGGGAAAACCACAGACTTGGCAAAACTGGTTGGCGGTGAAGTTGCTATTGGGCGTTCCCACTCCTGATTCCCTAGTAATGTTTGTGAATGACATTCACGGATTTTACTCCATATTGTAGACAACAAATCAACAAGACATTTGACATTTCTTGCCACTACAAACAAACATTTTGGAAGGAAAAGTCTAAATATAAATGGAATCAGTACATAAAGTGCCTAATACTAAAGATGACGAGAAACAGCGAGTGCTCTGTACCATCCCAGGGTATTTATCTGCGACAAAAGAGCAAATGCCGGTCTATCTGGGCTCACAAAACCATTCAGGCTCGGAGTCACTACTGCAAGTACCACTGTATGTACACAGAGCCATATCATCAATTATAGGACGTAAGCTGACCGCTAAAATGAGCTGCTCACTCGTCTCGCCTCGGGACTGAAGAGCGACGGATCACGTGCGCTTCACTGACTTCACTCCCACTGGATGTTGCGCATGAAAGTCGCTCTTCATTTGCATTTAGTTGAACAAATCTCAACTTTGTCGCATCGCTGGACACGTCCAGTCCAGTTGCTAATGGTCACTAGCCGCATTTCCATTACAGATTTGCGCAAAACTTTTGCGATATTTTCTAAAAGTCGATAAAAAAATATTGCGAAATGACGGCGTTTCCATTAACTGATGTTATGCGACTAAAACCATCTTTTTCCTCTCGTGATAAATCATTCCAAAAATCATGCTGCGTATGTTGTTATGTTTATGTATATCCCAGCCACCGCACGCCATTATTATTAATGAGACGTGTGTGTTATCCAAGCACTGATGGCAAGGAAGGCACCTTATACTTGAGCGGCACACGAGGTGTTATGATAAATTGTGCCATTTTTTATTCTATTGTTTTTTATGAGTTTAATAAAGAACTCATCTTCTGTCCAAACATACCATCATCTATAAAGAATGAGACTTTTACATATGCCAGGTTATTGTGACGCATTGCCACAGAGACGAGCGAAAAGTTTGAATCTTCATGGTGATAACTCAAAGTTTGTTTTACCACTTTGTTATTTTGGCTCGGAATTTCATTTGTAGCAAATATAAACTGAATTTAGAAATGCTTTTGAAATGAAAAACGTTGCGTTCAATAAACAAAATATATTTTTGAAATGAAGACAGCGTTTGGAGTGGAGTGCATAATAATCCGTTCCCTTAGTGCACGGCCTTTGCTGTTATTGAGTGAACACAAATAAAAGTAGACAGTTTACTGTTTATAATTACGTCTTGCACACACAAATAAAAGTAGACAGTTTACTGTTTATAATTACGTCTTGCACACACAAATAAAAGTAGACAGTTTACTATCTGTATGGCTAAAATGACGAAGTATTGTGAGTTTCCGCTCAGAAGGCGACGTCGGACAGATGGTTAAAGAAAACGTAGCCTATTTAGTTTCATATCGTTAGGCTATGTCTAAATATTATAATCTTGTAATCTCATATGTTGATTATGAAAAGTGAGCAGCATGAGTAAGGCACATAATCAGATGCGCATATGTCCGGGGAAATAGATTGAGCATTTCATTGAATTGTGTTTTCTAGAAAGTCTTTCTTTAAAATTAATTTCGTTTTGTATAAATTGTATTTAAATTTTGATCAATGTTTAATCAACTATTTGGCTGTATATTTAATAAATAAGAAGCAAACCAAGATCGTCGGGAATGGATTGACGTGCTGGCCTGTTTCCTCAGTCTTTGAGCAAAGCTGAAACTATAGCGTCTTTCTGTTTTAATACATTTGTTGAATATATGTCTTAATTACAGTCGGCCTGTAGATAGTTATGATATTTGTGGTTCCACCAGGGTCTGTCATTATAAAGTTACGCCACTTTCCTTATTAGGAGAAAATATATGTCGTTTTAACGACATAAGATCTCATTATTAGACATACTTGAGTGGAAAAAAATAATATGTAGGCCCTGTGTGAGAGCAATGCATGACCGTACCAGGTGACCTGTAAATGCGAAAAAACTGTTTCCATTGCAGTTTTGCGAAAATTTCCTTTTTCGAATTGCCTGAAAAACCACCTCATGCGAGCGTAAAAACCTTTTTGCGATATATGGGAGTTTTTGCGAAATTGACGCGTTTCCATTGGGCGTATTTCAATTTGCGCAATTTGAAGGGTAATGGAAACGCGGCTACTGTCGCTTGTATCGCCGGAAACCGGAAGCTCTCCATTGAAATGAATGGGATCGTGTTGCTTTGTCGCTGGTAGTGTGAATGCACCGATATCATCTCGACTTCTTTGGTCGCTTTCATCACTGTCATTTTTATTCTCATGCACTGACTCGTTAAATAATTAGAAATATGAAATGTAATGTTGCCTTTGCAAATACTTCAGTTCGTACTACAATTAGTGAGTTCTGCAAGTACCTCGTTTTTGAACAATAGAAGATGAGGAGCGTTCGGGTGAGGAAACCTGTCAGGAAACAATGTAATTTTGTGCCACAGAAATACTATATTTCCCTGGTGATTTACTCATTTATCGCCTTATGATTGCTGTTCAACTTTCTCATCATATGGCATCGTCAGCAAGAGATGGCCGCTCGACTGATAAACATCAGACATAATAACAGCTTCCTACCCATTACACGGCAATAACGGATTTCTTACCATCTATAGACTGCTGTAATTTTCTATGATCTTCATAATATCAGCCTTTAAATGAGCTTTTATGACTCCGTTCTGCTGCTTTCCATAGTTTTAACACTGTTTACTTTCTAGCAAAGTTTTGTTTGTTTATATTGTGTTTTCCTCAGATTTATTCGTGATTTATGGTGTTGTTGTAATTAGACTGTAGATTGCACTGGTGGTTTATGGAAGGAATCTCTTTATGTCCTATTATAAATCAGACACATTTATGAAGCGCTCTCAATTAACTACAGACCCCTGTATTAGTGAACAGCATGTTTTGATGTGCCGTAGTGAGATACAAGCCTCAAGTTGAGCTCATCTCGTGAATAAAAGCTATAGCCGATAGACTGGATCTTAAAGAGTTCAAACATTTCTACACAAATGCAATGAGAAATGGTCATTTCTGCCTACAGCACCAGTGATCAATGTGCTTTTAATACGCAAACACCAAACAGTTATGCGACAGTTGCCAACAAAATCTCTATTACATGTAGTTTGATGATCTATTTTGACTTGGGTGACAAAAGGATGCAAAAAAACAGCTACTTATGAGGCCTTGCTCTCTTTGAACTTATGAATATTTATGTGGATGCTAACAGTATATTAAGACATGTTTCCTCTGCTATATTAAGACGCTTTTAAACTTAAAAAGTGCGAATGCAAAACTGACTAGAACCCTATCACAAATAAAAAAGGACCAAAGTAAGATCTGAATCCACTTTTAGAGCCACTGTGTTTACTCTTTTCAGGAAGATCATCCTACACATATATATTAAACTGGGATAGAAGGAAGTATTTTAAAGGTGTCCATTAAGGGGGGAAAGTTAGGACGATTCTAAGGGCCCACACACTTTTAGGGCCCCCAGAGATTGGTTTTATTAGTAGTAACAGTACTAGTAGTAATGTAATAGAAATTATAAATGTATAATCTACCAAAGAGTTACAAATATAACAAAATGATGGCTTATTTCTGCATTTCTGGCAAAATCCAGCAAAACGCTCTACTCATGAACCGCTCACGGGTAAAACGACATTTGTTCAAATCCCACTCCTAATTTCTCTGTACTGTAGGCTACTATAATTGTTGTAGCCATTAAGAAAAGGTATTTAGTTTTATATTCATGTTTAAATATTATAATGTTATTTTTTATGTCTATATGTTGTCAATCTATGTTGATTATGAAAAGTGAACAGTATGAGTGAGAAAGGACACGTCATAAGATGCGCAATGCCAGGAGACATGGAGTGGGTCAGACATGGTTGTGACCACTTCATTAAGTTTTGTTTTGTATAAATTGTACCTTCATTTTAATCAATGTTTCATCAGCCAATTGGGGCATTCTGGGTTGAGCGAGCAGAGCTTAATTGGTCAGTATTATTAAATTGGCATCAAAGATTTTGGATAGCTAGGTTGGTGCGGTAAGGGGCACGACATTATATTCTTTCATAGGGCCCAAAATTGCTAGCGGCGCCCCTGCCTATAATGCCCCTTTTTACAAGATGTAAAATATGTCTCCAGAGTGTGTGTGTGTGATGTTTTAGCTCAAAATACCCCACAGATTGTTTTAATAGCATGTTAAAATTGTCACTTTTTGAGGGTGAGCAAAAACAGTGTCCCTTTAAATGCAAATGAGCTTGTGTTCCCCGCCCCCTTTAAGAGCTCATGTTAGCAGCTCTGATTACCTCACGCACACACACACTGAAACTGTTCAGCCTATTGTGTTCAAACCGGAGTCGGACAATGATGGAGAAACTCAAGAAGAAGAAGAAGAGACGACATGTAGAATGAGACAGGACGTTTCTGAAGGGATAGTTGATGAAGTTATGAGTTAATATTCTGCATATTCTGTCATGATAATCTATAACGCGCTGATGTGGGGTAAGATGAGCCAGAGAATATCAGGGATAGTTTAGTGGTCATCTTGCTTTATGACATGCTATAGCGTTTGCGTTCGTACTCTATCAATAAATGTGAAAGACGGACGACAACAACCCCTCTTTATATGGGAAAAAATGACACTTCAGCTCTAAAGCGCCCCTATTTTGGTTCCTAATTTAGTTTTTGAGTCTCCTACAATAAACTTGCATGCAACCAATGTCAAAAAACACAAATTTTCTCCTATTGTATCCATTGCACATCACTCAGTCTAAAACGGTTCGTTCGAAGATTCAGTCTCTCTAAACCCCGCCTTTCTGAGAGCCTGCTCTGATTGGTCAGACGGCCCAGTCTGTTGTGATTGGTCGGAACTAAACGCCTATTACCTTATATGGATCTCAGTTCTTCCTCAGCTCTTGACACACAGTGATACGAACAGTAACAATGGCGTATCAATCTCATCAACAGCGTCTTAAAATGAACAACACCAACTAAACTCTATCAGTCTCAGATACAACTGGTGTTTGAGGGCGGGGCCAAGAGACGCTGTTCAGCCAATCAAGACCACAGGATGGGCATTATGCAAATGAGTCAAATTGTTAATTAGATTTGTAACAGGAAGTGAGAATGGAATTACTGACGACTCGTTTCGGGGCACTTCAGAGTCGATTCTTTCTTTACAGAGACTAACTTTAGATGTCGAGTATAACAGGGGCAGCTTTCAAAGATGTTTACAGGACATATTCAATGCTGAACGCAGTTTATAAGAACGTTAACTACCACCAAATCGTGTTAATTTAACCACCACGAGAAAAATAAACCCGCTGGTGGGTTAAATGCCGAAAAGCATAAACCCTGAAACGCGTCCCAGACTGGATTTGAAAGACTAAATGGGTCTGGTTGGTTTGTGATGGGCTTGGCGTGAGCCGATGACTTGTGCTGGTGGAAAAGAACAGAGAGACAGCCTGACATCAGAAATCTGCCGTTCCCTCATTTCCCGCGTGTGACGGAGAAGCGCACGAGTCTCTCTCTCATCGTACCTTCCAGCACACATCTCTGGAACCTGATGCTCCGCGCTCCTCCATTAATCCCCCTCTGTCGGATCCCGGCCAGGTAATTACTGTTTAAAAATATTTCAGCCCATTCTTTTGCCTGCAGAGGAAAAACGGGAACAAAGACAACACAGTTATAAACAACGACAAAGGCCTGCTTTAAATTCTCTCGTCTTTCTTCCCCGGAATTGGTGGCTTTGTTTGCACAATGTACAAGGTGTCTGAAACAGAAATCTTTGGCTATTTCATATTCAAATGCGGCAGTCACGCTCTAGTTTTCCACGCACAGAAGTTAGGTCTGTTTCATTGTGATGAGACACACACGTACTGCCTTCCAAACAGGCTCGCTCTATTAGTGAGTTCAAACACATCACATATCCGTTTTTTAACTCGGGAGATTCGTCTCTAAACCCCAAAAACATTTCCACGCTACAGTTTGGTGTCATGCTTATGATACGCAAGTATGAAAAATTATGTCTCAGCTTGGAGGTCTTGACCTTCTGGACTGGATCCAACACTTAAAATCATTCGGCAAATTTGATGATCTCTTGAAAAACATAATACTATACAAAAAATATTTAGCTCACGTCCCACATTGTGTTACAAACACTATTGTTATTAAATAATAATAGTTATAAATATATGGCCTAGAAAATTGACACCTTCAACTTTTATTCAAATATTATTATTAATATTTTGTAAGCATATTGCGTAGTTGTGCTTTTATATGATGCAATAAAACATAAAAAAAAATCATTTTTGGCCAGGCTGTCATTCAAAGAAATTATGAATGAGAACCAACGGAAATATTAATAACTAATTATGTTGCAGTCAATGTACGTTTTTTGTTTTCATATGCATAGTATAATAAAACCTGCAGCTTTTATTTTGCCAAATAACATTGTCAGATTAATACCTTAACCAAGTTTAGTGTTTGTTCTTCTATAATAAATCATAAATAAAATATTTAAAACATCTAAAATAATTTCCTCATATTTTGATGGTTTAATTGAACTTTTAGGGACATCAAAAGCAAATATCGCCTGCAGACATAAGTTTTGGCCACTGCCAATTAATACATATATGATACAAATATAATAATAAATGTGTGTGTGTGTATAAATATACATATATACACACACAGACACACACACATACATGTATATGTATATACATGTACACACACAAATATACATACATGCATACAACAAAATTAACATTTTCAACGAAGATGAAAAATATTAAAATAACAATCTGTTTAAAATATTAATAAAACCTGTAAAGGTTTGATTTGTTAACATTAGATAACCATATTAGTTAACATAAATTAACAATGAACAATACTTCTTCAGCATTTATTATTATTAATCTTAGTTAATATTAACCTCAGCATTTACTAATACACATACACTAATATACATACACACACACATAAGTGTGCATAGTTATTATTACTGTCAAAACGACTAATCATGATTAATTAAAAATGAATACATATATAATACAAATATAATTAGACACACACACACACACACACACACACACACACACACACACACACACACACACACACACACACACACACACACACACACAAGTTCTGTCAAATCCATTAATCACATCAACTTAGAAATCATGGAGGGTCTGAAATTGTCATCGTAGGTGCATGTCCACTGTGAGAGACATAATCTAAAAAAGAAAATCCAGAAATCACAATGTATGATTTTTTAACTATTTATTTGTATGATACAGCTGCAAATAAGTATTTGAACACCTGAGAAAATCAATGTTAATATTTGGTACAGTAGCCTTTGTTTGCAATTACAGAGGTCAAACGTTTCCTGTAGTTTTTCAGCAGGTTTGCACTGCAGGAGGGATTTTGGCCCACTCCTCCACACAGATCTTCTCTAGATCAGTCAGGTTTCTGGCCTGTCGCTGAGAAACACGGAGTTTGAGCTCCTCCAAAGATTCTCTATTGGGTTTAGGTCTGGAGACTGGCTAGGCCACGCCAGAACCTTGATATGCTTCTTACAGAGCCACTCCTTGGTTATCCTGGCTGTGTGCTTCGGGTCATTGTCATGTTGGAAGACCCAGCCTCGACCCATCTTCAATGCTCTAACTGAGGGAAGGAGGTTGTTCCCCAAAATCTCGCAATACATGGCCCCGGTCATCCTCTCCTTAATACAGTGCAGTCGCCCTGTCCCATGTGCAGAAAAACACCCCAAAAGCATGATGCTACCCCCCCCATGCTTCACAGTAGGGATGGTGTTCTTGGGATGGTACTCATCATTCTTCTTCCTCCAAACACGTTTAGTGGAATTATGACCAAAAAGTTCTATTTTGGTCTCATCTGACCACATGACTTTCTCCCATGACTCCTCTGGATCATCCAAATGGTCATTGGCAAACTTAAGACGGGCCTTGACATGTGCTGGTTTAAGCAGGGGAACCTTCCGTGCCATGCATGATTTCAAACCATGACGTCTTAGTGTATTACCAACAGTAACCTTGGAAACGGTGGTCCCAGCTCTTTTCAGGTCATTGACCAGCTGCTCCCGTGTAGTTCTGGGCTGATTTTTCACCTTTCTTAGGATCATTGAGACCCCACGAGGTGAGATCTTGCATGGAGCTCCAGTCCGAGAGAGATTGACAGTCATGTTTAGCTTCTTCCATTTTCTAATGATTGCTCCAACAGTGGACCTTTTTTCACCAAGCTGCTTGGCAATTTCCAGCCTTGTGGAGGTGTACAATTTTGTCTCTAGTGTCTTTGGACAGCTCTTTGGTCTTGGCCATGTTAGTAGTTGATTCTTACTGATTGTATGGGGTGGACAGGTGTCTTTATGCAGCTAACGATCTCAAACAGGTGCATCTAATTTAGGATAATAAATGGAGTGGAGGTGGACATTTTAAAGGCAGACTAACAGATCTTTGAGGGTCAGAATTCTAGCTGATAGACAGGTGTTCAAATACTTATTTGCAGCTGTATCATACAAATAAATAGTTAAAAAAATCATATATTGTGATTTCTGGACTTTTTTAGATTATGTCTCTCACAGTGGACATGCACCTACGATGACAATTTCAGACCCTCCATGATTTCCAAGTGGGAGAACTTGCAAAAGTTTTTATATATATATTATATATGTGTGTGTATATGAATATATGTATTACTATATTATATATGTGTGTGTGTGTGTGTGTATGCATATATTTTATTTTATATATATGTGTGTATATATGTATATATAATATAATATTATATGTACACACATATATACATTATATAAACAAAACTGTTACATTAGATGTGATTAATCAATTTGACAGCACTAATAAATATAATTTTATATTATATATGTAATATTAATTTATGTTTTAAATGACAGCATTTTCTCCTTTAGCTGATCATATCCTATAAAAAAAAAAAAAAAAAAAAAAAAAAAAATATATATATATATATATATATATATATATATATATATATATATATACACACCGGTATATATATTTATATATTTAGTTCCTGTTTTTCACAGCGTGCCACACATTGACCCTCTGCAGTCTCTCTCTGACTCCCTCACGGACACACAAAAGCTCTTCTGTTAGACGGCTGAAGATAAACGTATGTGACGTGGAGTAATGAAGACTATAGGTCAAGGGTCATGCCAGAGCGGCCTCAAATGTGATTAGTGTAATGAGGGCCTTATGACCTCTACGACAAAACCGCATCAGATGACCGCTTGATATCACAGATCAGTTTGATACGGCGATCAAATGTACACTTATGAAATGGTAATTGTGTTCATTTCTTTGATTAGAGACTTTTGCTGTTTTGTTTTATTATTTTTAATGTTTAAATGCTTGTTAATCAGCTTTGAAGGTGCGTTTACAACAACCACGGTGGCGTTGATTATACAAAAAATAATTGAATGCTAATAATTTCATTTGTATTTAATTGAATTTGAACGTTGCAATGCTTCTGTTGACAAGCTCTTTTCTTTAGCTGTCTTAAAGGTTCGACTGTCTTGCTCAAAACACCCACTCACACCTGCCAAGATTCATGCAAATCAGTCGTTGTTATTTATTCTGTCCATTAAGCAGAAGTTAACTTTAAAGTTTGCTGTATGTGGCGTGTCAGGACACTCAGAGACGTGTTGACCACTGTGTTTAGGTGATGGTGTGTCTTCCTGCTGAGTGATCGTTCCGCTCGTTTGCGCGCGCCCGGCTTGTGTCAGCGACCCTGATGGTTAATGCTCAGCAGCTCAGGTGTGCTGATGCTGACAGGTAGTGTTCACGCCGCAGCGCACGCTCAGGGGAAATCAAGCCCGCGCTCCAAATGAGTCTGTTTACTGCACCAGGGAAAACAAACAGGCCGCGTGCTCATCAGCATCACACTTATAGGACGTACAAACAGGGCCTACTTTTACAACTACAGCAGCCGCGTTTAATGCATACTAATCATGCACCGTTTCACCGCCAACTTCTGACGAGGACTCCGCACATACCAGATACAAACACACACGCAACACACTCACTACTGTACTCTTCACAATGGGTGGTTATTTCAAACAAACGTATCATTTGTATGTAAGTGGGTCAATATGGAAAAAATGGAAAGAAAATGTCTATAATAATAATAATAATAATAATAAGGTAACGCTTTATTTTAGAGTATGTAGATACTATTGTAATAACTATAAATTATGCATAATAACATGCAACTAACCCTAACCCTATGGTAAGTACATGTTATTTAATATTACTCAGTACTGGAATTACAGTGTAACAAAGACACCTTCAAGTAAAGTGTCACCATTATACCAATATAACCAAGAGTAATTATAATCTTAATAATAAAATCAAAAAATAAAAAATAAATAAAAAAAATGCAGACATCAACACGAAGAGATGGAAATTAAATAAATAAAATAGAAAGAGATTGAAAATGAATAAAATAAAACAATAAATAAATGAACAAATAAATAATAAAATGAAAAATGTAACAAAAATTTAAAAAGAAATAAAAAAACGGAACAAAAAAATAAATAAAATAAATAAATAAATAAAATATTTTAAATAAAATAATTTTCAGAAACACACACGCAGAGACACACACACATACACACACAGAGAGAGAGAGAGAGAGAGAGAGAGAGACACACACACTCTCTCTCACACACACACACACACACACACACACACACACACACACACACACACACACAGAGAGAGAGAGAGAGACACACACACACACACACACACACACACAGAGAGAGAGAGAGAGAGAGAGAGAGAGAGAGAGAGAGACACACACACACACACACACACACACACAGAGAGAGAGAGAGAGAGAGAGAGAGAGAGAGAGAGAGAGAGAGAGAGAGACACACACACTCTCTCTCACACACACACACACACACACACACACACACACACACACACACACACACACACACACACACACACACACACAGAGAGAGAGAGAGAGACACACACACACACACACACACACACACAGAGAGAGAGAGAGAGAGAGAGAGAGAGAGAGAGAGAGAGACACACACACACACACACACACACACACACAGAGAGAGAGAGAGAGAGAGAGAGAGAGAGAGAGAGAGACACACACACTCTCTCTCTCACACACACACACACACACACACACACACACACACACACACACACACACACACACAGAGAGAGAGAGAGAGACACACACACACACACACACACACACACACACACAGAGAGAGAGAGAGAGAGAGAGAGAGAGAGAGAGACACACACACACAGAGAGACACACTCTCACTCACACACACACACACACACAGAGAGAGAGAGAGAGACACACACACACACACTCACACAGAGACACACAGAGACACACACACACACACACACACACACACACACACATTCGCACAGAGACACACAGAGACACACACACACACACACACACACACACAGAGACACACACACAGAGAGAGACACACACACACACACACTCACACAGAGACACACACACACAGAAACACACACACACTCACACAGACACACACAGAGAGAGAGACACACACACACTCACACATAGACACACACAGCACACACGCACTCATACAGACACACACAGAGAGACACACACACACACACACACACACAGAGAGAGAGACACACACACACACACACACACTCACAGAGACACACACAGAGAGACACACACACACACACACACTCACAGAGACACACAGAGACACACACACACACACAGAAACACACACACACTCACACAGACACACACAGAGAGAGAGACACACACACACACACACACACACACACACACACACTCACAGAGACACACACAGAGACACACACACACACACACACACACACACACACACAGAGAGAGACACACACACACACACACACACACACATTATTTAAATAAAATACATTTTCAGAAAAAAATGCCACAATGGTATCAGCAATTTATTGTTTTTAAAATTTGCGTTTTGTGTTGTTTTTATTGTTGCAGAAATGAATGCAAAATGCAATTATACACGTGTGTACATGTGTGTGTGTGTGTATATATATATATATTATAAATGTAGTTTGAAAAGGCAACTGAAGGTCTGATTAAGCTTCATTATTAACAGCAGGACTAGTTGAATGAGACTAGTTTACACGCCTCAGAAACCACTGCTGTATTTTCGCCTTTGCTTAGGTGTTAAACCTCTGAGATATGCAGAGCAAACGACATTGTCTACCAGATTCCTCACAACACCCGCAAACACACATATTAATAAGCTCATAATTATATTACAGTTCTCCAGTAAAGCAAGTCCCTCAAGCTGTTCGTCGAGCGGAGAATATGCTAAACGCGTTCACACGATGCCGTTGACCCGATCTTTCACAAAACTCATCCGGGTGATGTTTCCCATGCGATGACAGCCCTGCTGTGGATATAGCACAAAGTGTACGGTTTAACAAACTTTTGACTGTTGACCTTTAACCTCATGAAGTTGTGCATGTGCAGGAAGTTTGTCTCTTTTCCTCAGGGCAATAACAGATCATTCCCTCTCAGTGTGAGCACTTAAAACAAACTTAAAACATGGAAATGACTTATTGCACCTCCAGGGCACGTCTCTAGCTTTGTGCACACCCACATAAGTGAGACAGAGTTAGCCAAATTGCTCACTACTCCATTTCAACTTTAAAACTTTTGGCGGCACTATTGACAATTACTGTAACATTGTTCCTCTCGGCTTGCACAGGAGTTTGGAGGAGCGCGTGTCTCTTTTGGCTGTACACTTGTGCTTACTTCAGTAACTGCTTTGTGACATTAGGGGGTGCTGGAATTCTTCTGGATGTCAGCTTGCATGATCTTCCCACATCCATCCCACTTCTCCATGTCAGACGGGAAACTAACTTTTCAAGCACTTCCCTGAGAAACAAGAGAAGAGAATCAAGAATAGAGAGGGAAACCGCTTTACTTGGTGTGTATTTTAAGTGATATTCACCCTTTATTCAAATATTATTATTCATATTTTGTAAGCATGTTGCCTAGTTGTGCTTGGAATCAATAGTTTTATTTGTGATGATAACACTATACTGTAAAAAACACTTTTTATCATTTGTTGGATAATTAATATGGTGCAGATAACATAATATTTTCAGTTTCTGTTTATTAAACCAATCTCCTTTGTTGTATTAACTCAACATTTGAACTAAACCAACAATATATTTTTTTTTTAACAAAAATTATGTCTGCAAAAATTGGCATGTTTCATATATGACCACACTTTTAAAAAAATATTATCTTTTTTTTCTTTTGTCAAATTAAATTTGATAATTAATATAGTGCAGATAACATAATATTTTGAGTTTCTGTTTATTAAACCAATCTCCTTTGTTGTATTAACTCAATATTTGAACAAAACCAACAATTTTTTTTTTTTACAAAAATGCCGACATCATTTTTGACCACATTGTAAAAAATATTTTCATAATGTTTTGAGTGTTTGTTGTTTAAATCTCCTTTTTTATTGCAATGAACTCAAAATTTGAACTTTAAAAAAAAAAGTTAAACCAACAATTTTTTTTTTTTTTACAAAAATGCCGACATCATTTTTGACCACACTGTAAAAAATATTTTCATAATGTTTTGAGTGTTTGTTGTTTAAATCTCCTTTTTTTATTGCAATGAACTCAAAATTTGAACTTTTAAAAAAAAAAGTTAAACCAACAATATTTTTTTTTTTACAAAAATTATGTTGGCACAAATTGGCATGTTTCATATATGACCACACTTTTAAAAAAATATTATCTTTTTTTTCTTTTGTCAAATTAAATTAGATAATTAATATGATGCAGATAACATAATATTTTCAGTTTCTGTTTATTAAACCAATCTCCTTTGTTGCAATAACTCAAAATGTTTAATTTCAATATGTTTTTTTTATACGTCATTTTAATATGTTTTTCAAATCAACTTAAATAAATAATGTGGTTCAGATAACACAATTCTTTTGAGTTTATGTTGTTTAAATCTCCTTCATTGTATTAACATTGTAACATATTTACAGAGAAATTATGAACAATAGAGAACCATTGAATTATTAATAACTGATTATGTTATAGTCAATGCATGCTTTTTCCTCTGAGCTTTTTGCATTATTTTGCATAGTAAAATAAAACCTGTAGCTTGCCAAATAATTTTGTCGGATAAATATGAAATATTCCTCATATTTCGACGGTTTAATAGGGTTATTTAAAACAACTGCTGTCTTTTATCAAATGATCCACTTCTTTGGCATTATTTCCTTTCTAAGAATATTACTATTATCAGTATTTGAACAGAACGATTGACGCCGCTCATGAATAATTGAAAAAGAACACATTTTTCTCTTGTTTACCCATATACACATATGTATAAAATATCATTTATTCTAATAGGGTCTATAAATCAAAAGTATTGTCAGCGAATGAGAGATAAGTGAGGTTATTGTGCGACGAGGCCAGCTGGTGGTAATAATTTAATGAAGTTTTACAGGCGCTATAAAGGCAGGAAGCAGATGTGGCATTAAGGATTATAAAGTTGGTAAAACTTTTAACAAGTGAGATGGATTTCAACGGTACGACAGCAGAACTGCCGAACGGAGGGGGAAAAAAAAAGAGAGGGTGAATTTACACATCCTTCAATTGCAAAGCTATCAATCACACGCGTGTTATTCCTCTGGGAGAATCTTTACATGCATATTTATTAGCTCAACATGCTAATTCCCGCTGCTCCGGGCCCCACCGCTGCGGCGCCAAGCCTGTTTATGACTCATAATTGTTGATATCCTTTGATATATTTCTCTCAACTAAGACATCATTTGCTTTTTGTGGTTTTAAGTCAATGAGGCACAATGACCCAGGCTTTCAATTCAAATTTACAGTTCAACATCTATTAAAAGCGCGTCAGTGCCTCCAGTGGGGGATCGTCGCACTGTGTTCGGCTTTGTTGCACAAACGTTAAAAAAACCAAACATGTTATATAATTATAAAGAGAAATAAGAACAGCTGGATAAACGTAATGCACCGGAAACCAAGAAGAACTGTTTTTTGCATTGATTCTCTCCCCTTCCTAAACACTCGAACAGAAGCTGAAAAGTTTGCATACTTCAGAGCATGCATTTCCATGGCTCACAGAAGTGTGTGTGTGTGTGTGTGGCAGATGTATTAGCGAACAACAGGAGCAGAGATTTGACTCCCTCAGACACCTGCCGCCGAGCTCCGCTCCTCCGGGGATCCGGCATCTGAGAAATGCAATTTGAGCGTTTCAGAGCCACCGAGAAAAAACAAACACACCGCCAGAATAAACACCAATGCGGCTGACGCTGGACAAACATGTATTTGGGCGGGGAGGGGGAAATCATAAATGGATCTGTTGTCTCACAGGTGTGGGATATTCAAGGACAAACTTGATGAGGGACTTTCTTGGTTTTAGGCTGACGATGATGTTGATTACATGTTAACAGAGCTCAAACACCGCATACGGGACATTCACTCCGCAGGTCATGACCCTAAAAAATAATTACATTTAAAAAAAAATATATATAACCTCCACCGGCTTGCCTTCTTCCCATAGTGCACCTGGTGCCATGTGTTCCCCAGGTAAGCCACACACACACACCCGGCCATCCACGTGATGTAGAAGAACACGTGATCATCAGACCAGGCCACCTTCTTCCATTGCTCCGTGGTCCAGTTCTGATGCTCACGTGCCACTGTTGGTGCTTTGGGCGGTGGACAGGGGTCAGCATGGGCACTGGTCAGCGGCTGTGCCGCCCCATACGCAACAAACTGTGTATTCTGACCCCTTTCTATCAGAACCAGCATTAACTTCTTGAGCAGTTTGAGCTCCAGTAGCTCGTCTGTTTGATCGGACCACACGGGCCAGCCTTCACTCCCCACGTGCATCAATGAGCCTCGGCCGCCCATGACCCTGTGGCCGGTTCTCCACTGGTCCTTCCTTGGAGCACTTCTGATAGAGACTGACCACTGCAGACCGGGAACACCCCACAAGAGCTGCAGTTTTGGAGATGCTCTGACCCAATCGTCTAGCCGTCACAATCTGGCCCTTGTCAAACTCGCTCAAATCCTTCCGCTTGCCCATTTTTCCTGCTTCTAACACATCAACTCTGAGGACAAAATGTTCACTTGCTGCCTAATATATCCCACCCACTAACAGGAGATCATCAGTGTTATTCACTTGGTCATAATGTTATGCCTGATCGGTGTGTATATATTACAGCAGTCGCCAAGAGTGATGATTAAACCATCAAAACATGAGGGAAATATTTTTTTTTAATATGAGGGAGGAACAAAACACTAAACTTGGTGAAGGTATTTATCTGAATGTGTTCATTTAAAAAGTAATTTTGTAATTCTTTTTATATATATATATGAATATTCATATTTAGAAACGGCACAGGGTTCAACAAGTCTGAGATCTGCATCTTTACATTCAACCTGGAAATAAAGTGTTAGGATTTTGACAAGTAAAAAAAACACACACAAAAATGTGTTTTATAATATACACCAGTGGCCCAAAGTGATGATTAAACCATCAAAATATGAGGCAAATATTTGATCATTTTTACTATTTTAAATCAAAACCCTAAAAACTTGGGTACGGTGTTCATCAGACAAAACTGTTACAAATAAATGTGTATAAAAACAAAAAGCTAGCACAGGAAAAGCATTCATTATTTTGTTTTTGCATGCATCCATAAATGTTTTCATGCCGGCACAATATGACAATATTCATTGCGATATCAAATACGCAAATAAAACAATTGACCACAAGCACAACTATGCAATATGCTTACAAAAACACACATTTTTACTAATATTTGCATAGTTATATGCTCTAATTCTCATTATTAACTAGTTATTACTAGGATGTTAATACTTATAAAGCACATATTAATGCATGATCATATTCTCTTAATCCTACCCAATGCCTAAACATAACAACTACCTGGTTTATTGAGGCAAAAGTCGTAAATATAGAGCAATATTTAGTATTAAATCAGAGATTTTATGATTTCCACATAAATACATTGCACATCTGATCATGGGTCGCTGGGATGCATTTTAATGCTCTTTGATTGAGTCTCCTCTTTGTGTTTCGAGGTTAAGGAGTAATTAATCACAACATTTTTGATTACATAAAAATAAAAAGGCTGACAAGTTGTTTTACATAATCAAGTGTGCCGCTCTCACCTGCGATGACACCGCCGAAAGGGCCGCGCCGAGCCCCACAATAACACAGGTGTGTGAAAAATGGAAAACTGGCAGCGATATGAATTATTAATGTCAAACTTAAGTATTAGAACAGGAAATCAACCAACTTACCTGGCACGATTAAAATGCAAAACACCTCTTTTTTTTTCTCCGCACACACAAAACGGGAAAGTATAATTACGGCCCGCTATTCTGGAACACGTTAACTTGTGCTTTTTCTAAAGCGCGCAGCACCTGCTTACTTTGTTTATACTCCTGTATTCTCTCTCATATTAATAAGAGGCTGCTCGCATGTCCTCCTACAGCTCGGCACAAACACCATGAGAACTCGTCAAGCCTTGTCATAATCTGAATTACAAATACTCTGTATAGCTGCTAAACTATAAGTTAAGTGGGGGTACAGCAGGAGATGCACGCCAACACGTGGGTGTTGTGAAGTCAAAGAGGGGAAAGCCATATTTATCCGCCCTTTGGAAAAAGTGGAGCCGAGTAAACAAATCAATTTTCACTACATGTTAATTGTTTCGAGCATCGCATTATCTTGGTGGCACATTGCTTTCGCGTGCAAATCGCGGATCGGTTTCAAACAGGTGCTGACCAATAGTGGCGCCCCGATTCGGCCCGTTCCTAAAGGATGCCGGGAAACAGCTTGAGCCGCCTCCAACGTGGGACCGGTGTTTTTGGCAAGTCAGACTTTATCAGCGCAAACACGCAGAGATGAAAACAAACACATCCCGGCTTGCTAATTACGGACACATTGGAGTCTCGGCGCCTCATCATTGCCGGGCGAGCGTGCGGCCTGCCTCTTGGCGCGCTTCCTCGGACAACCTGGCCGTCCGTACGGAGGCCCGCGAAGCCTAGATATCGTCGGTGGCCTGTCTGTGATTTTTCAAACCCATTATTGCACATGCAAAGTTATAAATTACTGGACTGACACCAGGCTGGTATCTCGCAGGCCATGTGGCCTGAACTAACGCCAAATCCTGCACCACTAATTTTACTAATTGCCCGGGCGCAGCCAACACTTTTCATTGGTCCGTAGCCGGCCATGTCACAGGAAGCTAATGAGGACTAAATAATGCATGTGAACCTCTCTAATTGCTCCATTTCTCATTGTAGTTACCGTTTCTGTAATAAGAGAACGGGTGCCAAAATGTTTACGGTATAATTATTTTGGATAGAAATATCAACGCATTCAGTGCAGCTCCAAAAATAATAAACCTTTAGAGCAAAACATTACAAGTATTTATTCAGATGACTGCTCATCTCATGATGCATCATCTTCATCTAAATATCAGACCTGTAATTATTATTATTTTAGGATATCCAGCTTATTGTGGCTTTGGAGCAATAAATGATGTCAAATTGTATTACAATTAATATAAAATTCTCTTTTTTTATAGTAGAAGTACGGTCACACTTTAGATCAGGGTCCAATTCTCACTATTAACTGTGACTTTTGCCTCAATAAACTCCTCATTACTGCTTATTAATAGTTAGTAAGGTATACAGTTGTTAGGCTTAGGACTTTTATTATTATAATTATTATTATTTTAGAAAACCCAGCTTATTGTGGCTTTGGAGCAATAAAAGATGGGATGTTTTTAATTCAAATTTTATAACAATTCATTTAAAATTCTCTTTTTTTATAGTATATATACGGTCACACTTTAGATTAGGGTCCAATTCTCACTATTAACTGTGACTTTTGCCTCAATAAACTCCTTATTACTGCTTATTAATATTTAGTAAGGTATACATTTGTTAAGTTTAGGGCTTACTATTCTTGTTTTACAATACCCAGCTTAGTATCAGGCATTTTTTTCAATTACAATTAATATTGAATATAATATAAATCTCTTCTAAAATAAAGGTTCTCTATTTGAATCGATGATTACATTAAAGGCACAGTATGTAAGATTAAAATATTCAAAAACCACTAGATCAATGTTATATATTTTGTTAACTTTTGTACTCCCAAATGTTCCCAAGAATGTTTAAATCCAGAAAAATAAGCAATTTTAACCAGGACACAGACCGTGCGTCGTCTATCAATGACATCATCATACCCGCGTTACCCTCAATTTATTTTGTAGAAAGCATGGAAACACCAAAGCCGCTTTAATATCTGATGTGTTTTATTAGACACTGTTTGGATCATTGATGGACAGAAACTCATCATTGTTCTCACACAGTTAGTCTGATTGTGTAAATCTGGTGTTGTTGATTTACTGCACAGAGTGCCATGTTTTACCTCCTAATATGCTCTCGCTCACTGCAGTGTGAACAAGTGTCTCATAGTAGCGCAGAGCGAATGCACAGAGTAGCATTATAACATCTCTTAAACACACTCACATGTGTGTGATATGATAAACAGTGCTGCGTTACACACACACACACACACACACACACACACACACACACACACACACACACACACACACACACACACACACACACACACACACACACACACACACACACGAGCGGAAGAAGCGGCTTGAAATCAAGTCGTCATCAATACACCTTTGTTTCGAATAAGTGACCTCTAGCGGCGAAAAATTACATATTGTGCATTTAACCCTTTCACACGTAAGTTTAAAATATTCTTGCTGACCCCCGGCACAAGTTTTTTGTCGCCATTTTAGTTTATGCTGCAGTTCAGAGAATCAGATCTATTGGATTTACAACACGTGAATTCATCCACTTCTCCCGAAATACGTGTAAGAAAGTGGCCGGTGAACTGGGAGAAGAATAGAGTAAACTTTAAAGTTACTTACACAATGTGTATCTGATACGAATAAAACTTGTCTAATTATAATGGAAAGGCTTTTTATTACCACTTCCATAGACATCAGTGTGTATTTTACAAACTCTAAATGCATGGATTTGCTGATACTTAAACATTATGTGGTTGAAAACACTGAATAGTAGTTGTATATGGCAAGCGCTGAGTGCGTCCGTCTCTGGCTCAGCTCCAGCCAAACCACGAAAGCACATTTGAATTTAGCAGTTGATCACATGATGCACTTAATGTTCTAATCACACCGGTGTGATCGTACACTCCAGGGACAAGCCAAGACTGATCACACCAGTGTGATCGTCCATGCAAAATTTAAATAAGTCACAGCTGAAGTAGGGCTGGGCGATATGGCCCCCAAAAAATGATCATGATATAATTTTCCATATCAGTCGATATCGATAGTTATCACGATAAATATCAAATCTTTATTTCTTTAAAGTTTAAAGGCATATTTTTGCTCCCGAGTGAAAGATGTAGAAAACAGACAGTTAATTGTGGTTTTAAACTATCCTTTATTGTCAAAACATGACAAACACTTCCCAAACAGGTGAACAATTTATCAAAACTGAGTTAGATATATTTATTATTAATAAAATCAATATTAATAGAGTAGAATATTAGAATATAAATAGAATATATAAAATAAATATCTATAGTAAAATCTAGAACTGTAATGATAACATTTGGCTCTGCTGACTCCGCTGACCAGATTTAAACCATTAAAAACAATTAAAAAAATGTAATAGTTCTTATTAAACTAAATAAGACTAAGGCCACGCCCACACGGAGACGCGTTTAGCTGTATGTGTAAAAATGTTGTACCGTATCAGTGTTTCATCCACACGGATCTGGGGTTTTGGGAGTATGAATCCGATATTTTTCTAAACCGGGTCCCAGAGTGGATAAATCTGAAAACGACACCCTTGCGTTTTCGTGTGTACAGCCAATCGGTATATTTTGTGAAACGGTGATGTCATCACACCATGTCCCACACGGGAAAGACTAGAAAGGGATACAACTATGGGCACTGGGCATGCGCACATCAATATTGCGTCATTTAATGACTGTATTTGCATTATTATAAGGGAAGGCTTAGGCGTTAATAAAACACATCTGGTGAGTAGCACATTTATTTATTGTTATTTTATTGTGAGATTTCATTACTGTACCCCTTCTAGCCACAACTCTTCTTCTCTGTTTTTAGTGTATCTCTGTGGCAGAATTGCAGCGCCACACACTGGCCTGGCATGTTACTACATCGTACAAGTCGGTGTCATTGTTCTCGTGTGTATGCAGATATTTCTTGAAACTAGGGGGAAAAAAAAGGTTGGATAGGGCTTCGTGTGGACGGGGCCTAAACTGTGTTGAGCTGGAGAACAATGATGAGTTTCTGTCCATCAATGATCCAAACAGTGTCTAATAAAACACATCAGATATTAAAGCGGCTTTGGTGTTTCCATGGTTTCTACAAAATAAAACCGGAGATCGAGGGTAACGCGGGTATGATGTCATTGATAGGCGACGCGCGGTCCGTGTCCTGGTTAAAATCACTGATTTCTCTGGATTTAAACATTCTTGGGAACATTTGCAATAATGTAAGTACACAAGTAAACAAAATATATAACATTGTTCTAGTGGTTTTTGGATATTTTAATCTTACATACTGTGCCTTTAAAGCTACATTGTGTGATATTTTCCCCCATCTAGCGGTGAAAAGGTATATGACCATCCAGTAAATATTAGTTTCTGTTCCTCCCAATTCCGATTTCATTTTAACTCCTACGGTGGCCGATTTAGTCCAAGATTAACATGGCTTCCAGTTCAATCCAGCAATCCCCCTCTTCACATTCGACACGGTGCCATCGAGTGTTAAAACGCGAAAGGCGAAGCTTGAATTTACGGGTATGTCCCTCTTTGGCTAATGTATTTTCAAGATGGAGGGGCAGCATGTCGACCCCCATTCGAACCCCTTACCCGTATGTATTTTCCATGGCATATTATAAACTTACGAGAATACTTTATTACTTGAAAGAAGTAAATATACATTAATGAGGACATATATTTTTGAAATAACTAAGTGTTTTTAGCTAAGAATAAACTAAAAAAGTTGCACAGTGTAGCTTTAACATCTACCAAATCTTTCCATTCCACAAAAGGTTATTGAATAAAATACTAGTATGTATTCTATATTATCTGTATGCTGGAATGCATCAAATACTAGACATTTTTATTAAAAAAAAATGCTTTTTTCATTTCTGAGACAACTGGATGCCACTCATGGAATTAAAAATGCAAGTAATGAGGTCATGTGACAACAATATAGCATAATACAGTTTGAAATGTTTATCTAATGCATAGGCAATAAAGTAGTATACAGTACATACTGCACAGTGTTCAGGAAGTGTTCCCTTCCAAACGCCGCCTCTCTTTGTAGATATTCCAGCAGATGTCACCTGGGGCTGTAGAGTGTGTGTGTGTGTGTGTGTGTGTGATGTTCCAGCTCTGGCCAGCTTCCCGTTTACGCACATCGGCCACCGCATCTTCAGGCAACCTGTAATTTAACAGTAAATTTAATCATCTAAATACCTAAATATTTTATGTTATTAAAGCGCAACTGAAAAGAACGCTATTATTTATTTACATCGCAGATCTTCACTCCAGCATCAGGTGGGCTGATGTGTCCAGTTCATCTTCGGCATGCTCTGAATTATTGACCAATAATCCGTCTTAATTCACATCACCACAGGACGGGTGTGTTCCTTTGATAAATGTGACAAAAATGCCTAGTTTACGATACGCTGCAAAGAGAGAGAGAGAGAGAGAGAGAGAATAAAGTGTGTATCTGTGGCAAGAGGGGATGGGGGAAGGGTGGAAGGTATGGTAAAATATGATTAAATAAATTATGATGCCAGACAAAACAGGGTTTAGGTTGAGAACATTTGCCATGCTAAAGAATTCAGATGACAGAGCTGTCAATCAAAGCTCGCAGCGGGAAGAGCGTTAAGACCAGAGTCTGTTCCTGCCACCGCTGTGCTTCCCTTCCACATCCATACAACATTTCTAAAGGGATAAATCCCATGTTCTTTTCATCGTGAGATATTAGATCAACTATTGAAAAATATCAACAGCAATTGATAATTGATATGGAATGCATTGTACAATATTTTTTTTAAAATATGAAAAATATATATATTTATATACACACATACACAACGATCAGGCATAACATTATGACCACTTACAGGTGATGTGAATAACACTGATGATCTCTTCATCATCTGTTAGTGGGTGGGATATATTAGGCAGCAAGTGAACATTTTGTCCTCAGAGTTGATGTGTTAGAAACAGGAAAAATGGGCAAGCGTAAGGATTTGAGCGAGTTTGACAAGGGCCAGATTGTGACGGCTAGACGACTGGGTCAGAGCATCTCCAAAACTGCAGCTCTTGTGGGGTGTTCCCGGTCTGCAGTGGTCAGTCTCTATCAAAAGTGCTCAAGGAAGGAACAGTGGAGAACCGGCCACAGGGTCATGGGCGGCCGAGGCTCATTGATGCACGTGGGGAGCGAAGGCTGGCCCGTGTGGTCCGATCAAACAGACGAGCTACTGGAGCTCAAACTGCTCAAGAAGTTAATGCTGGTTCTGATAGAAAGGTGTCAGAATACACAGAGCATCTCAGTTTATATATATACACACACACACACACTATATATATTATTTTTATGGGGGGAAAACATTCAATATTGCACTGAAAATGTAATAAACTGGAGCATGCTGTGCATCAAATGAACTTGATAAAAAGTAGGCAAAGAAAATAAACGTAAGCGTCAGACACAGTTGTTGAATTGGATTAACGTGAGCATAACTCAAGAGCTGATGTGGCATCGATAAAGGATCCCTGATCCTGTTTATCTACATATAATGGGCCTTCAAATCGCCATAATACTATTGTAAAAGCGGTTCTCTTTTATGCGTGCTAATCTCTCCCAATCACAAACTCAGAGCACGGTCAATGATCAAGACTGTAAATCAGATTACAGCGTCCCCTCAGGTCACAGCTCTTTAAAAAGAGACGTTTTGAGTATCAAAATCACAATATTTCTCTGCTTTAATCGCCTCACTTTGACGATCACAAGAGAATTCTGTTCCACAACTCTCATGGTTATTGTGCGATTATTCAATATATATAATAAATCAAATGGGGCATTTTAAACATTAAAAGACTGAACAGAAGATCTATTTCTTTACATAAAAATAATACAGTAACTTCATTGTGAATGTAACACTAACACTCATTAATGAAAAGAAGGAAGGTACAAACTGGACTTTAATGAAATGACTTACATACCGTCATGACTATAGCATAGACAGAATCCTTCAGTGCTAATTTGTAGGGGAAACGGTTGACAATAAAGTCTTTTATATGGAAAAATGTCTTCATTTATTTGGTTGAACTTTAGGGGTGTAACGGTACACAAAACTGATGGTTCGGTACGTCCCTCGGTTTTGAAGTCACGGTTCGGTACAGCAGATTTACAAAATTGCTTTTTATTTATTTTTATTAAACAGTGTTTTACTGGAAATAAAAACTCTGACTGTCCTTAAAAGAATTCAATTATAACTAAAAGTTTATTGAAGATATTTCTATAAATTATATAGGGAGCCCTTACTTGCACATTAATATTAAAGGTTAACAACAGAGCCCAAACTATTAGCCAAAATTCAGTTGCTATTTATTTTTAGGTATAATAATCAACACTCAAATATCATTGTATGCAAACATGTAAATGTCACATTAGGCAGTTTTTGCAATAATTTCTAAATCTAATTATAAAATAGTTTTTTCTGCAATTAGTTGTTGAAATATAATCATTTATACAGTGTCTGTCATTTTCATGACAGGTTTATTTAAACATACATGAAATAATCAAGACATCACTAACAGGTTAAGTAGAATATAATGAATATATAGGCTAATATAATGAATGTATAGGCTAATATGATGAATATATAAGCTAATAAAGAGCATAACTGCTAACTCTCCTACCTCACATCTGCCTTCACTTGTTATTTGCACTACCGACTGTTTATTACAGTAACAACTGTTTACTTATGCATTTTGCACTACCATATCTTAACTGGATTATGCTCATTTGCACTGCCGACTGTATTTATAGTACCTAATGTTTACATTTGCATTTTGCACCGTACTTCTAACTGTAATATGCAACCACTTTCCACTGCACTTTACACTTTCTTTCGGATAGCTCTGTCCATAATTTATTGCACTACCTTAATCCACTGCTATATTCATAAAATCCATGATATTTAGGTTAAATACGTGCATGAATATCCTTTTTGAAGAACTCTGAACTAGGCCTGTCACGATAACTATTTTTTGTTTCGCGATATATCGTCCAGGAAATAATTGCGATAAACGATATTATTGTCATTTTAAGAGAGATTTGTGAGATGGTGGTCCAGTGGGTTAAACCATGGAACTGATATGCAGAAGGTTGCTGGTTTGATCCCAGCGGTCACCACCAGTGTGTCCTTGAGCAAGGCACTTTACTCCATGTTGCTCCAGGGGGATTGTCCCTGTAATAAGGGCACTGTAAGTCGCTTTGGATAAAAGCGTCTGCCAAATGCATAAATAAGACTATTTTATGCCACTGAATATAAAATCCTAATATAACAGCATAATAATGCAAGTAGACCTACACACTTTCAAATGACAACCTTTTGCACATGGTGCACTGATAATAACCTGCTCCTCAACACCACCAAAACGAAGGAGCTCATCGTGGACTTCAGGAAGGAGTCAAGAGGCACACACGACACCATCCACATCAATGGAATGGCTGTTGAGCGTGTCTCCAGTTTCAAGTTCCTGGGGATCCACATCTCAGCGGACATGTCGTGGACGACCAACACCTCCAGCCTGGTCAAGAAGGCTCACCAGCGCCTCTTCTTCCTGAGGACACTGAGGAAGAATCAGCTCTCCTCGGCTATCCTGGTGAACTTCTACCGCTGCGCAATAGAAAGCATCCTGACCAACTGTGTGGCAGTATGGTATGGGAGCTGCTCTGTTGCGGAGCGCAAGGCACTGCAGCGGGTGGTGAAAACTGCCCAGCGCATCACAGGGACTCCACTACCTGCCATCGAGCATATCCAGAGGAAACGCTGTCTGCACCGAGCTCGCAGCATCCTCAAGGACTCCTCTCACCCAGCCCACAGACTGTTTTCTCTCCTGCCCTCCGGCAGGCGTTTCAGGATCCTCCGGACCAGGACCAGCAGACTAAAGAACAGTTTTTTCCCCAGAGCTGTCTCTTTACTGAACTCAAACCACCGTTGATCCACTTCCCTCATAAACTGCAAACTCTCCTACCTCACATCTGCCTTCACTTGTTATTTGCACTACCGACTGTTTATTACAGTAACAACTGTTTACTTATGCATTTTGCACTACCATATCTTAACTGGATTATGCTCATTTGCACTGCCGACTGTATTTATAGTACCTAATGTTTACATTTGCATTTTGCACCGTACTTCTAACTGTAATATGCAACCACTTTCCACTGCACTTTACACTTTCTTTCGGATAGCTCTGTCCATAATTTATTGCACTACCTTAATCCACTGCTATATTCCTCATATTAGCCTAACATATTATTGTATACCTCTATCTGTAAAATTCTGTTTAAAGTTATAGCCATCTGTATATTATATTCATAGTACATATTCACCTGTAAATTCAGTTTATAGTAATAGCCATTTGTATATTTATTCACTGTACATATTCACCTGTAAATTCAGTTCTGTTTATAGTAATAACCATCTCTCTATTTATACATATTTATATATATTCAGTACATATCCATATCCTGCACTTACGCAACCATTGTATGTCCTGCACTTGCTGCTATTGCACTTCTGGTTAGACCTAAACTGCATTTCGTTGCCTTGTACTTGTACTTGTGTAATGACAATAAAGTTGAATCTAATCTAATCTAATATTTAGTGAAAGCACTGATTTCTCTAGTCTAGTGAATACAATTCTGTGGACACTGAATGACTTCTGAGGTAAATGTGACACGCGTGCACTGAACCGAAAGCCCTGTACCGAAACGGTTCGGTACGAATACGTGTACCGTTACACCCCGATTGAACTTGCTAATCTAAGTTAAGAAAATAAGACGCATTAAATTAAATTAACTTGAATATTTTAGTACAGACAACTTAAAAAAGTAAGTTTGTAACATTCAACTAAACTTTGTAAGTCCAGGTTACTTGAAATAAGTAGTTGGGTCAATTATTTAGCTTTTCAAGTTAAAAAACCTTATATTCCAAGTACATACAGCTGAGTCAAGGCAAAAAGATTACTCAAAATTTTAGTTGAGTGAATATTTTTAAGTCTAAAAAATGTATCTCTTGTCAAATCAACTTACATTACACCACTAATGTGGTGCATATAACACAATATTTTGAGTTTCTATTCCTTCAATGTATTAACTAAATCTTTTTTTATTTCAATGAAAATTGTTCTGAATATAAGTCGATCCCCCTTTATGGAAAAAGTTTTTTTGATTAAAAAAAATGCTTCTTTTTCATATTTACATTTTTGTATTGAAAGTATGGTACTGGTAAAATGTACCAACGACCACATTTAAAAATATAATAAACCAAAAAAATAAACTGTAACCTGTAGAATTATAACAATTAGGCTATCCATCTCAATACCAAAACTTCATTAACAGTAGTTAAGTGAAGTCTTAATGTAGTGTTGACATCTGGGTACCGTCTTACGTTATAAAATCACGCTGACGCAAACATGACAGGCGTTTTACACGTAAATGGCGCCACTTATTGTTGCGGGTGTATAATTGACGTGTAAAACTCTAGACCCTGATTATCAGACAAACCAGTTTTTTTCAGATGTATTTGTAAGATAAGAAACATTGCCTTGTTGGAACAATACAGTATTTTTAAATACATGCATGCGCATAATGTCACCGTTTTTACAAATTCGCATTTTTGTAGTTCACACGGAGACAACGGTATCGTTTTCAAAAGTTTGCACTTTGAAACCTTTAAAAGTTTGTGCTTTCAGGCCCCAAAACGCCATTGTCGTGTAAATGAACCACCAAAACGCATAAAGTTTTCAGTTTTCAGTTATTTTACGGTTGATTTTATGTGATTATTTTGTTAACGTTTTATATTTTATTCGTCTTAAATGTATTTGATAGAATGTTTTCACTCTGTATTTTGTATTCTCTGTACTTTTATTCTTGTAAAGCGCTTTGAGATGCAACTACTAAAGGTGCTATAAAAAAATTAAGTTAATTATTATTATTATAAATATTGACCATACGCGTGTCTACAAAATGTACAGATTTGCTTGATTTAAAATAAGCAAATCAATTAGTAAAGTAATCTCATTTATAGAGTATTGTGACACTATATTTTTGATAATCCACTTTAGACATTCTACTAACTATAAGTAACTTTGCAACTACATGTCAACTAACTCTCATAAGAGTATAAGTAGACTGATAGGTTAGGGTTCGGGTTAGTAGATTAAGTTGACATGCACTTATAGTTAGTAGAATGTAAGAAAATAAGATGCATTAACTTAAATGTAAACTTGAATTTTAGTACAGACAACTTAAAAAAGTAAGTTTGTAACATATCAACTAAACTTTGTAAGTCCATGTTACTTAAAATAAGTAGGGTCAGATATTTAATTGTGCCAACAAAACGTTTATATCCATACAACTGAGTCTAAACAAAGAGATAACAAAAAATTATGTTGAGTGAATATTTGTAACAATGTTACGTGTCTAAAAAAAATATTTTCATGATTTATCGCAACTTTTTCTCTTTAGTTAAATCAACTTAGATAACGAATGTGGTGCAAATAACAGAATATTTTTGAGTTTCTTAAACCAATCTCCTTCAATGTATTAACTAGAATTTTTAATTTCAATGAACTCAAATGTGTGTATTTTTTTTAAGTTGAACCAACAATATTTTTACAGACTGAATCAAGTTAAATGACGTTTTCACATTTTTGTAGTTCACACGGAGACAATAATGGTATTGTTTTCAAAAACTTGCAGTTTAAAACTTTTGAAAGTTTGTGCTTTCAGGCCCCAAAACGCCATTGTCGTGTAAATGAACAGCGAAACAAATAAAAATGTGTCCTTTTTAGTTGAAAAACAGTGTTGTGTAAATTTTATGTGATTATTTTGTTACTGTTATTTCATATTGTATTCTTCAGAAATGTATTTTGTATTCTTTATACTTTTATTCTTGTAAAGCGCTTTGAGATGCAACTACTAAAGGTGCTATAAACAATAAAGTTAATTATTATTATAAATATTGCTGTCATAAATATTGAGACCATACATGTGACTACATAATGTAAAGATCTGCTTGATTTAAAATAAGCAAATCAATTAGCAAATGTGACAAAGCCCAAAGTAATCTCATTTATAGAGTATTGTGACACTATATTTTTGATAATCCACTTTACACAAGTTACTTATAGTTAGTAGAATGTAAGAAAATAAGATGCATTAAGTTAAATGAACTTGAATTTTAGTACTACTAACTATAAGTAACTTTGTAACTACATGTCAACTAACTCTCATTAGAGTATTAGTAGACTGTTAGGGTTAGTAGAATAAGTTGACATGAAGTTGTAGAGTTACTTATAGTCAGTATGTCTGTTTGGGAGTATCAAAATAAAGTGTATTTAAGCAGACAGTTACTAATACTCTAATGACTGATAGTAGGGAATTGCTTATTGCTCGAGGAATGTCTAAAGTGGACCTTCGAAGTAAAGTGTATCATTATAAGGACAAACAGTCTTCTATAATAAGCAAACACTCGTCTATTCTTCTATTTCAGGGCCCTTCCTTTGGAGACCAACATTCATGAGAGTTAATATGACTGAAATAGACCTCCATTCAACTCACATGTATCTTACAGCATGACAAATGAAATAAGCGTCTCGAATAATTCAACCTAAATGAACATGTCTTGTTAATTTCTGGCTAATTATTGTGGTGGAGGAGCTTCAGCTCTCGAGTTCTGCTCCGTGACTTCCACAAATAGCTACGTTTAATAAAAACTATACCCAGTTTCAAACCCATGTGACGGAGCTCGAGACTTAGCACAACGATTCTGGCTGTGGTCTAAACATGCTCCATTGTTTCCCATTGTGTGTGGATCATGACTTCAAAACAAACACAGGGGACGCTTGTGTGTCAGACACTGCAGAAAAGCCAGAATTAATTACAAAATGGGGTAGGGAATCAGCAGACACAGTAGCCAATGGTGCAAAGCAATTATATATTTTATATTCTACGGCGATGTTGAATGCTTGAATCTGATTGGTTGACAAGAAGTCTATGGGAAAGTAGTTCCAGCAGGTTTCGACCGCATTACATTTCCGTATCACTCCGCCAAATTATTTCAGTTTCAAAGGTCCTTACAGCCGACAACAACAAAAGAACCAAAACATACAATGACAATGACCAAAGCAAATACAATAGGACAAATTATGTCCATTATTCTGCCACAAAATTATGTTTTATGCACGGAAAGCACACACTCAAGCACACACATGGACACACACTCTCACAGAAACGTGTTGTCAGCGGCGCTCTGATGATTTTATCAGTGAAATAGTTTAAAGGTACATGACATTTCTCACTATAGCGAGGGAATAACGCCGCTGTTCTTGAAGCAGATCAACTTACAGATTCACTATTAGAGATGCTGGAGCCGAACACTGAGACACACACTCAGGTCACACACACACATAATCTCTCTCTCTAATAACTGCATTAGTCTGCATATCAATGGCTCAAGCCTCCATTATGAGCTCTAAAATGACGTTTTGGAATGAGCAACAGAAGCGTGGGATGAGATGCGTAAGAAAGTAGTCCTGCACACAAGAGCGTTTAAGGACAAAACCTGACAAATGTCTTGAAATAAATCATCTGTTTGAGGTGTTTTGAGTTGAGGTAACTGTAGTATAAGCGGAATAATTGACTCCGGGCCGTTGAATTATTGAGAAATAATGCACACCTGAGGTGTAACCGCATTACCTCCGCGGGTGTGCATTATTTTTTTTAATAATTCAACGGCCCGGAGTCAATTATTCCTTACAAATACAGCAGCCCTAAAACGTATTTGGACGAAGTCACAGTGCCATTATATAACAAAATGGCATTTATTGTTGTAAATAATAAATAAAACCATTAAAACATTTGAAAAAAGGAAGTTTGTTAAGTTTAAAAATACGTTTTTAGCTGTCAAAAGTGCTCAAGGCTCAAGTACGCATGGGCGGCCAAGGCTCATTGATGCACGTGCGGAGCGAAGATAATGAATTGGTTTGAGTAGAGCCAACTCAAATTAAACTAAATTAGTTCAAACTAATGAACTTATATGAGTATTTCAAACTTTCTTTTTCTTTTGAGTTCTCAAAACTGACACATTTTAAGTAATCAGAATTGTTTCATTGTTTTGAGTTTTATGAACTTAAATTTAACCGAAACTGAGCTGGGATTTCCATTTCCCATAATGCTTTGCCAAGACACTCAAAAGAGAGAGTAAATGCCAAAATGAAGTGTTATATAATGTTTTTTTTTGTCCAAGATTAACGTTAAGTGGGAGATTTAGTAGTGCTTAATGTTTTGTTATGCTAGTTTAGAAGAGTTTCTGTTATGTTGTTTGTTTTGTAGGGTTTCCATTAGGGCTGGGTGGTATATTGAGTTTGTACAATATATACAGTGAGGAAAATAAGTATTTGAACACCCTGCTATTTTGCAAGTTCTCCCACTTGGAAATCATGGAGGGTCTGAAATTGTCATCGTAGGTGCATGTCCACTGTGAGAGACATAATCAAAAAAAAATAATCCAGAAATCAAAATATATGATTTTGTAACTATTTATTTGTATGACACAGCTGCAAATAAGTATTTGAACACCTGTCTATCAGCTAGAATTCTGACCCTCAAAGACCTGTTTAGTCTGCCTTTAAAATGTCCACCTCCACTCCATTTATTATCCTAAATTAGATGCACCTGTTTGAGATCGTTAGCTGCATAAAGACACCTGTCCACCCCATACAATCAGTAAGATCCAACTACTAATATGGCCAAGACCAAAGAGCTGTCCAAAGACACTAGAGACAAAATTGTACACCTCCACAAGGCTGGAAAGGGCTCCGGGGAAATTGCCAAGCAGCTTGGTGAAAAAAGGTCCACTGTTGGAGCAATCATTAGAAAATGGAAGAAGCTAAACATGACTGTCAATCTCCCTCGGACTGGGGCTCCATGCAAGATCTCACCTCGTGGGGTCTCAATGATCCTAAGAAAGGTGAGAAATCAGCCCAGAACTACACGGGAGGAGCTGGTCAATGACCTGAAAAGAGCTGGGACCACCGTTTCCAAGGTTACTGTTGGTAATACACTAAGACGTCATGGTTTGAAATCATGCATGCCACGGAAGGTTCCCCTGCTTAAACCAGCACATGTCAAGGTCCGTCTTAAGTTTGCCAATGACCATTTGGATGATCCAGAGGATCAATGGGAGAAAGTCATGTGGTCAGATGAGACCAAAATAGAACTTTTTGGTCATAATTCCACTAAACGTGTTTGGAGGAAGAAGAATGCTGAGTACCATCCCAAGAACACCATCCCTACTGTGAAGCATGGGGGTGGTAGCATCATGCTTTGGGGGTGTTTTTCTGCACATGGGACAGGGCGACTGCACTGTATTAAGGAGAGGATGACCGGGGCCATGTATTGCGAGATTTTGGGGAACAACCTCCTTCCCTCAGTTAGAGCATTGAAGATGGGTCGAGGCTGGGTCTTCCAACATGACAATGACCCGAAGCACACAGCCAGGATAACCAAGGAGTGGCTCTGTAAGAAGCATATCAAGGTTCTGGCGTGGCCTAGCCAGTCTCCAGACCTAAACCCAAAAGAGAATCTTTGGAGGAGCTCAAACTCCGTGTTTCTCAGCGACAGGCCAGAAACCTGACTGATCTAGAGAAGATCTGTGTGGAGGAGTGGGCCAAAATCCCTCCTGCAGTGCAAACCTGCTGAAAAACTACAGGAAACGTTTGACCTCTGTAATTGCAAACAAAGGCTACTGTACCAAATATTAACATTGATTTTCTCAGGTGTTCAAATACTTATTTGCAGCTGTATCATACAAATAAATAGTTAAAAAATAATACATTGTGATTTCTGGATTTTTTTTTTGATTATGTCTCTCACAGTGGACATGCACCTACGATGACAATTTCAGACCCTCCATGATTTCCAAGTGGGAGAACTTGCAAAATAGCAGGGTGTTCAAATACTTATTTTCCTCACTATATATATTTTTTAGAAACGATACGGAATGAGGCAATACCATTTATATGGATATACATTAGATTGATATGAGCAGATCTGAAAAATAGCGGAGTAACTTACGCAGAGTGAGCTGGTGCATGGGGGAAAGAGCATGATACAATTTGTCCTAAACATGACGCATGCTTTATATTAAGGGCTTCAAAATAACTTGTAAGATATAGTTAACACGTAGGCTATAGTTTAAAGCAGCCTGCGCTGTCAGATGCTCTGAGAGATAACGTTAGGCTACTTGTGCTGACTGACAGATAAATGACAGATGCAGTGTTTAATGCGTTTGAAATGTGGGGCTTTCCTCAGTGCATAACTTACTTATACTTATTTCACAGGTATATTCTCCATCTGTAAATGTTATAAAGTCATGCAAATATGTCCATTTTGCTGTCCGGAGAAGACATAACTTCTGCAAGTGAATCTCCGCTAAAATTCAGGCTTTCGTGAATGAGCAGATGGAGCGCAGTGGAACAAAAGCGCAATAATTCAGACTTAAATATACATATTTCTAAAATATTTGTTGTTGGACAATAAATATGCCATTTGTGGAATTTTAAACCTATAAGTACTTGTATTTTTATGAAAGTGACCATTATAATGGGGTAATCAAATATAATATGCTTTTGCTTTCATTTTTATTTTAGTGAATTTAAAAACAAAATTATTAATTTTGTTATTAGATTGTAAACCCCCTTTTTGCACATAATATATTGCATAGCCTACACTGTAAAATCCAACAGTTGTTCTTACTAAGACTTTTTAGTAAACTTTACTTAATGCCCAATAATTTGTTGAATTTACTTAAAACAATTTAGTAATCTGAATTATTTGCATGCTATGCCTTTGTTACTTACCAAGTTAACATTACTTGACTGGTTTGAGTACCATTTTGCTAATGCAAAAAAAAAAAAATTACAAAAAAAACAGGCAGGCAAAAGGTTTTTGAGGAGGGGCAATTTTTAATAGACTTTTAACTCACCATTATTGTGATTAGTGTTCCCTTTGGTTGGGCACTTGGAACTTCATTCATATTGTTGTAATTATCTTCCTATTGATGCAGCAATGCAATATATATATATATATATATATATATATATATATATATATATATACACATACATATATACACTCTAAAAAAAAAAGGTTCTATATGGCACCAAAAATGGTTCTTTGTCGTAATCATGGGAACCACTTTTGGTGCTATATAGCACCATATCTTAACATCTTAACATATGGTAGCGGTGCTATATAGCACCTTAGTTAGCGGTGCTATATAGCACCTTAGTCAAAGAACCTCTGAAGAACCACTGAAGCACCAAAATTGGTGCTATATAGCACTTAAAGGTCCCATGGCATGGCATTTTTCTATTATTTTATAATGTTTCCTGAGGTGTACTTATATTGTTAGTATGACTTTTACATCATAAAATGTCATAATTTAGAAATAAAAGGCATTTTTTCAATACTGCTGTTTGCCCTGTGGCTGAATGCCCTGCTTCAAGAGGCGTGTCTGCTGTGAGACTTCAGTAAAAACGCCCACTGTTGTGATTGGCTGACATCTTTGTATTTTAAATGAGCGGAGGGGGCGTGGTTTAACTTGGTCTACGAGGCACGAGCAGGCACGAGCTGCTGCCAGAGAGACGGATGGACCTGAGTTCACTTCACATCAGTTCTCAGCATGTCTGAACTGTTGTAGTTACAGCATATACTTCAGGTTATTAGTCTATTTCTAGTCGGAGGGACTGTCACTCATGTCAGAAAGTTAGTAACTTTAGTAAATTATGGATCAGCGCTGACTGGAGACGCGAACCGTTTAGAACGATTCAGTCCGATTTGGTGAACTGATTCGGTTCACTAAAAAGAACAGGTTCAAAAGAAAGATTGTTCGCGAACCGGACATCATGGAGACGAAGCGATCGCTAACAAAGTTATTTATAGTACCTACTGAGTTATGAGAGCGCTGTCAGTCAGCGCTGTGAGTTTATTGTGTTTGTATCTGAGAGTTCTGAATAAACACGAGTCCCAGTCACACCGAGTCCGTCTTCATCATTATTACCAACTTTGTAACACATGCAAAGTACCATTACAGCTGTCGAGATGAACGAGTTAAAAGTAAGTGTTGATAATAGCATTATTTTTAAAATAAAATAAAAGCGTCAGTGACGCGTGTTGAGTACACAGCGCAAACAAAGACACAACAGCAGTAATCGAATGTAATCCAGTTTATTGTGGGGCTAGGCTGGCTAGCCCGAATATGCTCACGCTTACCCTTCTTCTGCTTAATCTCACGCCGCGTTTGGTGCCTCCGCTGTGGGCCAGATGCAGTACTGGGGGTCGGGGATGTTGAAGGCCAACAGCCAGTGCAGCCCGAGCTTCGGCGTGTGTGAGGCCGATGTTGAGCAGAAACTCATGACTGTATGCACATTTTAGAACCGGTAGACGCGACGAGGACGTACAAAAACACTGACTCACAAGATAGAAAACACGAAAACACCGTTCTGTCTGGAGAGAGAGAAGCTGCAGTGTGTGCACGAATAATAAATAATTAGCTACACATCAGAAATTACTGATCACAGATCAGAAGGAACTGAAAAAAGACTTCTGTTTTCATTTGTACATCCAAACACTGAGAAACTGCCAGCATTCACTCGTTCACAAGGAATGATCTCTCGAGCGTTTGCATGGGTGTGCCAGATTCTCTGGGCGGAGGAAAGGGAGGTAACCGTTCCTGCTTGGAAATTAAACCAGGAGACTTCAGGATTGGCTCGTCTGGCCTGTCATTTTCTCAAAGGCAGAGAGAGACAGCCAGAACTCGGGTTTACACCGATCAACATTTCTATCCACTTGGGGACAATATTCAGGCTAGGGGAACTCATATTAATGTTGAAAACCCTCATAAAATGAAAATTTCATGCCATGGGACCTTTAAAAAGGTTCCCCTATGATTACGAGCCAAGAACCATTTTTGGTGCCATATAGAACCTTTTTTTTTTGAGTGTATATACATATCCACAATTGAATTAAGTAAACTGAACTAATGTGTTTTAAGGTGCATTACTCAAATTAACTGAGGGAATCACTTTCCTTAAATCTGTTTGCATTTTTAATTTATCAGTACTTAAAAATGTAAGTTAATTCAGTGAAGAGAGCACATTAGGTCAACTCAATTAAATTGAGTTGTCAGTTTCCCCATTACTCAAATGAATTAAGGGAATCACTTTCCTCAAATCATTTGAGTAGTCTCAACTTATTAGGGTTTACAGTGTACATTACGTTCACTGTATTTGTTTATAGCCTTCAATATCAACATTGTTTTTAGGAATTCATTTGGCAGGATGTGAAATAAAATAATTATTCAAATAAATTAAAACAAATGTATCCAAATAGACAAATTTAGAAAATGGCGGGATATATACTGTGTATCGCCAGTCAACCAAAAATGACAGAGATATGATTTCTTGGCCATATCGCCCAGTCCTAGTTTCCATCATGTGACGAGTGGAGTGTGAGCTTAGTTTGAGAACAGATAAATGTTAAATGTGTTATATTGCTGTACTCATTCAGCAAGTGCTATGCTATGCTAATGTTAGAAAAGCATTGTGTAACTCATTAGCAAGGTGGCATTTATTGAATACTGTAGCTAGTTAAAGCTAAGTCAAGTTTCCACTACTCGAAATGTGAGATTACCTGATATTTTTAAGTTAAATGTATGAATTGGCTTAATCAAAATTTCAAGTTCAGAGCAATTAAAATCTGCAAGTGCTACTTAAACTTTAAATTGCCTCAATGTTTTTTGAGTTTTGCCAACTTATTCGGGTTTACAGTGATGGGAAAAAATGAAAAAGTGCCTACAGATGCCACTTTATTTGATTATTTTCTATCTAATGCAAATAAATTCAGATATTTTAGCTAACTTCAGTGTCCAAAGATCTACTGTATGTGCACATGGAAGACTTGAAAAGTTGTGCAAAACTGACTGGGCTGAATGATAAGCAGACCTCAGTGAAGAAATTGCATCATAAAAAATTATTGATATGCCCCATTTAAAACACAACCCTGTCAACAGATGTGCTAAAAAACCCACGATGACCAAATGTCAGCAAACTTTTGTGAAAGTGCAGGTAACATCTGCTGGATTCGGCACAGAGATGAGAGATAACCGCATGCGTGAAGCTTGTGTTTGACATCTGAAACAGCTGAACTCTCGTTTCAGTACAGATGTGCAGTGCGTGGGGGGAAATACTATTAATAACGCAATGTGTGACTTCCTGTTGTGTACTCGGTGTGAAGCAATTTCCACGAGATTCAACCTGCATCTTTTAAACAGTGTGATTAAAAAACTCCAAAGGGGACAAAAGAAGTATTTGTAACTGTATATAGTTATAAGATTTGTGCACTATATTACAAAAATAAAAATTAATTTTCTCCCCCTCAAGTTGTTCTAAACCTGTATGAGTTTCTTTGTTCTCTTGGACACAGAAGTAGATATTTTGACTTCCATAGTAAGGAAAAAAGGCCCGTTCACATCACGGACAACAACGATCCAGTTTTAAAGATCAAGAATATCAGAGTCTACGTAACGATAATGACACAGAGAAACTATATCGTTGGAATCACTTTCAAAACTATTTTTTTCCCAGCTGATGAACGATAAAAACACTGACAGCCAATCAGCATCTTTCCTGCATTAAAGCGGCAGACGACAAAACTGGACTGTGCTTATAATAAACAGCAATATCATCCGCTGGTGAGGACGCTAATATAGTTAGCGGTATAGTTATCGTTCATGGTGTGAAAGAGACTTAATTTAAGTGTTTTTATTTTACTCAACTGTCATGAGTAAATCATAACAGAATTATTACTTTTGGGTGAACTATCCCTTTAAACAAATGGACATTTCATCCCAAACATCTGAACCCATATTAGACTAGAGAAAATTGCATGCTTATTTAAAGTTTTAGCTAAAACCAAGCCAAAGGAGACAAATATTTCAAATCTTTATATACCGTATATATATATACACACACACACACACACACACATAGGCCTATACAACAGTACTGAAAACACATACAATATATATATATATATATATATATATATATATATATATATATATATATATATATATATATATATATATATATATATATATATATATATTTTTTTTTTTTTTTTTAAATATATATACATTTTATAAATGTATTTCTCTCTCTCTCTCTCTCATATATATATGTAATATTGAACATTATATTTCAAGTCATATATATATATATATATATATATATATATATATATATATATATGCTTCAATGCATTTAGGGGTGTGGTCCTGGTCAAGACAATCTCCTGAACTCCAAACTGAATGTCAGAATGGGAAAGAAAGGTGATTTAAGCAATTTTGAGCGTGGCATGGTTGTTGGTGCCAGGCGGGCCGGTCTGAGTATTTCACAATCTGCTCAGTTACTGGGATTTTCACGCACAACCATTTCTAGGGTTTACAAAGAATGGTGTGAAAAGGGAAAAACATCCAGTATGCGGCAGTCCTGTGGGCCAAAATGCCTTGTTGATGCTAGAGGTCAGAGGAGAATGGGCCGACTGATTCAAGCTGATAGAAGAGCAACTTTGACAACCGAGGTATGCAGCAAAGCATTTGTGAAGCCACAACACGCACAACCTTGAGGCGGATGGGCTACAACAGCAGAAGACCCCACCGGGTACCACTCATCTCCACTACAAATAGGAAAAAGAGGCTACAATTTGCACAAACTCACCAAAACTGGACAGTTGAAGACTGGAAAAATGTTGCCTGGTCTGATGAGTCTGGATTTCTGTTGAGACATTCAGATGGTAGAGTCAGAATTTGGCGTAAACAGAATGAGAACATGGATCCATCATGCCTTGTTACCACTGTGCAGGCTGGTGGTGGTGGTGTAATGGTGTGGGGGATGTTTTCTTGGCACACTTTAGGCCCCTTAGTGCCAATTGGGCATCGTTTAAATGCCACGGCCTACCTGAGCATTGTTTCTGACCATGTCCATCCCTTTATGACCACCATGTACCCATCCTCTGATGGCTACTTCCAGCAGGATAATGCCCCATGTCACAAAGCTCGAATCATTTCAAATTGGTTTCTTGAACATGACAATGAGTTCACTGGACTAAAATGGCCGTCCCACAGTCCCCAGATCTCAACCCAATAGAGCATCTTTGGGATGTGGTGGAACGGGAGCTTCGTGCCCTGGATGTGCATCCCACAAATCTCCATCAACTGCAAGATGCTATCCTATCAATATGGGCCAACATTTCTAAAGAATGCTTTCAGCACCTTGTTGAATCAATGCCACGTAGAATTAAGGCAGTTCTGAAGGCGAAAGGGGGTCAAACACAGTATTAGTGTGCTGTTCCTAATAATCCTTTAGGGGAGTGTATATATATATGAGAAAGAGAAATACATTTATTTTGAATTTATTTAAAAAGATCAATACATTAAAATGAATTAAATTACAAATTAAAATGTATAATAAATATTAAAATATATAATTGTACAATTTTAAATAAAGTACAACTGTAATCGTGCCTATACAATATATACTAAATTTAATAATATATTACATTTTATAAATGTATTTCTCTCTCATATATATAATATAGAATATTAAAATACGTAATTATATAATTAATTTAGTTAAAATCCAGAACCTGATTTAGTAAATAAATGTGATTTAATTTAAGTATTTAAGTATATATTATTAGTGTATAAATAATAATAATAATTATAATAATAAAGTATACATATAATATAAAGTATATAAAGTATAGACTATATATTATTTACGCTTCTATAGCACCATAGAAGCGTCCATATTTGTGCACTTTAACGCAAAGTCATATGATAGCTTTGGTCTACTTTTGTCCGGTTTTGTCCTTTTTGGAGCTGTGGTCACTAAAAACTGTTCATTTCAAAATGTCTCTATGCATTTTTTTGCGTTTGCAGAAGACACGAGGTATAACCGTGGGCAGGTGAAGTGTGTGTTTGCATCTGCAGATGCAGCGTTTCTGAACAACATCACGGGTCTGTGCTCTCTCTCGAGCAGCTCTGAATAGCATCACCATCAGTCCAGTGTAAATAACGTGAAGTGGCATCACGTAAATACTTAATGATGCAAAAAATCCACAAGGGGTTTCCCTCCTCCTCACCCGCAGCGGCTCTGCTGCTCGCGCCTCCTGCGGGAACGAGGACCTGCCACACGGGTGTCACGCGTGACAACTACAGCCCGCGGACAGTAACAGGTGGCAAAATATTCAAAGATGCTGACTTACTGATAACACAGAGAACGGGAGCATAAGAACATGCATCGCTGTGCTGTGGGAAATATGGAAATTACAACAGGCATAAGGCAGACGGCAGTCAAATTTAAAGGCCTGAAAAAATGAAAGTGCCATCCTTTACTCATTCTTATGTTGTGACCCAAAATGAGCTATTTAGATATAATGTTCAGGCTGCTCTTTTCCATACAACATGCTGGATTGTAAAAACAGGATATTCAAAGTCTTCTAAGAACATCCTAACTAGACTAGTTTAACTAGTTTAAATCCTAACTAGACTAAAAACAAACGCAATACTATTTTGATTAATTTGCAGTTTTATTTACACTACTGTTCAAAAGTTTGTGGTCAGGAAGAAATTTATACTTTTTTCAGTCAATTTATCCATTTTAAAAAATGCATCACGGTTTCCACTAACATATGAACTGTTAATAATAATCATAAATGTTTCCTGAGCAGCAAATCATCATATCAGAATGATTTCTGAAGGGTCATGTGACACTGAAGACTGAAAACATTCAGCTTTGATCACAAGAATAAATTACACTTTACTATATATTCACTTATTTTAAATTGTAATAATATTTCACAATATTTTACTGTATGTTTGATCAAATAAATGCAGTCTTGATGAGCAGAAGAGACTTACACTCTGACCAACCTCAAACTTTTTAATGGTTGACAAATCATAATTGTCAATTATTCCCTTGAAATTGTAATTGCGATTATTAAATTACGATCGATTAGCTTTACGCCATTGTTTGAAGCGATGCATGCCATTTTGTTATACCAAAATAAACGAGCTGAAAACAATGTTGAAAAACATTTAGTGCTTTTCTAATGCCATCCCATTCTTAATCCGTCGGGTTTAATATGGAGTCGGCCCACCCTTTGCAGCTCTAACAGCTTCAGCTCTTCTGGGAAGGCTTTCCTCAAGGTTTAGGAGTGTGTTTATGGGGATTCTTCTAGAAGCGCATTTGTGATGTTGGACGAGAAGGCCTGGCTCTCAGTCTCCGCTCTAATTCATCCCAAAGGTGTTCTATCGGGTTGAGGTCAGGACTTCAAGTTCCTCCACACCAAACTCGCTCATCCATGTCTTTATGGAGCGACGTTTTGTGCACTGGTCAGTAATGCTGGGACAGGAAGGGGCCGTCCCCAAACTGTTCCCACAAAGTTGGGAGCATGAAATTGTCCAAAATGTCTTGGTAAAGCATTAAGAGTTCCTTTCACTGGAACTAAGGGGCCAACCCCTGAAAAACAAGCCCACCCCGTAATCCCCCCTCCACCAAACTTTACACTTGGCACAATGCAATCAGGCAAGTCCCGTTCTCCTGGCAACCGCCAAACCCAGACTCGTCCATGGGATTGGCAGACAGAGAAGCGTGATTGGTCACTCAGAGAACACATCTCACTGCTCTGAGTCCAGTGGTGGACCGCTTTATCCCACTGCATCCCACGCTTTGCATTGCACTTGGTGATGTAAGGCTTGGATGAGCTGCTCGGCCATGGAAACCCATTCCATGAAGCTCTACACACTGTTCTTGAGCTCATCTGAAGGCCACAGAAGTTTGGAGGTCTGGAGCTCTTGACTCTGCAGAAAGTTGGCGACTTCTGTAACCCTCAGCATGCGCTGACCCCGCTCTGTGATTTCACTTCGTGGCCGAGTTTCTGTTGTCCCCAATCGCTTCCACTTTGTTATAATCCCACTAACAGTTGAGCGTGGAATATTTAGTATAATATTTGGACTAATGGCACAGGTGTCCACCGATCACGGCCCCACGCTTGAGTTCTCTGAGCTCCTGAGAGCGGCCCATTCTCTCACTGATGTGTGTAGAAGCGTCTGCAGGCCTAGTGCTTGATTTATACACCTGTGGCCATGAAGGGATTGAACACCTGAACTCAGTGATTTGGAGGGGCGTCCCAATACTTTTGGCAATATAGTGTACGTCATAATACAGAAGAAAAACCCAACTTGTAATAGAGCTGTTTGGCTGGCGTTGTATTCATTAACATCATCATTTCATATCAAATAGGTGTGGGATATAAACAGGCGCTACAACAGAAACAGATGTCTGTCGCTGCTTCAAAGCTTGACATCTTCATTATTAGAATAATAATTAGAATTATCTAGTTTGTTTTGCATTTTGAGATGTTGTTGCTGTTGTTTTGAAAGCATGGTGAAAACATTGTCTACAGTTTGAAATAAATGTGATGATGTGGAAATACGTGGCAAACTGTTTTGGTTAGAAAGACTCACAAACTCATATGTTAAAGGATTAGTTCACTTCAGAATTAAAATGTCCTGATAATTTACTCACAGATGTTTATGTCTTTCTTTCTTCAGTCAAAAAGGAAAACATTCCAGTATTTTCGATGCCATTGGGGTGAATAAATTATCAGGAAATTGATAAAAAAAAGTAATCTAAAATATAATATTTATTATATTAAATATTAGGGCTGCACAATTAATCAAATCTGTAATTGTGATTACAATTATGGATGCCACAATTATGTAAACGTTATGTTAAAGTCGCAATTACAAAAAAGTCCTGTGTGCTTAAGATGTTTTTCTTTCTACATGTTATCTTAAGTTTTTTTCCCATTGTTTCCATTTTAGTTTTAGTATAACATTATATCGAATCATGATTCGGATCGCGTGTCAAACCGCTGAAATCACGTGACTTTGGCGATCCAAATCACTGAATCGACTCGCTGATTCATAACGCTTCAAAGCTTCGTGATGCCGAGTTTTGAAATCGGTCCTCACTATATAAGTTGTTATTTAGAAACAAAAACTATTCTCGTCGCTTCATAAAGTTATTGTAGAGCCGCTGAAGTGAGATGGACTTTGTAACGACGTCTTTAGTGCTTTTATGGGTCTTGAGAGGCCAATGGAGGCCTTTCTGAGCCATCGGATTTCAACTAAAATATCTTCATTTGTGTCCCGAAGATGAACGGTCTAACGGGTGTCCAACGACATGAGTTTACCGGATCCAATCTGGGCCGTATCCAGATCAGATGGTGGACCTGCGCCCAGACAAGACCAATGAACCACATGACTCTGAAGTGTCTGCAGAGACCGTGATTAGACTCCCCCTGAAACTGCCTCATCAACACGGCATCCTCAATAAACCCGTCTCCAGCGTGATGACTCCAATTGTTTGAATATTACAATTAAATAATACTTAAATCGATATGTCATCCTCAATAAACCCGTCTCCAGCGTGTTGCCTCCGGCCCTTCGAATATTCTGATCTATTATGACCTCTGACCTGTAAAGCTGCCAGAATAATAATAATAATAATATGCTGTTTGTTAATTGGCCAGAGGAGAACTGGCACCCCGACTGAGCCTGGTTTCTCCCAAGGTTTATTTTTCTCCATTAGGTCACCTGATGGGGTTTTGGTTTCCTTGCCACTGTTTCTTCTGGCTTGGCGTGCTCAGTTGGGGACTCTAAATTTTTCAATAGCTTTCCGGTTGGGGGGGGGGGGGTTCTCCGGGAAAAATGGCATTTGGGGGGTAAAATATGTGTTATTTTGGCACGGCTGCTAAATTTCGAATTCCTGTGTCTGTATATCACATAATTGGGGTCGCTTCAACCCGCAGACTTGGCAACACAGTGCAGTTGAGTTCTGTTGACATTTGACAACTAACGTCATTGCTCTGATTGGTTGTAGGTCTATCCAATTGAGGTCTTTCCTGGTTCGGTTTAAACACGCCCCATGATCACAGCCCAACGGAGCAGTATCAGACTCATATTCTGAATAGAATTGAGTATGACAACGTCAGGCTACTTTCGGTTTAGAATGAGCGCCAATTTGGGGGCGCATGAAAAATACAGCAAGAAAACAGTACAATGAGACACTCCCTTAAATAGGCGCTTTTACATTTCGCTTTGAAACCAAATCTTCCGCGATCATGTCTGTCAGCTGTTTGCCCGTTCGGCTCATGCTGTGCTTCGGCTCGTGGACTCAAAATGTTTTCAAACTTAAAGGTCCCGTTCTTCGTGTTTTTTTGAAGCTTTGATTGTGTTTACAGTGTGCAATATAACATGTGTTCATGTTTTCGCGTGTAAAAAAACTGTGTTTTTCACACAATTTACTCATCTGTACACCGCTGTTTTCACTGTCCTAAAAACGGCTGATGAGTTCCTTGTTCTATGAAGTCCCTCCTTCAGAAATACGTAACGAGTTCTGATTGTGCCAGCGGTTCCTGTGTTGTGATTGGACAGCAGCTTAGCGCACGTGGAAAGGTCACGCCTCTTAACGGGAGATGTATGCGCTCAATGATCTCTACAGCGTCCCTGGGAAAGCCAAACAAAGGTGATTTGACTCCGGGATGAAAATAACAGCGTCTCGACGACATGGCGACAAACACACTCAAACGCAACACTTCCTCTTCTCCACGTGGGAGAGCAACAAGACCACGCCCCCTTTTCCGCGTATTCTTGTGGGCGGAGGTTAGTCTGTTCTACTGTTCTACTGACGTCATTTATGAAGGAAGTACCAGGATGTAGTCCAAGCCGGCCGTTCACTGTAGGCTTTGAAAGGGAACTTCTGTTAAATAAAATATCTCGCTTGGCATTGAACTTTGAGCTTTATAATTTTACAGGTATTATTTATGCTCTAACAGCAACATTACACACTAACTAAAGTTTGAACAATGGGATCACGAAGAACGGGACCTTTAAAACGCATTTTTTGTCCCGTTTGCATTTGTATTGTTTTACTACTTACACATTTATTTTAAGTATATATCATTAATATTATTTACAATACTCAGCATGGTTTTCAGGGGGGGGACAGCCCTCAGATTGGGGGGGTCCTGCCCCCCCGTGATTTTCTGTTTGGCCGGTGACCGCGCACACACACACACACACACACACACACACACACACACACACACACACACACACACACACACACAGTGGTGAAGTGACCGTTTGAATTAAACACAGAATCGATTCTGAATCGTTGGATAACGATGCAATGCAAATCGACCTTTTCTCCCACCCCTACACAATATAGTGTGCATCTGAGTTAAACGCTTCACAAACAAGAACAAATGTAGGGCGGGGCTTGATTTAGTCTGTGGGGAATTGATTGGACGGTAGTGGTTTGCTATTGGTGGATCTCCCTTGAGTGACAGCTTGCCCCGCCCTCGTGATCAGAGAAGAGATGCAAGAGGAAGGGGATGTTATTCAATACATTTACAATAATGCATTGTTTGCATCAAGGTTATGATCTAAAAGCGACAGAAAGCTATAAGACAGTCCTCAGGAGAGGCAGGCCGGCCTCGAGAGGACTACATTAGCTCCATCACTGGACCGCACTTCTGCGTGCTAATCACCAGAGGAAAGTTATTAATGCAGAGAGGAACGCCACTCCGAAACAGCTGCTCTTGCCACAGCCAATAATAATACAAGATAGATGGAGAGGGAGGGGGTCGAGAGAGACAGACAGACCTAACAAAGCTGAGCACACACACACACACACAGCTCTCTCCAATGAATTGTTTCTCCTCTGACAAGCAGCTCATTGAATTTCCCATCATGCACCTGATCGGTCATTCAGAAACACAAAACACAAATAAGTCAAGTCGACCATCTGCTTGTTAGCAGCGTCTAGGAAAATCATACAAACTCACAATAAATAATAAATGACTTCGACGGGACGGAGAATCAGACACCTCGTGTTATTTTACAAGTTACGTCGACGGCCGTTAAACAGGAAGCACCCTGCTTTTTAATTTATTAGCACAACACTCACAGTCCCGGTGTCATCCTCATTTTCTAAATCAATAATCAGCACAGCACGCTTCATTAACAGTGACCAATCAGAGGCGAGCTGGGATCTGGTTTTACAACATGAGCATTCCTAAGACATAAACCATCTGCTACTTGTAGAAACAGAAAAATCAAATTAATCCGTTCTTATCATGCATTCCGATTTTAAAGCAATTAAAGATGTTCTTTGTCTAATCGCAGGCGCAGGAGTGGCGGCGTAATGAGCGAGGCAAACTCAGCGCTGAACTTTCCAGGGTTCTCGACGGCGCGTTTGGAAAGTTTACAAGCCGCACACACTCCAGTGAGCCGTTAGAGCTACAATGCAGATGTTGGCGACAGCAATGAATTTTTTATTAAGCATTTAATCATCGCACAAACCGAGAATTCCCATAATATGAGGCCCAGGCACAAGCTACGAAGGTGCCAAATCACCCGGTTATAATGTTTTCTTTTTTAATAAGAAATAAACAGATGCCAATAAGCAGAACTTGTTTTTTAACATTACATAAAGCCAATGATGAACTGGAATACTGAATTTGCCTTAATTAAGCCTGGGGATAGATCTCTCACAGAATGCTAATTTCTGTTAAAAACAATCCGCCGTTTCTTCTCCCAACCCCACTGTCTCTAATTTCTAATCATAATGGATTCATAAAGAGCAGCAAACAAGTACAGCCGTTTAAAAGTGCTGAAGTATCGAGACGCCGCTAATTTGCTTTGATGAACTCGTGCCCACGTAACACGTGCCCGCCTTCACTGAGAGGTCACAGGAACGCCGTTTACACGGTGTGAGCCTTTAAACACAGCAAAATAAAAGAAGAACTATTTCATCGTATAAATATCAATTCATTATGAACTAATAATTTATAGAATTAATCAAATGTTTTTTATTATCATCATACATGTGTGAATGTTTATAATCATTTAAACATTTATTGTGTAAAATAGTAATCAATAATAATTCATAGAATTAATAGAATATAAAGTGTGTGTGTGTGTGTGAATGTATGTGATCATTTTAATAAAAAGTTTAGAAAAATTATTGTTTGATCGTTTAAAAAAATCATTCAAATGTATTAATAATTAAAAATAGTATTAATAATTAATGTTATTATAAACTAATAATGTATAGAATTAATCAAATGTTGTTTATTATTATCATACATGTGTGAATGTTTATAATCATTTAAATATTTATTGTGTAAAATTATATAAATATTATTATAAACAATAGTAATCAATAATAATTCATAGAATTAATAGAATATAAAGTGTGTGTGTGTGTATGTATGTGATAATTTCAATAAAAACTTTAGAAAAATTATTGTTTGATCATTTAAAACAATAATTCAAACGTATTAATAATTAAAAATAGTATTAATAATTAATGTTATTATAAATAATAATTTATAGAATTAATATATATATATTATCATATATGTGTGAATGTTTAAATAATTAAAACAATTTATTGTGTAATTTTTTTTTATAAATAATAAAAAAATGTATAATGAATATTATTATAATCAATAATAATTTATAGAATTAATAGAATATTATATATGTGTGTGTGTGTGTGTGTGTGTGTGTGTGTGTGTGAGACAAAAGCAAAAATATTTCAAATATATATTATAAATAATACAATTTAAATAATCAAATAATTTAAATAATACAAAAAATATTATGTAAAAAATTATATAAATAATTAAAATATTCATATGGATATTATAAACAATAATAATCCAAATTAATTTATAGTATTAATAAAAAATATTATCATAAATAAATATGTATTAAATTTGCGTGACACAAAAGCAAAAATATTTCACACACACACAAACAAATGTTTATGATATTTTCAATAAAATGTTTACAATAATTATAGTTTGATTAAAATGTATTCTGTAAAAATTATATAATTAAAATAGTATTAATAATTTATATTATTATCATATATATGTATTTATATAAGTATTTAAAACACACACAATGAATGTTTAAATAAATAGTCAAACAATTTCAAACTT
>CM042252.1:51419961-51447461 GCA_023566225.1 Romanogobio albipinnatus | reverse complement strand
ATAATTAGTATAACATAATATAACAATTAATATAATATAACATAATATAATATATAATATAATATAACATAATATATAATATAATTTATATAATATAATATAATAAATATAATATAACAACATAATATAACATAAAATAATATATAATTTAATATAATATAATAAATATAATATAATATAATGTAATATAATATAATATATAACATAACATAATATAATTAATATAATATAATATAACATAATATATAATATAATTAATATAATATAACAACAATATAACATAAAATAATATATAATTTAATATAATATAATATAATTAATATAATATAACAACATAATATAACATAATAATATATAATTAATATAATATAATAATATAATTAATATAATATAGCAACATAATATAACATAATAATATATAATTAATATAATATAATAATATAATTAATATAATATAGCAACATAATATAACATAATATAATATGATATAATATAATATATAATATAATTAATATAATATAATATAACATAATATATAATTAATATAATATAACAACATAGTATAATTAATATATTATAATAATATAATTAATATAACAACAATATAACATTAAATAATATATAATTTAATATAATATAATATAATTAATATAATATAATAATATAATTAATATAATATAATATATAACATAACATAACATAATATAATATGATATAATATAACATAATATATAATATAATTCATATAATATAATATAACATAATATATAATATAATTAATATAATATAACAACATAATATAATATAATTAATATATTATAATAATATTATTAATATAATATAACAACAATATAACATAAAATAATATATATTTTAATATAATATAATATAATTAATATAATATAACAACATAATATAACATAATAAAATATAATTAATATAATATAATAATATAATTAATATAATATAGCAACATAATATAACATAAAATAATATATAATTTAATATAATATAATATATAATTTATATAATACAATATAATTAATATAATATAATATAATATAATATAATATAATATAATATAATATAATATAATATAAGGTCCATAGTGTATAAGGGTTAAGTTTAATATAAACATATATGATATTAAATAGTAAAATAAACAATAATATATATATATGTTTTTATTTATTATTATTATTTTTTTTTTAATATATATATATAGTTAATGGTATAATAAAGTCTTATTAAAAGTTGTGTTTACCAAGGACAAAGAAGCAACAACAAAAAAAAAAGATCTGAATATTTAATGCTCAAGTTCATAAACGGCTGGCTATGAAATGAGACGAATGATGGCATTTTATTCCAAACGTGTTTAAATGCAACTTCCACTGGGATGAAAGAAAGGCGTAATGTTGATGACCATAACAGAGAATCCTCCAGCAACACACGAGAGGAAACACATCCGTCTTCAGTGTATAGTTCACAGGGACAGTATTGTTCAGTTCCATCAGTAGCGTCTCAGATATCGAGGTCGAATCAGATCCTTGCTCTCTCTCAAACGTCCCGCAGGAAACATGAGGCTCAAAGACCAACAACAGAAGACGGAGCTAAAACCACAACCAATCAAACAAATCAGAGCGAGAATAAAGAACACACTGACAGCTTCAGTGCAAGCATTTCCTCCACCGATCCTTAACAAACACAAACATAAATCAATGCTTTTAAATGAACAATGCACCGCGGCAAGTTAACTATCCATGCTCAGAAATCATCTCGGCGTGGCAAACATTCAATCACAATACCGCTGACCCCTTTCCTTCATAACTCGAGCGAGAAAAACACTTCATCCGAGAGCGTTTCCTCCCGGAGCAAGCAGATGCTGCGTTTCACAGCGAAACAATGAGCGCAGGAATAAATGGGCTCAATCTGGGAAAGTTGAGGTTGGCCGCAATAACGCAATTTATGTCTGGGCCTCGCTAATAAAGTAAATCTTAATAAATCATGTGCAATCTTTCTCCACACTAACCCCTCCATTATCTCACCGTGCCATCTGTTATCATCAAAACTATATGACTGTGTTTAAAATGGAATTAATATGTAAACAACGTTTTAATTAAGAGTGACAGAGCGCTCGAGAGCCTCCAACAGCGGAAGAGAACAAAGAAGCAGCCGCTCTCATCGCTTCATTCAGCGCAGATCTTTAGCCTCTTCATCGGAGCACTTCACACACTTTTGACGGGAATATGTTTTTTATGTATAAAAACATTTTACTTTTACATTTAACAATATAACACCAATGATGCATGCAAACGAATGCGAACAGAATTGAAATGCAATGTAAATGAATTGTGAATCGCTTGTGAAGTTGTGAAACTCACCATGAGCACTCACTGTTGACCACACTCTTCCTCTTCCTCTTCCTCTTCCTCTGCACTGATGGTTACTCTGGGGAAGCACAATGACAATCAAATAGAAAATACATACAAATGTTTGCACTAATGAATAATAAACAAACAGAGTACCTGGATGGATGGATGACGGATGGATAGATAATGGATTGAATGATGGATGGATGGATGGATGGATAGAATGATGGATGGATGGATGGATGGATAGAATGATGGATGGATAGATTGATGGATAATGGATGGATGGATAGAATGATGGATAGTGGATGGATGGATAGAATGATGGATAATGGATGGATGGATAGAATGATGGATGGATAATGGATGGATAGAATGATGGATAATGGATAGAATGATGGATAATGGATGGATGGAGAGAATGATGGATAATGGATGGATAGATAGAATGATGGATAGTGGATGGATGGATAGAATGATGGATGGATAGAATGATGGATGGATAGAATGATGGATAGTGGATGGATGGATAGAATTATGGATAATGGATGGATGGATAGAATGATGGATGGATAATGGATAGAATGATGGATGGATAATGGATGGATAGAATGATGGATAATGGATAGAATGATGGATGGATAATGGATAGAATGATGGATGGACGGATGGATAGAATGATGGATAGAATGATGGATGGATAGAATGATGGATAATGGATGGATGGATAGAATGATGGATAATGGATGGATGGATAGAATGATGGATAGTGGATGGATGGATAGAATGATGGATAATGGATGGATGGATAGAATGATGGATAGTGGATGGATGGATAGAATGATGGATAATGGATGGATGGAGAGAATGATGGATAGAATGATGGATAATGGATGGATGGATAGAATGATGGATAGTGGATGGATGGATAGAATGATGGATAGTGGATGGATGGATAGAATGATGGATAATGGATGGATGGAGAGAATGATGGATAGAATGATGGATAATGGATGGATGGATAGAATGATGGATAATGGATGGATGGATAGAATGATGGATAGAATGATGGATAATGGATGGATGGATAGAATGATGGATAATGGATGGATGGATTGAATGATGGATAATGGATGGATAGAATGATGGATAGATGGATGGATGGATAGAATGATGGATAATGGATGGATAGAATGATGGATAGATAATGGATAGAATGATGGATGGACGGATGGATAGAATGATGGATAGAATGATGGATGGATAGAATGATGGATAATGGATGGATGGATAGAATGATGGATAGTGGATGGATGGATAGAATGATGGATAATGGATGGATGGATAGAATGATGGATAGTGGATGGATGGATAGAATGATGGATAATGGATGGATGGAGAGAATGATGGATAGAATGATGGATAATGGATGGATGGATAGAATGATGGATAGTGGATGGATGGATAGAATGATGGATAATGGATGGATGGATAGAATGATGGATAGTGGATGGATGGAGAGAATGATGGATAGAATGATGGATAATGGATGGATGGATAGAATGATGGATGGATGGATGGAGAGAATGATGGATAATGGATGGAATGATGGATAATGGATGGATGGAGAGAATGATGAATGATGGATGGATGGAGAGAATGATGGATGGATGGATGGAGAGAATGATGGATGATGGATGGATGGAGAGAATGATGGATGGATGGATGGAGAGAATGATGGATGGATGGATGGATAGAATGATGGATGGATGGATGGAGAGAATGATGAATGATGGATGGATGGAGAGAATGATGGATGGATGGATGGAGAGAATGATGAATGATGGATGGATGGAGAGAATGATGGATGGATGGATGGAGAGAATGATGGATGATGGATGGATGGATAGAATGATGGATGGATGGATGGATGGAGAGAATGATGGATGATGGATGGATGGATAGAATGATGGATAGAATGATGGATGGATGGAGAGAATGATGGATGGATGGAGAGAATGATGGATGGAGAGAATGATGGATGGATGTTTGCACTAATGCTTAACCTGGAAAAACAAAATGAGTAATCAATAGAAATAATTATAACCAATAAAAACATTAATTTCAAAAATGTACAAAGAAACAAAACAAAACAGTCTATATGATTTAATACAACTATAAATGTTACAGAATTGAGTTTTAATATTTCAAATCCTAGTTGTCAGGTCACTCCCCCTGTTCTGAGCGAGACCCTGAGGCAATCCCAGAATGCATCTGTCATCATCTGAGCAGAAGAGGCCGGACGAGCCGCTCTCAGGGCGATCTGCACCGTCACGCTCCGCTCCTTTGTTTGGGTCTCCATTCAACACCACCAGCACCTCCATCTACTCCTCTGTTCCTTCCTCTCCCTCTCTCACACACACACACACACACACACACACACACACACACACACACACACACACACACACACACACACAGCCGTAATATGATGTTTCCCCCCGGACACTTCTATTCCTATGTGTTGCAACTACAGATCCAAGGCTGCCATCAAAAGCCAAACAAGATCCATCAGTAATGAAGGGAATACAGAGGGACAATAGAAAGACGAGCTGATCTCCGGCCTACTTCCTCTTCTCCCTTCTCAGCGGGCAGGAGAGATGAAGCTGGCAGACAGGCGCTCTGAGGATACCCACGCTCACCCAGGGCCATCTATATTCCACCCATGCCTTGGCAATATTGATATTGGCAGGCGAGCTGCTGATATTGGGGACGTAATGATGCAATTAAAACTCGAAGCATTTTACTATTATTGGCACGCGCGCCGAACCCCCCCTCTTTATTTTAGGAGGCAAATATGATTTGGAATCCACAAGCACAGACAGAACGAGCGCGCTCATAATAAAGAAATTCATGGTGTCATTTTTAGTCCATCCATCACTATATTGTTCGAAGGGCTGATGCCTTCTCAACCGCTCAAAGAATAGGCTCTGTGATCTTATAATGGCCGCATCGACTGCGCTCGAGTGTTGATGGGATATGGGGAGTTTAATTGGGAGTCAAGGAGAATTTCCTCTTTCACACTCTGGTACATTAGAAACGCCATTACTCCAAGATGCTTCCTGACAGAGGAAAAGCCTGTCGTACGCTCGTTTGAACGCTCGAGTAAAATGTATTATATTTGTGTGATTTAAATCAGATGTTCTCTATGTGAATATACAGTAAAGTGTAATTTATTCCTGTGATCAGAGCTGAGTTTATCATCATTACTCCAGTCTTTAGAGTCACATGACTACATATTTTTATGGAAGTTTGTGAAAGTTTTGAAATATTTTTGCAATTTATAATAAGTGTTTTCTATGTGAATATACATTAATGTGTAATTTATATCCTGTGATCAAAGCTGAGAAATAATAATTTAACATAAAAATGTAAGTTTAGTCAACTTGAAAGATAAAGTTGGATATTTGAGATGACTAAACTTACAATTTTAATTTGAAACAATTTATGTGTTGATAGTTGTGCATCTGCCTGATATTTTTATGGAATTTATGAAAATTTTGCAATATTTTTGCAATTTAAAATAATTTAACATAAAATGTAAGTTTAGCCAACTTGAAAAATAAAGTTATACTAAGTGACAACTTGGATATTTGAGTTGACTAAACTTACAATTTTAAGTTGAAACAATTTATGTGTGTTGATAGTTGATATTTTTATTAGCCTGGGAAAACCCAGACAACTTCCGGCAAATTTAGATTTGCTCTGCAAGTAGTCTGGCAAAGACCCCATTCAAGCCCATTTCTAATGCCTAGAAATCGAGGCACCAATCAGAAACGTTGGGGCGGGTTTTACACGATGATGACAGCGCAGCGACGTTGAAACAGATTTGCCGCCGTGGAGCATCACTTGTTCGTGATCTATCGCAAACTGTTTTAAGCGATTTAAACTTTTTCCTTTTTGTTAAAACCCGAGCAAAGAACAACACTCGAAGCCTTCATATCTAAAAAAGATGTTATTGCTGTCTTACCGACTGGATTCGGCAAAAGTCTGATACCAAGAGACTTTTGGTAGTGTTAATGTTTCACAAAAGTCCTTTTCAGGCGAGAATGTAGTTGTTTAAAGCTCAAAACTGTGGTTTATTTATAAAGAGAGCGCCTTTTTGAAAATTATATCTGCCGTTTTCGGAGTTGTGAGCTCCAGTGGATCAGCGGCGTTCAATCGCTCATTAACCCCACCGAGAGGCGCCTTTCCTCGGCCAGTCCTTCAGCGGTCTGTCGCTGGCTCTGATGTCTCTGTAGTGGTTAAACATAAGATATGATTCGTCTTGTCTTGTGTAGATCTATCGGCTGATCTTTGCTCTCATTAATCTATAATTTGTTCCCTGACAGATCGTTTTGTCTGAGGGCAAAGTGAAGTTTCATAACTTTATATTTTTAAGCTATTAAACTTTACCGTTGTAGTCTCCTAGCGCTGACTTTGTTTGACTGAATTTCTTTATTTATTGTAAAGCTTCTTATACCTTTTACTTATACTTTTATAATGGCTGTTGATCACACATAAACTGACATTTAACAAAAAGAGACTGGGTTGTGTTTTATGTCATATTTCATTTATTACAGTGATAATCATAGCCTATATTATGCACACATTAATGTGTGGGTTTTTAAAAAAAAATGTAAACGAAAAGAGGCCGGGTTTTTTATATTTCGTTTTGTTATAAACATGCATTGAAGATAATATGCATTGCCTGCACTACATTTGTGTGGCTATAATATGTTTCTTTTTTGTTTTTTAAGGAACATTAAAAGAGGTAGAGTGGTGTTTTATCATATATTTCGTTTTATTGTAGCCTAAAATATACAAATATATACTGAGTGATACTGTCAAGAACGCTGCTTGTCCATTAGCAGAGTAGGCGGACTAGTGTCCTGCCGTCATCGGGAGTTCGTTCTCCGGAGTCAAACTTGGCAAGTCACGGATGCAAGTCAGAAGTTTGCGTACGAAATATGTCATAAAACACCACTGCCTCATTTCATAAAAAAATAAAATAAATAAAAATCTTAAACATAATAGCCACACGAATGTGGTTCAGGCAACGCGTAGCTAGGCCTACATTGATTATCTTATATATTTATAATAGAACGAAGTATAAAACACCCTGCCTCTTTTCGTTTACATTAAAAAAATATATATATATTAAACATTAATATGTGGTTTAGGTAAGGTGACCAGATTTCTGAAATGGAAACCGGGGACATTTCCTATTTGAGAACACCAGTACAGACAAGAACACATATTGAGAAACGTCCAGAGTCTCAGATGTTTCTATGCGCTCTGCATACGTCATCTCCCTCATCGCTTTGATTGGTTTTAGGTCTATCCAATTGCGCCCAGAGGCATTTGAGCGACGCCCGTTGGTGACGCCCCTTTGGAAATGATTTGTCTTTGAAGCTTTGCCAGACCATAACTCAGTTACTACTGAGAATGGTCTGGTTTTAACCTGGCTATATTTTTATGGAAGTTTATGAAAAATTTGAAATATTTTTGCAATTTATAATAAGTGTTTTCTATGTGAATATATAGTAATGTGTAATTTATTCCTGTGATCAAAGCTGAATTTCAACATCATTAAGAAATCATTCTAATATGCTGTAAAAAAAATTATAATAATAATTTAACATAAAAATGTAAGTTTAGTCAACTTGAAATATAAAGTTGGATATTTGAGATGACTAAACTTACAATTTTAAGTTGAAACAATTTATGTGTTGATAGTTGTGCATCTGCCTGATATTTTTATGTAAGTTTATGAAAATTTTGAAATATTTTTGCAATTTAAAATAACAGGTTTCTATGTGAATATATAGTAATGTGTAATTTATTCCTGTGATCAGAGCTGAGTTTATCATCATTACTCCAGTCTTTAGAGTCACATGACTACATATTTTTATCGAAGTTTGTGAAAATTTTGAAATATTTTTGCAATTTATAATAAGTGTTTTCTATGTGAATATAAATTAATGTGTAATTTACATCCTGTGATCAAAGCTGAATTTATCATCATTAAGAAATCATTCTAATACGCTGTAAAAAAAATAATAATTTAACATGAAAATGTAAGTTTAGTCAACTTGAAAGATAAAGTTATACTAAGTGACAACTTGGATATTTGAGTTGACTAAACTGTATTTTTTTTTTGTGTGGATATTTTTATGGAATTTATGAAAATGTTGAAATATTTTTGCAATTTAAAATAACTGTTGTATACAGTAAAGTGTCATTTATTCCTGTGATCAAAGCTGAATTTATCATCAGTCTTCAGAGTCACATGATCCTTCAAAAATCCTTCTAATATGATGTATACATTTTTTTTAACTTAAAGCTGCACTATGTTACATTTTTTCAGTAAAATATCCAAACACCACTAGGCCAGTGTTATATATTTTGTTCAGTTGAGTACTTACAATATCCCAAATGTTTCCAACTATTTGTAAATCGTGAGATGCTATTTTACCCCGAGGAACCGGGACGTGTGAGGGCGTGGCCTGTCGATGACATCATATCTTGCGGTTTTATTCTGTCGAAACGCTTTCCTCTCACTGCAGTGTGAACAAGTGTCATAGCAGCCGGCGAGAGAACGCACAGAGTAACGGCATCCCATCATCAACACACTCAGATGTGTGTATATGATCAACAGAGCTGCGTTCCCTCACACTCATGAGCGGAGGAGCGGAAGTGGCGACTGTAGCATAATAAAAGTCCCGCTGCTCGCGAGGCGTGTGTTGCACTCAACTTATTAACAATCGCTCCAGCGGTTCCTCAGCTCCTCAACACTTGGTCCTGCTCTGCTTCAGACTACAGTAACGTTAATAATCACATCACCAACATGATTTCTGCCCGAGTCCTGTCCCGATTCTTTCCCAACGGCCGTGAGCTGAAGACCACATGTCCCAAGAGTCTGCGCTCAAACGTGACGTCATCAAACTACGCCTTTGTTTTCCGGCGACCTCTAGCGGACGGAAAAGTTACATAGAGCACCTTTAAAGTGTGTGCCTTAAAATTGTACGTTTAGTAAGCTGAAAAGCATAGTTGTAATAAGTGACAACTTGGATATTTGAGTTGACTAAACTTAAAGCGTGTGTGTGTTGATAGTTGTGCATCTGCTTGATATTTTTATGGAAACTGAGACACCTTTTTTTTCAGGAAAATTGAGAAATATTTTTGCCATTTAAAATATCCGTTCTCTATGTGAATATATAGTAAAGTGTAATTTATTCCTGTGATCAAAGCTGAATATATCATCAATACTCCAGTCTTCAGCGTCACACGATCCTTCACAAATCACTCTGATATGATGATTTGCTGCTCAACAAACATGTATGATTATTATCAGTGTTAAAAACAGTTGTGCTGCTTCAATATGGAAACCATGCCACATTTTCCAGGATGATTTGATCAATAGGAAGTTCAGGAGAATTTCCTGAATGGGAAACGGCATTATCTGAAGCGTAGGTTACATACCTCGGCGTGATTTTAAGGCCATATGTTCTTCCTTTGTTTCCGAGATGACTTCATGTCACTTATGCTTCTTATTAGTGAAATGATTTATGCCACATTCGCTCCAAAATTTAGCTTGCAAATGAGAAAATGCATTGTGACTCGACCAGATGTGCACAATAAAACAAGATTCCCATTGTAATCTCGGGTACTTAGTTTATATGAAGCTAATATAAGGCACACTTGGATGTGGCAAAGTCACTCTTTTTAAAATTTGACTATAAATGATTGGAAATAAATTGTGTGTTTTATGCCGGATGGCATGAGTGGGTTGATAAATTAGGAACAGTTTTGTACCCTGACTTATCTACAAGACAAACCTGGTGGAGATCACAGGGATTAATTGCCTCAGAGGTGTGAAACGCCGCTTTCCCATTCTTCCCACACACTCCGCGCCTAAACAATGATTAATCACCCTATAACTATTCTCCAGAGGATCCCAGCGGTTGCCAAGACGGGTCTTATCCGAGGAAATCCACGCACGCAGGTTGGGAAGTACTTGCCAGGTATGGGGAAAGCAACCTGTCCCCATTCGTTATCAGATTAGGCGCGTGTCACCGAGCAGACGAACAGCGGCCTGCTGTCACTCGCATGTCCATCGGAGGAAGCCAAAGCCCCGTCTGCGTTTGCGATGGGCCTGAGGGCAGATGCTCTGTCTGATGATGTGTGAGACAAGATAACATTTAACTCTTTCCCCGGATTTCACTGTTATACGGTAGGGGCCGCTATTACACATCTACTGAAAGAGTACAGAATCTCCTGATCAAAACACAGGCGAAGAAGAAGCACAAACAAGCGATATCATAAGTAAAATAACGCATTAAACATCATATAAATCAAACCTGCCTAATGTTACTGAATGAGATGTGGACCCAGGACGAGCTTCAGGACTGTGAAGCTTTAGGGATGTTATGGACTCCATCTGTGTTTGATCATCGCTCTGAATCTGATCAGGATGCAGTCTTTGACAAAAACACAATTTTCTCAGCATTTTGCTCAAAATTAGGCTTTTTTATGAAACTTATTCACAGTGTTAAAGAATGCATGACGCTGGAATAAAACGGGTTTGTAGTTTAAAAGCAGCTTTTGATATATTGCATAGATATTCATATTCTGGGGGCCATGAAACTTTTTTGAAAATGATCAACGATGCTGGCGCTGGCTGACAACATAAAAAAATACATAAATAAAAAAACGCTGGTGGGGAAAGAGTTAAGGCCCCGATATACTTCACTCTAAAAACTGGTATTTTTTCTACCCAAATCCTGGGTTGAGCCTTTTGGGTCATTTTTTGGCAGGGTTATTTCATCAGTGTTTGGGTAGTTTTAAGTCTAGGAGGAGTTCGAAAAAATATGTTTTCAAAGAAATTCAAAACGGTGTACAGCAAGTTCAAGCAAATACGGCATGATTGGTACCATTGTTCTCGGCATGACCCAAGGAAAAAATTATTCCGTTAGTAACGCCGTTTATCTATAACGCCGTTATTCCCCTCACTGGATACAAGTATTGGAAATATCACCATACCACAACAAATTCTGGCATCGGTGAGTACTTGAACACATGTACCGATCCGATACCATTTTCTTAAACAACACCTAGTTATGATCGCAAGCTTTGCACGGTTCTTCTTCGCTGCTCAGAATGCATTGCAAACACAGGAAGTTGTGATGTGTTGCCACGAGCAAGCACTGTTCAGAGCAGCGAAGAAGAAATGAAAATGCGTTAGCAGTGGTTAGTGTGGATGGCGGCCGCCCGCGCGCACACACACACGCGTGACACTCGCTCGCTGTCTTTGTAATCTCTGCCGTGTGTCACTATCAAGCGAAACCTCCCCCAGTTTCTCTACGTCCATATTCACAGTCTATGGCCACTATATGAGGACACGAACGCATAAACTGTCACTTCATGAGAATTTACCGTTTCATTTGGGAAAACTGTCACAGACACTGAAATATCTTTATGGCAACCCGTCAAAATAAAAGTTTGGTTTAAAACATTTTAAATTGACAGAATATATTAGGCTCCTGCTGTGCAGTAGATTTAGCTGTGTCTCTATGTAATAATAATACGTCTCTACTAATAATAATAATGCCTAGATGCTTGCTTATGTATTATATATATATTCCTACATTTATTTGTTGCACTGTTTTTTATACAGTTATATTGTACAACTAAAAGACCTTTTTCAGTTTGCAGTGTTAGATTTGTGGCTGCATTTGAAGTTCTTTTTCGCTTAAGAAAAATAAATAATATTACTGTCAAATGCATGTCAGATAATAAAAATACTGTAATGAATACAGTAGTTCACTGTATGTATTTTGTTCATGTTTTATTTAGGGATAAGTCTGAAGCACACCATAAAATAATTCTAGCAATTCATACAGGGCTAGTAGTGTATACAGCTTTATATACAGATACACACACAGGTCTCGGATCAGTACTCGCTATCGGCCGATACCCTGAGCCCAGGTATCGGAATCGGTATCGGGAAGGGAAAAAGGGTATCGGAACATCTCTAGAAACGCCCGAGTCAAAGTGTGTGATCAGAATGATTTGGTTTAAGAAGCGTCTCACACGATTGCGTTCCCAAACACCAGCATCCCAACACAAGAGATCATGACAGCGTTTATTGTGTTTCTGACGCTCTGAGACGCCACTCATTTATGATGGAGGGCAAAACCAGAAGCTTTTATTTTTATTACTGATATTTTGCGCCAATTTCCCAGGAAGTGGCAATTTGTTATCTTGAACACATGGGATGGATACACTGCTTTATTAGCGAATGCTCTCGCAATATTCGCAACTTTGGATGGAAGTATAGCAAGAGGCAAGGAACTCTCGTGAGCTACACAAATATCATCCCGTTCCCGAAAGAAGGCCTGCTCCAGATGAGCACACTTTGTTTTTGTTTGGAATAAAGGAAAATTGAAGAGAAGAAAAACTCTCCGCCTCGCCTCGGGGCCCAAGTGACCACTTTGGTTTGGTCAGTAAAGGAAAAGAGGTTAGCGTTTAATATTTGATGGCACCTGCAGCGAGTGGCTGCGTGCAGTAATGCAGGCGACAGATAAACGGAGCGTGGTCCCCGGGCACCTGCGGAGAGTAAGTGCACGGCTTTATCTCTATACCAGCTCGATATCTCAAATGGATAACTTGTGTAGCCTCTAATTTACATTAGGCGGCGAGTGAAGCGTGAAAGCTGCGGTGAAGGCCGTGACACCTCCAATTAATGCAGCTCTGCCTATGCACAACTTCCACCGGGCCCGACTGCATGAGCGCTTCCCCTCGCACACACCGGCCTGCATCTGTCCTGCGCCGCACACACATCTGGAAACACAGACCTGGACATCATCATGATGATGATTTTGTGCCACTTTTTAATAAAAAAGTATAAATAGTGTTTTATATAAATATATTAATTCATTTTTTTTATAAATGCAACATTTTAAATAATTACAGATATATATATATATATACACATGATCCAGTCGAGGCATGGACTCCTCTTGACCCCTAAAGGTGTGCTGTGGTATCTGGCACCAAGATGTTAGCAGCAGATCCTTTAAGTCCTGTAAGTTGCGAGGTGGGATCGGACTTGTTTGTTCAGCCGATCCCACAGATGCTCAATTGGATTGAAATCTGGGGAATTTGGAGGCCGGGTCAACGCCTCAAACTCGTTGTTGTGCTCCTCAAAGCATTCCTGAAGCATTTGTGCTTTGTGGCGGCGCATTATCTGCTGAAAGAGCCACAGCCACAGGGAATACCGTCTCCATGAAAGGCTGGACATGGTCTCAACAATGCTTAGGTAGGTGGGACGCGTCAAAGGAACATCCACATGGATGGAGGACCCAAGGTTTCCCAGCAGAACATTGCCCAAAGCATCACTGCCTCCGCCGCCACGCCTTCTACCCATAGTGCACCTGGTGCCATGTGTTCCCCAGGTAAGCCACACACACACACCCGGCCATCCACGTGATGTAGAAGAACATGTGATCATCAGACCAGGCCACCTTCTTCCATTGCTCCGTGGTCCAGTTCTGATGCCCACGTGCCACTGTTGGTGCTTTGGGCGGTGGACAGGGGTCAGCATGGGCACTGGTCAGCGGCTGTGCCGCCCCATACGCAACAAACTGAGATGCTCTGTGTATTCTGACACCTTTCTATCAGAACCAGCATTAACTTCTTGAGCAGTTTGAGCTCCAGTAGCTCGTCTGTTTGATCGGACCACATGGGCCAGCCTTCGCTCCCCACGTGCATCAATGAGCCTTGGCCGCCCATGACCCTGTGGCCGATTCTCCACTGTTCCTTCCTTGGAGCACTTCTGATAGAGACTGACCACTGCAGGCCGGGAACACCCCACAAGAGCTGCAGTTTTGGAGATGCTCTGACCCAGTCGTCTAGCCGTCACAATCTGGCCCTTGTCAAACTCGCTCAAATCCTTACGCTTGCCCATTTTTCCTGCTTCTAACACATCAACTCTGAGGACAAAATGTTCACTTGCTGCCTAATATATCCCACCCACTAACAGGAGATCATCAGTGTTATTCACGTCACCTGTCAGTGGTCATAATGTTATGCATGATCAGTGTACACACACGTTTTCTTTTGATAAACATGACATACATAATACATATTTTATAAATTAAAATTGTTTAAATAATTACAAATATATATATGATTTTATTATGCTCACCAAGGCTGCATTTATTTGATCAAAACTACAGTAAAAATATTTTAGAAATTAAATCAGCTGTTGTCTACGTGAATATACAGTCAAGTGTCATTTATTCCTGTGATCAAAATGAATATTCACATGATTTGTAACATCATAAATGTCACTTTTGATCAATGTTAATGCATCCTCGCTGACTAAAAGTATTAATTCCCCACTCTCTCTTTTTTTTTTATCTTAGCACAAATGTTTGAATGATTTCAGAAGGATCACAAACCCCAGTCCAGCAGCTCCACCAGCGCCCAACCGGGCCGGATCCCAGCCCGAGAACTAGCCCTGGCATCTGGTAAACGGGCGCAAGTTATTCTCTGTTAGGAAAGCGGGCCGTGAAACAAAGCGAAGGGATGACAAACAAAGCCTGCGATGCAGTTCTGGTGGTGTGGTAAACACTGACGGGCTGCTTGCCAAGTCCCGCGCGCCGGTTTCATTTCAATGTGTGACAAAATATGGACGTCCTGACACGTCTCTGAATGTTAACAATGGCAACGTGTTGTTGCCGCACAGAATTAAAAAGACATTTTTACACCTCGTAACATATTTTCACATCGCTACAATATGCAATCTGTTGTATTGAAATAAAAGTGAAAATACATACCAGTGCTCAACAGTGTTAATCAGTGTAATTTATATGTTCATAAAAAAAGGGCGAGATGGGTTGACACTAGACATGTTTTTTAAGGAGCTATGATTATAAGCATTGACTTAATCAGTTCAGAGAGAAGACAATTCACAACATATTATTTCCTTTCAACCCTTAACAGGTTCTGAAGGAACTAATTCGGGGGGCCGAAAGAAAAGAGATCCACGCGCGCGCGCCGTGGAAATCTTTCGGCTTTCAATTTGCTTTTACATTCATCTCATCACTTCGAATGAGCTCCTCCACTCCAGTGCTTCCTTTTGTCCTCTTTCCGAGAAAGACACAATCTCAACTTGATTACCTCCTACTCTGTCATTACCTAATAAGATTCCACGCGCAGCAGACGCAGGGGCTTTTTTCCGCCGGTCTCTCCGTGCAGTGATTGCACCTTGTGCGGAGGACTGTTTGCTCAACACTTCCAGGCTTCAAGGGCCATTTCGCCTCATTCCGGCACAGGTGGCAAATGCGCTGGAGGTCGTCGGCTATAAGTAACAGTTAATTAACATTTGAATCACTTTCCTTTGAAACGTGGAGGGTGAGATTTGGAGGAGTCACGTGCTCAGACGTGCATCCCTGAGGGTTTGAAGCCGCTCGAGGGCTCGTTCCTGCCGTCAATCCCCAAGGGCGAGAAGTAACCAATGCTCAAAAACAAATAATTATTCAAGATGTGTGATTAACAAGGGCCAAACGTTTACATTCACGCATCTCGGTGCATTTAGCTCATGGTATTGGGGAAGTTATTGCCACCGGTTGAGCTGTATGAGGAATTCAAAACTTTACATTTGACAATAAATCTACAATAGACGTGCTTGACCAACTCAAGATGATGTTAGAAATTAAAATACCATATAAGGCAGGACTTCAATAAATGATTTTTTTAATTCAATTTAATAAAAGCAACAATATTTATATATTAATACATAAAGTTCATACAAATGTTATATATGTACACACACACACACACTATTAAATAGCTGTGTACACAAATAACATATATATATTTAAAAAAATCATTGTATTTCATATAAATAGTAATTATATTTATGTATATTCATTTACATTTAAAAATATTATATTCTTAAATATTATATTTAATTATATTAATTCCTGTTTTTTAATAATTAAATCATTTATAATATAATATAAATATTGTATTTTATATGCATAGTAAATCATTTTAATTGTAAATATTATATTTAATTATATTCTTTTAAATTGTAAATTAAATTAATAATCACATATATATAGAATATAAGTTCTGTATTTTATATAAATATTAATAATTATATATATATATATATGTATATATGATAAAATATTATATTCTTAAATATATTTTTTTATATAAATATTGTATTTTATATACATTATTTACAATTTTAATTGCAAATATTATATTTAATTACATTTACTTAAATAGTAAATTAAATGAATAAACAAATTATATATATATATAGAATATAAATTCTGTATGTTATATAAATATTATATATAATTAATAATTATATATATGAGAAAATGTTTTAAAATATTATATTCTGAAATATTATATTTAATTATATTAATGTTTTTTATTTAAATATTGTATTTTACATATATAGTAAATATAATACTAAATCATTTAAATTATATTAATTTAAATTTATATTTATATATATATATATATATAAATTCAGTATTTTATATAAATATATTTAATTAAAAATTATATATATAAGAAAATGTTGAAGGTGTCTGAATAAATTTTGGTTTGAATATATATCCACACACACACACACCAAAATGTATTCAGACACGTTCAACATTCCTCACATTATCAGTTTATCCGCGATAGTTTAGAAAATGCTAATAAAACTATGAGAAGAACTCATCTTGATAATGTCAGATAACTTTGATAGAAAGGGATGCGATTACAATCAACCAATTAGATTTAACTACACGATCAGATAATACCAGTTTAGCTCAACCAATGACCAAGCAATGCTTCATTTAGTTCAGTCACATTAGCAACGAAAGAAAAAACTCTTGTATTTTATATAAATATGATATTTAATATAATTTACGGCCTGCGCCCGCGGCAAATTTTGAATGTCGAATGAAAACTCGACCCCTAATTTCTTTTAAAAGTGTTTTTCTACTCATAACATAACTCATATGTGAATGAAATCATATTTCCCCTCATATTCTGTGAGGTCTCCGTATTAGCCATTCCAACTTAAGTGCACGTGACTGACGGGAACGCTGTGGTCCCGTGGGGATAATAGCCCCCCTCATATACTTATAAGCCACACTTCCTCACTAAACTCTTTTGGGATACTCTCCCGGGAATATGATTTCAGTTCCACCGTCAAGCCGCGGCGATGAATCATCACAGGAAGGAAGTGCTGGTTGAAGAAAGGGTGACTACTTTTGGGGAAAGTTGGCCGCTCCGACTCAAAACAGCAGCTGGCAGGTGCAGCAGTTTATCACAAAGCCAGAAATAATCGAAAGTGACAACGAGCAGCGGCACAAATGATTTATTAGTCTTTTACTCTGCTCCTAACCATCCTCGGGGCCAGAATAAATTATTTATCAACGACGAGTCTTCAAATCATTAATTCTTCTGTGCTCCGTCCCATGTGGCATGTCGGAAACCGCACGTGGACTTCGGGATCGGGACTCCTGGAACCTTCTGTCGGAACCACAACCGTCATATTGGCGTCCTCCTGACAGTCAACTGGCACCGCCAGCTCCAATTCACAGCTTTCATACAAATGACAAGTTCCTTCTCACAGAGCCGCGGCGTAACACTTTCTCTAACTTCTCACCTTCGACAAAAAAAGAACATTGTGGCGGGACCCTTTTAAAATGAGTGAAATATGTATTTGTGATGTCGTAGTTGGGGTCTGATGCATAATTAACACTCTTCGGTTTTAAGCTTGAACGCAAGCCCGTATGTATTATGGCTCAAGTGCGATTCGACATAAATACGAAGCGTGCATATAACGCGCTTCCTGTTATTAATTATGGAAATAACACAACAGAAGCATATCCCAACTCCATTATGGCAGTAAGCTAGACTTGTCTCAATAAATCAGCATCTACAATCAAAATTGAAATAATTTTTTATGCATAATGTATGTGCTTGTTGCCACAACAGCTGTTCATTATGCAGAGTAATGCATTCTTGTAGTTTTTAAAAACTTCAGGCCTATAAAATAATCATAATGAATGCTTCATTACGGCGGGAGTGAGAAGAGAGGAGCGCACTCGACAATGCGTCTCCTGCTTTACGGTTTCCTCCACTTTTTATAGGTAAGGCACAGTCTCACAAGTTTTAAGTGTTGATGAAGGACCCGCGCTCGTGCTTTTAAATCAGACGCACGGATTTTGAATTACAGAGACAGATGCAAACACGACGCTTCAGCTCGACAAGTAGCAGACGAGACGCATCCTTGGAGAAGCAGAGCATTGATATAATCCACGGTGATAATCGCCGGTGTGAAAAGCGCAGATAAATCGATCAGTGTGACTAGAAACCATGAGAGGTTATCAGAACGGCTCAAGCGTTGCTTTTCACATCGTGACCTCGGCGTGATTTACAAAACAAACCCCCATCCGCTTGGGTTAATTGCTCTTCTGTTCACTTTGAGTTCAGGGTTGTTATTCCGGCTTCTCGGGTTAATTACAAAGCAATGGGAACGACACAGACGCTGGCACACTTTAAGATGGTAAAAACCTCTGTTAGGCCGTTTGAAAAAGTAACGGGTGGCTAAAATAGGGTTTGATAGGCCACCGTCACATTGGAACATCGATAAAACAATGATTAAAAATGATCTTGTGGGGTAAGATGAGCCAGTGGGCAGGGGCATAAATCACGAGGGGCGTTGGGGCAGGACCCCCCTAATCTGAGGGCGGACTCTGACCCAATACATGATGAGTGACCTCTGACCCGACGCATGACGTAAGATATAGGAGTAGCGTATGCTCAGGTGAGAGTCGACGACCTTTGACCCAACACATGATGAGTGACCTCTGACCGGACGCATGACGTAGGCGTAGCATAAGCTCAGGGGAGAGTTGACGACCTCTGACCCAACACATGACGAGTGACCTCTGGTGAGAGTCGACGACCTCTGACCCGACGCATGACGTAGGATATAGGAGTAGCGTAAGCTCAGGTGAGAGTCGATGACCTCTGACCCAACACATGACGAGTGACCTCTGACCGGACGCATGACGTAGGATGTAGGCGTAGCATAAGCTCAGGTGAGAGTCGACGACCTCTGACCCAACACATGACGAGTGACCTCTGGTGAGAGTCGACGACCTCTGACCCGACGCATGACGTAGGATATAGGAGTAGCGTAAGCTCAGGTGAGAGTCGACGACCTCTGACCCAACACATGACGAGTGACCTCTGACCGGACACATGACGTAGGATGTAGGCGTAGCATAAGCTCAGGGGAGAGTTGACGACCTCTGACCCAACACATGACGAGTGACCTCTGGTGAGAGTCGACGACCTCTGACCCGACGCATGACGTAGGATATAGGAGTAGCGTAAGCTCAGGTGAGAGTCGACGACCTCTGACCCAACACATGACGAGTGACCTCTGACCCGACGCATGACGTAGGATGTAGGCGTAGCATAAGCTCAGGTGAGAGTCGACGACCTCTGACCCAACACATGACGAGTGACCTCTGACCCGGCGCATGACGAGTGACCTCTGACCCAACACATGACGAGTGACCTCTGACCCGGCGCATGACGAGTGACCTCTGACCTGACTTTGGTTGAAAAAAAACGTACTCGGTTACTAAACGTAACCTCGATTCTCTCTAGATGAGGGAACGAGTATTGCGTAACCTGCCGTTCGCGCCACGGGCTTTTGCGCTTCAGACTACTAAAACCGGATTTCCAGCCTGTGAGCCTTGCTTATATACACACTGGCCACGCCCTACCTGACGGTAAATAGGGCGCAGAGGGCGCAAAGCGCCCTCATTGGACGTGATGTCACGTGGGGCTCACTGATAGGCTGAAGCAGTTGCCAACCGAGCAGCCAATAGGCACGCTGATACAGCCTGCGATGGTCTGCTGGCTGCCGCACTGCGTTGACAATAAATGCAAAATTAGGATAATTTTTGGCTTCAGATCTCGAAGAAAGAAGACTTTCCCGTAGCGTAAGCAACTTACGCAATACGAGAGAACCTCTCGTAAGAGAACTGAATCGTTCGGTTCGCTTGTCTCGGTTCGGAGCGTGTGCACGGTTTCGACGCATGTATCCTCGTGCCCGTATGTTACCTCAGACAGTGGGTGTCCTTTTCACGTGAAATAAGAGGTGTGTGTGTGTGTGTGTGGACATACAGTAAAATAAAGTAAAAGTGGAGTGCTGCAGGTCACGTCACGTGTAGAAATGCAAGTGGGAGAGATAAGGAAGGCTGCCGGAGTTGGAGGATGCGCCAGCGACGTATAGCTGGCAGGGCAGATGCAGTGTGTATGCATTCACACACTGGCAGTGTTTGTCTCGCGCAGCTGAACCGCGGCTCGTGTATTGCAAATACAGACAAATATTGTCCATTCTGTCACATTTTCCGGTGTTCTCCTCCGACCCCTGTCTGTCTCATGCTTTGATTTATGATGGACAGCATATATCTGCTGCAGATGCGACCTGTTCCCCTCTGTCTCATACACACATGCATATAACATGCTGCATATAAGTAGTTCACATGATAAATGTAACATTTAAAAGTTCAGATGCTTCTAGTTCTAATAATTTAAACATGCCTTTGAAGTTTGGGCAAAAACTTCTGGCAGTGTTGTGTTTTCGTGTATTTTATGTTATTTTTTCACAGCACTGATGTCATATGGTGATTGTGAAACACACAGGACACTTCATGGTGAAATGTGTTAATCAGGTCAGCTGAATTAAAGCCACAGTGCATTGTTCTGATCAAAATTGACATGATTAACATGAAAAATGTTACGCCACTCTGTAGACAGCCAGTTAAGAAACAACTTCTACATGATATAACAATTTTTTAATACTGTATCCTAAAGATTTTTTCATTCTGTTTTGCGATCTGGTCACTCAATTTTCCGTGAATTTTAACAATAGGCCTAGTCGATTTTATCCTAATGGACATGGACATCTTGTTTCTTCTCCCAAATCTTCACTCACGTCGCACCCATTTTCGCAGGGGATTATAAACGTTTCTTCCTTTCGTTTGCTTATAATGAAGTCTATTGTAACTATTCACATCCTTTACTGTGGGAAAGTATAAAAAACAACTGTAGAAATACCTTTTTACTTCAAATTTTATTTAACACAGTTTGTTCTTGTTATTAAACTTAATAAGGCATGTCAAGTTTGGTTTATTTGAATAGCGCATTTCACACATTTTGAGGTGATTTTAGTTTCGTTTTCTCTGGCAGTGAATAATCAAACATTGCCTAAATGTCTTGACCCTGTGGAAGATAAAATTCGCTCTTCAGACGTTTTACAACAAGTGTTGCTTTGCAACATCAGGAGAAAACATGAAGACGAAGATATTCGAAAAGGTGTCCATCCAGCTTAAAGGGTTAGTTCACCCAAAAATGTAAATGATGTCATTAATTACTCACCCTCATGTCGTTCGACACCCGTAAGACCTCCGTTCATCTTCGGAACACAAATGAAGATATTTTTGTTGAAAGCTGATGCTGAGAAAGGCCTCAGATAGGCCTCCATAGGGATTCAGTACTTTTGCACTCACAAGACCCATAAAAGGCACTAAAAACGTCGTTACAAAGTCCATCTCACTACAGTGGCTCAACAATAATTGTACAAAGTGACGACTAGTTTTTGTGCGCAAAAAAAAAAAATCAAAATAACGACTTTATTCAACACAAACTTTGGCATCTGCCGTGGACTCACGAAGCACCACGACGCATGCGCGAGAAAATGACGCAGATCCGGCGTTCGGACACATAACCCAGAAGCGAGGAGGAGATTTGTTTACAAGCAGAGGAAGACGCGCCGTATCTAAGCTGTTGAATTCTACATTGATCGTGCTTTAGGTCTCGGCGTAGTGCTCAAAATGGAACTAAAGTGCACATTTCATGGATTCCCGAACACCGGCGCTACGTAATATTCTCGCGCATGCGTCATGGAGTTCACAGGAGAGGCCAAAGTTTGTGTTGAATAAAGTCGTTATTTTGATTTTTTTTGCGCACAAAAACTAGTCGTCACTTTGTACAATTATTGTAGAGCCACTGTAGTGAGATGGACTTTGTAATGACGTTTTTAGTGCCTTTTATGGGTCTTGAGTGCAAAAGTACTGAATCCCTATGGAGGCCTATCTGAGGCCTTTCTCAGCCTCAGCTTTCAACAAAAATATCTTCATTTGTGTTCCGAAGATGAACGGAGGTCTTACGGGTGTCCAACGACACGAGGGTGAGTAATTAATGACATAATTTTCATTTTTGGGTGAACTAACCCTTTAAGTCCCACATTCCTCTCGAAGCGCAGAGCAGTATATGACGCATCTTTGCGGGGAAATAGTATGAATCAAATATTTTTCTAACTAATATTAAATTTTCTTATATTCTTGAGGTTACCATTATTTACTGAAAATCGTTTAAATGTTTTATAGGCTGTAGGGTAGACCGAGTACAGTTGGTACAGGGGTACGTTTGAGACACCTCAAATAACTTGAGTCCTCAACAAGTCTGATCTGCGATATTTGCTTCGCACATGCGTATTAGCGCCCTCTTCGATCGTGGGAAATTTGAAGTACGCGTGTTTCTCCTGTCCGAAGATACCGGTGAAAGTGTTTTTTCTAAGGTAAGTTTTTCATTTCACCACCTCCCTTCCACATTGAATAGCTTCTCATCCTTACATGACTTTTAAAGTTAACTTACATTTTCGTAAACCTTAATCTGTGCTCTGAAAACTGGCATATTGAATGACTGTGTGTCATGCAAGACCATCTAGAGAATGTGCGAGGTGGTCAGGTGGGTACAGTTGAGACACAGTGTATCAATTGTACCCGCACTATTGCGGCCCATGCAGTTTAGCTGCACGATATTTACTCTTATTATGTTGAATATGTTATTTTTGTGCATTTGATTGTCACTCAACCCAACTGTTAGCCTAGCCTACTATTAAAATGATAAACTGAAATTAAATATTGAACAGTAATGGTAAACAGAGATACAATGTTTTACTAATTAACTATTTTTAACTTAACAAATAATCAAATAAAATGCTGAATGGAAATAAAAACTGTTGAATTCTCATTTTAAAGGTATTTTACAAATTCAATAATTGGTTAGGCAGCTTTACAGCATTACGGATGATATAGATATAGGAGATATAGGAGTAGCGTATGCTCAGGTGAGAGTCGACGACCTCTGACCCAACACATGACGAGTGACCTCTGACCCAACACATGACGAGTGACCTCTGGTGAGAGTCGACGACCTCTGACCCAACACATGACAAGTGACCTCTGGTGAGAGTCGACGACCTCTGACCCAACACATGACGAGTGACCTCTGGTGAGTGTCGACGACCTCTGACCCAACACATGACGAGTGACCTCTGGTGAGAGTCGACGACCTCTGACCCAACACATGACGAGTGACCTCTGGTGAGAGTCGACGACCTCTGACCCAACACATGACGAGTGACCTCTGGTGAGAGTCGACGACCTCTGACCCAACACATGACGAGTGACCTCTGGTGAGTGTCGACGACCTCTGACCCAACACATGACGAGTGACCTCTGGTGAGAGTCGACGACCTCTGACCCAACACATGACGAGTGACCACTGGTGAGAGTCGACGACCTCTGACCCAACACATGACGAGTGACCTCTGGTGAGAGTCGACGACCTCTGACCCAACACATGACGAGTGACCTCTGGTGAGAGTCGACGACCTCTGACCCAACACATGACAAGTGACCTCTGGTGAGAGTCGACGACCTCTGACCCAACACATGACGAGTGACCTCTGGTGAGTGTCAAAGACCTCTGACCCAACACATGACGAGTGACCTCTGGTGAGAGTCGACGACCTCTGACCCAACACATGACGAGTGACCTCTGACCCGACGCATGACGTAAGATATAGGAGTAGCGTATGCTCAGGTGAGAGTCGACGACCTCTGACCCAACACATGACGAGTGACCTCTGACCCGACGCATGACGTAAGATATAGGAGTAGCGTATGCTTAGGTGAGAGTCGACGACCTCTGACCCAACACATGACGAGTGACCTCTGACCCGACGCATGATGTAAGATATAGGAGTAGCGTATGCTCAGGTGAGAGTCGACGACCTCTGACCCAACACATGACGAGTGACCTCTGACCCGACGCATGATGTAAGATATAGGAGTAGCGTATGCTCAGGTGAGAGTCGACGACCTCTGACCCAACACATGACGAGTGACCTCTGACCCGACGCATGACGTAAGATATAGGAGTAGCGTATGCTCAGGTGAGAGTCGACGACCTCTGACCCAACACATGACGAGTGACCTCTGACCCAACACATGACGAGTGACCTCTAAGCCCACGCATGAAGTAAGATATAGGAATAGCGTATGCTCAAGGGAGAGTCGACGACCTCTGACCCAACACATGACGAGTGACCTCTGACCCGACGCATGACGAGTGACCTCTGACCCAACACATGACGAGTGACCTCTGACCCGACGCATGACGAGTGACCTCTGACCCAACACATGACGAGTGACCTCTGAGCCCACGCGTGAAGTAAGATATAGGAGTAGCGTATGCTCAGGTGAGAGTCGACGACCTCTGACCCAACACATGAGAAGTGACCACTGGTGAGAGTCGACGACCTCTGACCCAACACATGACGAGTGACCTCTGGTGAGAGTCGACGACCTCTGACCCAACACATGACGAGTGACCTCTGGTGAGAGTCGACGACCTCTGACCCAACACATGACGAGTGACCTCTGGTGAGAGTCGACGACCTCTGACCCAACACATGACGAGTGACCTCTGGTGAGAGTCGACGACCTCTGACCCAACACATGACGAGTGACCTCTGGTGAGAGTCGACGACCTCTGACCCAACACATGACGAGTGACCTCTGGTGAGAGTCGACGACCTCTGACCCAACACATGACAAGTGACCTCTGGTGAGAGTCGACGACCTCTGACCCCACGCGTGACGTAAGATATAAGAGTAGCGTAAGCTCAGGTGAGAGTCGACGCCTCTCACAGTTCAAACAACAAACTCAAGCTCCTCCCACATTTCTCTTTAAAACTTCTCCTTTTAGACTCCCAATTCATGACCAGTGTTTTGTTTTGCTCTATCCTCTGCGTTCTAACACATCATGCGTCGGGTCAGAGGTCACTCTTCCGCCCATGATTTATAGGTCATAAAGTTATAAATATAGATATTATTTGCGATGCTTATTAATACGGCCTTTATTAACCCCTGGAGTCGTGTGGAGCAGTTATATGATGGATAGATGCACTTTTTTGGGCTTCAAAATCTCATCCCCCATTCTAAAGCTGTGAAGATTCAGGATATTATTAAATATAACTGTGATTGACTGAAAGAAGAAAGTCATATACACCTAGGATGGCTTGAGGGTGTCCATTATGGGATCATTTTAATTCTGGGCCTTTACATGATCTCCGTCATTTTACGTGACATCCCTAAATAATAAACCACATCTTAGGGTTTGTAGTTGATGTCAAAGACTTCCAATGAAAGGGATTTCGATCCTGAAATAGGTGATGCTCCTGACAAATAATGCAGACCCGTACACATGAGGTGTGTGAGGGGTCAGAGAAGCGTCTGGGACCGAGATGAGCGCAGTCGCTCTTGTTTTGATAAGCGGCTGATGTTCCTGTCTCAGCTTCTGTTTCAAATGAAGACAAAATGGCCTGGGAGGGTGATTTAATTTCCACGTGTGACGTGCGAACGCGATCCCGCACTGCAACAATGTGGCATCTGAATGCAATAATCTCAAATTAAGTCATGCATAATTCAGGGCTTGTCATGAGGATGGATTAATAATTCAATAGATAAATAATTTACAAAATAATCAAATAAATAAATAATGACACTCCATAAATAACTCATTCCACAAGGCAGGAATCAAAGCCCGGTCCGGCGCAGGACCTTTATATCACCTCGCCCGCTTTTGTGATCCGCCAAATAAAGATGTAGAACAACACTTCCAAAGTGTTATGCATTATGCCACTTTTGGCAAGCGCGCCAGGCTGATTTGCCACTTGAGAAATTACAGAATCTTGCGTTACGCGGAGCTGCAAGGTTTTAAGAGCGGCGGGAAACTGGGTCTGGTTTGGTTTTTATGCACGTTGCATGTTATCTGTGAAATCTCCTGCGTTAATGCATCATCTATCTGTGTGGTTTTCCTTGCTAGGTCGCCGTGTGCAGTGTCAGACACACGGCTCGAGCCTGAGAGAGAGAGAGAGAGAGAGAGAGAGAGGGAGAGAGAGGGAGGTCAGGATGGGGCTATGCATGCCAGCGGTGGCAACTATGCCCCAGTTCCCCTCTCCTGAGACCCGCTCCACCATCTGGCTGCCATTCACACACACACACACACACGGGCAACATAACTGTCAGGTGCCACGGCAACCAGCCCACCGCCCTGCACAGATAATGCTTTACTGCTTATGAAATACAGGGCTTTACCAGTACAATACCTATTATTATTATTATGCTTTTATGCCTGATAATATGCAGAACATAGTTTTACTGTTTATTTCTGCTTATTGACACAAACAATGACGAAACACAACATTAGCAATAATAATAATAATAACAATAATGTTACAAAGATCATCATAATCTATATACTGTATATATATATATATAACATTTTGCTAATAGAACAATAAACAATAATTTAAAAATGTATTGTGTGAAAGTAATTGCTATCTTTATAACATATATATATATAAATAAATAAATGTATTGTTTTTTATGTTTAATGCTTTTATCCTTGATAATATTCAGAACCTATTTTTATTTATAGTTTATTTCTGCTTATTAACACAATAACAAATTATTGATAGACCACAACAATGAAAAACAACAGCAATACCGATAATAATAATATTGTTACTTATTATCATATATCATAGCATATATTTTTATTTTATATTTTTAAACATACACACACACACACACACACACACATTTATATTTATTTATATATTATTAC